>CM073776.1:33485364-33886501 GCA_037158775.1 Hetaerina titia | reverse complement strand
CTATCAGCCGAAGGACGAAGCATTCCGGGGAGAAAAGCTCACTAAATTCAGGTATTTTATAGTTTCAAGGCAACGTTTTCATGCTTTGATATTCTGTTGATGAATGACTACATGAATTAAATGACTAAATACATATACTTAGTAAAGTGCGGGGTATACATATTCCCATACGATTTCGTACACTTTGAATAACTACCCGAAGTATCATTTGCTACATGAATTTTAAAATAAAGGCGCATTTTACAGGGCCATAAAAAGTAACATAATACCTTTAATAGATATTAAGAATATAGGAGATACATTTTTAAAGGGACACTTTCAAATCAATTTAAATGACAAATGAAACAAATATTTGGGTTGCCGAAAAATGTATACTAAACCTTTTGTGAATACCTAATAAGGAAAATTCCATGTGCATTGTTTGTAGATTTGTAAAAAAACTAATTCATTTGGGTTTAAATTATATACTTTAAATGTTAGCACTTTTTTAACGGTGTTACGTTTTCGTTTTGTCAAGCATCAAAGATACTTCCATTTGCTTTTTGACCGATTGCGATGTTTAATACTGCAGGTTGAAAAAATCGAATCTTTTATAGTACGCAGATTTAAAAATTGGATACATTTTCATTATGATTTTAAATTGACAATGACCAACACCTTCAAGACTCCAATTTTAGTATTTTTCCTTTAAATAATTACTATATTGACATGATGAAAAGAAAAAAATAACCAACGATTAATAAAAGCCTTAGTGCAAAGAAAAAATAGGAACTGGAGACCTAACGGGTGTGAGGGATAGGGTGCCTGGAAGTCATTCCGTCGAGAGACTAACTCCTGTGGTTCCAAATGGACTCATTAAATGTCACTGCTCTTTTAACACCCTCCCCCATACCCCTTTACTCCTCTGACCTCTCTCCCCTTCCACCCAACCACAGCTAGCTCATATGGTATCCGAGGGAGAATTTTCCGTTTCACTTTTTCCTTAGAGCACTTACTCATGCGCATATTTTTGTTAACACGGTCGCTGAACACCTTCGATGAGGTAATTAACATTAATACTCAGTAATGACTCAGTGTGCATAATACTGTCACCATTAAAATCACGCAATTATAAATATTTCACTCACAGTAATGGTAAATCATAAGTCCATCCCTCAGTGTTGGAAAACATAGTGAGAATTAAAACCGTAAAACACTGAAATGTTGCATAAATACGATATTAGGAAAATCAGCAGGGCGGTTGATGCGTCTTAGAAGAATTGGGTAGTTTAAAGAGGAAAAGGAGAAATTAATTTTCTGTACAGGAAGGTCAGAGCACCATTCGGAAGCGAGAAAGGAAAAACCATGTTCAATATTAAAGCAGCAGGATAATTATTTCCTCAATTAATTATGCAGCAGGATAGCTATCAGTTGGAAAATAATATTCAAGAAGGATGAAAATAATACATCAAGGATTTAATAGTATAGTTAAGATAGTAGACCAGCAAGTTTAGACAAAGGAAGGAACTCGTTTATTAGTCGTGATAGGCTAGAACTAGGGAAATTTGGTAGCTGATAGTAGCAATTAGTCATTGCTGGCATCAAAACATTTGGAACAGCAAACTATACAATTTTCAATGTTGACTTGGGAAATTTATTTTACAACTCCGTTGATAGGAAAGGTCACACTACCAAGACGGATTCGCCAATAAGAGAGCTAAGTCTACTAGACACCATTTCGTTTACTTATTATCAAAAGCTAAACGGTAAACATAACATCACCGAGAGATAAACAGCCGGAAGAAATGAATTGCAGAGAGATTTAAGAGAAAATAATATCCTGGAAAAAATAAAACACTTTTTGGAATTAGCGTTTATTTCCTAGAATGTTCAGCCATTCTGAGAACAGCCGCTATGCCGATAGCATATGCATATTTTCTCAACAAATAATATAAATATATATATATAAATATGATTATATATATATATATGTGTATATATATATATATATATATATAACTTAGACAGTAACACACAGCACGAGAACACATAAAAAGAACACTCACAATAATATCTTCCCTACCGATCCCTTCATCATAGTTTATTGTACCGATATTTGTCTTAACCTGCTTCTCATTCCTTAATATTCCTCTTTAATTCCACGTCTTCATGTTTTCTTCAATTTTAGTCTTCAATAATTGTCTTCATTAATGTTAAGCTATCGTGACTCTTCATGCGTCCAATAGATTTCCCTCTTATTCTTGGAGTTGTCCTTCATTGACATGTTTTCCGCATTTTTCTACCTTCTGTTATCTATCATCTAAGTCAGGCGTCCATAAAGAGTAGGCTCCATGCATGAGTTTTAATCCTACATTCTGTCTATGCTAGTAGTACTACTATGTTTATGCTAGGGTACTAAGTACCCTCGGTCATTATTAGTTGTATATATCTACGTGCGGGTCGCGGTGGTCTAGGGGGTAGAGCGTTGGACTACTGACCGGAGGGTCCCGGGTTCGATTCCCGGGCAAGGCACTTTGGGCACCTGCAGCTCCACCCAAGCTAGTTGCTTTTCGGGTACCAGGTCTTCCTGGGAAACCATAACCGGCACAGGGAAAGGAACTGGCCCCCCTACCCTGATGTGTGAATTTTCACACGCCGTCGGGCTTGGTACATGGGTGAGCTCTACCATCACCTACTAAACCGACCTTCGGGTTGATTACTGTGTTTATGGTTTTTTTATATCCATACGTGTATATGCTATGCATATGCATTCACACAAAACGCAATGGCAATCTAATAAGGCAGATCTTTCGCAATATGAGTCTCAGATACTCGATACCTACTCATACCATCCCTTCTCAACAAGAGAATTGCAAACAGTGCACATGGAATGATATTTTTTATGACTAAAATTTTATCGCTCATTTGCCTGAAAGAATGCGTCACCACTTTTCGCGCTGAAATTTTCATGGGCGTTATGTCATCAGTCCGCAGAATGTATATAGCAATTTCCGATGGCAACTGAACATCGATTTTCGATATCCGTTGGTATGCCGAAATGAAAGTCTGAAATATCCCTCAGACATCCATATGCCATACCTCTTGAAGGTTCTCCCATTCACAGCTTCTCTCCCAATAAATCTCTACTCAATAGTTTTGTTTCACACGTAAACTGAGGGCTGTGCTTTTTTTATTCACGTAATTATTTTTTAAATTTATATTTTTTTCTTCCAATATTTTTTACAATAATTCATAAATTTCTATTTTTTCTAAGAATTTTCAAAGTAGTATATTTCAATGTCCTATTAAATGGTTTTCTCAGCTTAAGATGTGTAATATCCCTCCCATCTCCTTGAAAGTCGTGATGAGGTGTTAGGAAATTAACTGATTTAACCATAATACCTGCGGTAATTAATAAATCAGAGATTTAGTAAATATGTTCATATTTATCTTGAGAGGCCTGAATCAGGTTGGCCCATTTCATTGATAAAAAATTACATCTAAAATAAACGAACATCAACAAAGTGTAAATAAATATAACATTTAATTAAGTAATTTATTAATTGAACGAAATTTCTTCAATTTTATTCATTAGTTTATTACAATCATGAATAAAAAAATGTATTCCATTCCGATTCTATGTGTTTTGATACTTCCTATCATTAAACCAGAAGCAAAACCACGAACTTCCACCCATTTTTGTGAATAAACCTCGATAAAACAAAAAAGGTTTGGCGGAAGGACATTATTCTTCTTGCCTACTGCATATCCACGTCGTTAATCAATTGAGTAGGCCGTGTGATATAAGTGCAAAAAGAGATGGACGAAATTCAGTCATCTGTCTTTTGGTAGGCGCGAAAAATTTTTCATTAGTTCCTCATCCCTGGCAGTTCAATGAAGGAATCCGATATACTCTTTTTTGTCACTTTGATTGAAATGCCAGTGTCCATTTTTTCAGTTTGCGGGAAAAATGGCGTTTGGGGCAGCAAGTGTCACGGGTTAAAGTCAATAGGAGGTCGGTTTTGCCAAAGGAACCTCATCGAGCGCCTTTGAATACAGGAGGAATGGTGAAACGTCAATTAAATACATCAATAATATTTTACTCGGAATGCGTACTATTGAGATCGCTTAAAAAATTCCACTTGGATGAAAAACTACAATAAAAGAAAGACCGCATGAGCCGTCGAAATAAAAATTCTCTCCATTTACCTCAGAGTCTGCAAGTCATTGTGAACTCAATATTTTTCCCGCAAAGAGGATCTGTTAAACTCTACAGCTGTCTTTAATGTAACAGATGCAACACACTGTATAAGATGAATTAAGACATTTTAAAATATTTATTTGGTTTTAAACAATTTAAATTATTTTTCTTATTAAAATATACATGCGCAGGTAGGCAGTGTCAGGTGGAACACAAATCCTAAACATTACAATCAAACTTGCCTTTCCGAAACAATGATCTGAAACATCTTGGCGCAAATCTCTATCAGAAAAGACTGGCATATAGATAAATAACAAATCATGAATCGTAAAGTCAAAGAAAAACCTTCTATAAAACGTGGGAAGGATTTTCAAAGCATATAAATATAGGCATTAAAAGAACCAAAAACACTTCGAAACCACACACTATCACAAAGAAAACTTATCTCACTTACGACAAATGAAATGGCCTAGAATGAAATATACAACGATTAGCTCCAGTCAGCGAATGATAATTAGGTTTCATTCACATATTTTCATCCATAGAACTAATGAAGTCAAGAGAAGTAATTCCATTCACGACACCCTTATAAGAACAGAGGAACTCTTTCTCAGGAAGGAATATAGTATGTTCGACTTTGGGAAAGCTGATTCAGTTACGAAGACTGAATATTCATGAATTTCTAAGCATACCAAATCGAATAGATACCATCAGTTTTTGTCAATAACAAATTAGAAAAAAGTATATTAAATAATTATTGAATATTAAATTTAATTCAAGTGGTAAGTAAATTTCTCTTGTAAACATCTTCCATGGAACTTAAAAAATAATAATTTGCTCACTACGGATCTGCATTATCCTAATGAGCTAGTTTAACACCTCGATTTGCTCACTTCCGGTAAAAACTTAATATAAATATTTTAAGGTCGTAATTTAAAAAAAATCATTATATCGTCAGCTCCTCAAAGAAATGTGCCAAAGCTATTAGTAACCAATGTGGTGGACGATATACTATAATTAATTCATTCTCCCTATGAATGACTAAGTGGAAATAGACAACCACTATAAAACCTCTCAGTTTTTAAATGGTATACGAACTCACACATTCAGCCAAATCTATCCCCACTGAAATCCGGTCTTCTTACAAGGGGCCCGAAATACGGACGCTAACGCTGAACCCTCGTTATTGTAGGATAGAGAAATTGTCTAAATCCTGATGTCACGGAAAGGGACGATGTGGAGAAAATCAAACGCATTCCCTCTTCAAGGTCTACACCCGGTTTGCTCAGAACACAGATTTCGCCACCCACCAACCTCCTCCTCTTGTTCTCACCACCGATTCCTTCTGCATTATGAACCACACCCGCGAATCTCGCCTGGCTTCATTTTCCGGTCTCGAGTAGCGACGCGCTCGCAGGAGGAAGGAAGGTAGCGGAAGACAAACGCGATTGTTAGGAATGGAATTCATGAATGTCGACCGCCACGCGGGCGCATCTACTGTGTCCGACTCGGCAGATGCCTGTGTGGCAGGGATACTGGAATGCGCTCCGCAAACACACCACAATTGTTTTGTCAGGACTCCGGAGGAACACTTCGTGCGATTCGATGACGGAATGATACCTATGTATGCACGCGAGCCTCAGTAATTTAACTAAGTTGTAAATTATTTTGTGCATTGACTGTTGGAGCATACGCATATGTCGAGTTTCCTCAGGAGGAATGATTTCCTGAAGTAACGAGAGGAGGATGCGTGAGTAAGTCGCCCCTTGGTAGAATGCTGGTGGGAATGAAATGCGTTTTTTTTAATAGGCGATTGGTGGGACTAAGAAGTAGGATGTGAATTTCAATTTTAGTGACCCGATGAAGGAAGAATAAATAACCCGAAGGAAAAATTACTTTTATAAATATTAACGTATATACAGGCTCACTAGCATATCACGTCTACAGTTAACTGTGGAAAAAACGTACATAATGTCAACAGTTAAAAAGTTATACATACACAAATAAAGGATGTGATAAATAATATAACATTTATGTTCACGCACGTTGTTTCATCTCAAAAATTAAAAGACTAAAAAAATGGAATACATAGTGTTATCAAGTATAAAACTAAACCCTTTCACTTATTTTTGTCGATAATTCATCCATTCCATTTGGTTTCCACTTCCTTCGACGTGAAATAATGGTTTAGCGATGAAAGTAAATAATCATAAAGTGAACGGATAGGTCTCATTGGAATTCACTCGGAATTCAATGTTTTACGGTCAAAACTACGTTTTTATTTCCACAGAAAAAATACCAGTTTACCAAATAACTGGATAATATTTCCCAATAGCTACCAGATATGTATCCGCCAGTAAAATCTTTTGGACAGCTTAATGTGTGAATGTAGGTTTATCCTGTGAATTAGGCGGCACCTCAAACATAAAAGCGGAATTCTCATTTTCGTCAGGACGATTCTCCGGGTAAACAGTTACCCCAAGCTGGATATAGCAGGACTACGCGAAAAATATTTGGCCTATAAAAGGAAACAAAATAATGGAGCACACATTTTACCATGTTGATAAAATGATTGAAAAATTTCTCGAAAATCACCACTCTATAAAATACCAAACCTTTCACCCAGGATATGTGAGAGAGTTCAGTATTTTATTCCTGGGACAAACCCTTTCGATAGCAGCGGAGCTCGCGAGAAATCACCTCGCTCATCGGCGCCAGAATTTTTTTCCATCCTAGTTCCGATCTCCATTGGATTTAGAATTGAAATGACGACCAATTAAATCCCGGGGAAGGACGTTTGCCGGATGGCGAGAGTAGGGAAAACGTTTTGATTAAGACAAAATGCGAGCGCGGATTGGAATTCGAGATTAAGAGGGATATTTGGGGGTTCATGAGAGAAGAGACGCTGGGGAGGGAGTGGGGAGAGGATGGATGGAAGCGATAGAATGAACGACGGATCACGGCGGAATGCTGATGAGGTCGGCAGTGTGAGCGTGTTTTAAAGGATGGAAAGGGAAACGGGGTTGGGGAAGGAGAGTGGGGATAGGAGGTGACTGGGCGAGAGGATTTTTTGGATCCAAAACCTTTAGCAAGTCGTGCGTACATATTTATATTTTTGCACCTAGCGATGCGTGCAAGTTGCGAGCTGCGCGGGTAAAATCGGGTGGTCGGGGTGTGGTCGAAAACACACAAATGGAGCGATCGAGGGCGGAAAAAAAGTTTTCGTGGGAGGGAGGGAAAGGAGTAACTAATCGTGCGTGTCTGGTCAGTGCTGAATATGAAATCCGTTATAACGTTAAACAGCGAGGCCCGTGAGAACTTCTTTTAAAATGCCAATACGGACGAGATAAAATTTCTGTGAATTCGTTGAAATGGTGTCTGATTTGACCGCTTGAGTAAACGTTCCAAAAACAAGCCGATTTTAAATTTAATTTTTTGATACCCTCGATGACTCCGGTTTTTTTCACAACAAATCTAATCACCAACACCACATTGTCTTAGTTTCAAGGTATTGTGGATATTAATCGGTCGCCAATGATTCCGGTGCACGTGATAGCCAATATGAGTCTTTTTCCTTTTATTTTGCATTATATTACATTTCTCTGTGCGAGTGTATTTTTAACCACCTGCAGTTGATGGAAAAAAAATAGGAGAACACATAATATAGCCTGATATTATTGAAAACTGCTGAATTCGTCTAACATAATGATATTTTACGTCGGGAATAACGATTTTATATGCACACTGACAGATATTTCACCAATTTACAAAAGAACAAGCAGTAACTTTAATGAAATATTAACGAAATGTGTGGAATTTCACTTATATTGTCAATAAGCTGAATTAACAGCAAATACCAGGCACTTAAATTGCATTAACAATGATGAGAAGAGAACAAATTACTAATAATTTGTCACTGATTGCGTTTAAAATTGTCCGAAGGATAACGCATATGACTTTTCTTAAAATTTGGTTACGCCAAATTAAATGTAAGGTTCCAAGAAACTGCGGCAGATGCCGCAACAGTAACTTTTTACGGAGTCATCCGCCAATATGCATTTAAATCTTTTTTTTAGAAACCTAAGCGCAGTATTATCACTTGCGTAAGAATTATTGTCAAATATGTACGTATATAAATGAGAAGAAGAGATTATTGGTATTATCCTCGTGATTGCACACAAGTTGCGTCCATATTTCAAATTTATAACCCTGTGCCCTCATCCATGCTCCGCCCTTCTAAAATCGAACTCACACGAATGATAAAAGGGACACAATAAAGAAAAAGGTTACCGTCACTCAACAACGTGGCGAGAGGGAGGAAGGGTGCGACGATCTAGAAAAGTAAGGGTGAATAATCATAACGACAATGTAAACAAACAGGACTAAGGAGAGGCAAACAATAGGTGGCAAATGGAAGGGGAGGTGAGGCGGACGGGTGGGGATTTTCCAACAGGGTTTCCCGATCGACGAGGACAAGGGATGCCGAAGGGGGGTGAAGAGACATGAGGAGAGTTGCGAGGAGAATAGGGTAGGGAGGGAGTATAGCGGGCGGAGGAAATTTGAATAATTCGGAATGAATATGGACGAAAGGAAGACGCAGAGGTTGCGCGGGGAAAGTCACGGGATGGTTGAAACAGGGAAGGTGAGAGAGAGAATTCCCTTCAAAGCCTTAAGAGGACAGAAATTGGCTTGAGAAGGTACTGTTTGAGTTTTGATCAGCCAGATTCATACTTCTGCCATCGGAAGATTATTTGTGAACCAAGCAACGAAAATAATTTTTACTATTTCACGGTAGTGTTGGAAAGTAATCGATTACTTTGTAATTTAAATTTCCTTATCCCATTAAAAGGTAGCAATAGAAATAGTAGACACATAATTTAGTAGCACGAACTGTTCCACAAAAATGTTAAATTATTTTTCTTATGGCTTAAACTTCAACTATTTGTAAGTTTACGCTTACAAAGTGAGGAACTGTGTGTTATTCTGTGAACTATGCACTGTCGTGAATTCTTTCAGAAGTAGTGAACGGACCCGCGATCATTCCTGTTTTTTGTACCAAGTACTATTTATTAAAACAAACTAATAGTTACTAAGGGAATATGCTATTCTTCTTTCCAATGGGTATTCAAAAGTACCACGAGGTGAAACCTGAAGTGGTATAATTTTCATATAATTATATAGTATCATAGAAACTTTTTATTGAAAATTGAGCCTTTAAAGAAACATTCGAAAAGTAAGAGCCGTTTCCTTATATTTTAATATTTGCGCGTCAAAACAAATTTGTTTCCATGCAGCGTCATCTACCAATTGTTTCCGAAGCCACTAAAGTGATTGTTTTCATCAGTATTCGTTTTCCTGTTGGCGGATGCGGATCAAAATTTCCACGAAAATCGTTGTTCCTGCCAGTTGCGAAGTGGTTGCTTTGATTTGATTTTTGTGTGCAAAAGAATCATCAGCCTTCCAAATTCGGTCCTCTTCCTCCCTATGAAACCCAAAGTCAGTGTAACCCCACTTTTGTTAATAGCTGACTTAATTATGTCATATGTTTGCTTCAAGACAATGTTACGACGAAAAAAATACACCCAGTCGCTGTGAGAACCATAATTAATCAATTTTAATTGTCTTTGGCGATTGCTCACCATACAATACCAAATGGATTCCCGTAAGCACACAAAATGTGAAACGCGGTATAAAAGTGAGCATCAGGATTAGTACCAGGACGAAAGTAGTTGCACTTAGTAGATAAGAAAAAAATCCACATTATCTCTACAGAAACAGTGATTAGTAACGCGTTTTCGCAGTGAATGATTTAACGAGGGGATAGTTTAATTTTAATCGGGAATATGGGACCGTGAGAGATAGGAGTACATTTTTAAAGGCGCCACCACTTTTCTGCGTTGGAAACCGATCAGAAAGCGAAAAAAAATAATGGGCCGGCAACGGAGGTCGTCTGAAAGAGAGAGAAAATGAAAATGCTTATGGAAATGAGCCGAAGGAATATATGGAGGTGACATTAAATAAATGGGGAAACTGGAGGAACGGAGATGTTTCCCGATGGCAAAGGGAGAAGGGACAAACGGAATTAAATAAATTCCTTAGCATTCCAGGCCAATTACGCCGGTCTTGGGCTTATAAACATGATGAAAGCATCAAATCTATGCTGGCCGCCAAATGAAATGCCTTGAGAAATCAGAGCGGCACGAGGAAAATTAGTTGGTCGGAAAAACTACACGACCGTTCTGGATCAGAAAATCAAATTATGTCTTAATTAAACTGATCACAGGAGCATTATCACTTTTAAGGGGGGGACGTGGAACTTTATTAATTAAACCGCTTGACCTACGGGTTGGGTTCAAATGCGTAATGCTTATCTAAATTTCAATTCTATATGAGAATTTTAAATAACTTTGGATTGAGGTGAGCTTTATGCTAACCTATCAGGCCAGCCCTCGGGTTTTTCGCCTGCTGTTGTTTGTCTCGTAGCACTATTGAGGATATCATAAATAGACTACCATCATCCGTTGACGATATGTATTGAGATATGGCCGTTGAGGTTTTAGGTAGAGTACCTGATAAGGGTCAATTATTCCCGGCGCTTTAAAACTATCACTATTTTTGTGGAATTTTATAGAACTCTTGCAAAATAGAGCGCCAAATTCTTCCTCCTTTGTAAACGTATAGTTTGCCTTGTTCAATCAACCTAGCGCAGTGCAAAATGCTTATTTTCTCTGCCTTATTCATCCCTTTCTGTCTTAAACATATTTTTTTCTATAACAGGATCATTCACATTTAAAATTCCTTTCGAATCTCTCTAAATTTCTCCCACATTCATGTTTTCACTTTCTTCCTAATACACGCTACCATCAAAGTCCTTGCTCCTCTTAATTCAAAGGCCAACTATCTGAATCGCAACGATCCACTCACTAAAATTTTCCTTGAATTTCAAGAAAACAGTTACGGAATCATTTCCTTTCATTTTTCAATTGTTTCTTCTATAAAATCACTCCTCTCAAATTTTGACTACTATGATTATTTCCATTTGAAGCCCAAAGCTCTGCACGGTTATAATAAATGAAATTTTCATCCATAACAAAATTACAGAAGTAAAAGTAGACTTCAAGATTTTGGCGACGTATACATGTACATGGGTGTTTATTAAATTAGAGCTGAATCACATAGAAAAATAAATCTACAAGGATCACATGATTTTCCTTACTTGTTCAACTCGGAAGATACATTTAGGACTATCGATTAGTTCTCCAGACCTTAATGCTGTACTTATCCGCCACGATTGACCTAAAAGTACCTAATAGATAGTGGGATAAAAACGCAGACAATTTGGACGTGATGACTGCGCACGCAAGAAGAAGAATGTAGTAATAATAGAGCGGAAGGAAGGAAAAGAAATAAATATGGGAACTGGTGAGGAGACGTGGACGAACGACATCAAAGACGGAAATGGGTGGATGAGGGAAGGATCGAGAAGTGGCCGGATGTAAGGAATGTTAAGGACGGAGGAGGGAAGACGAAGGGGAGAATTGAAGTGAGGAAGGGTCTCGAGCAAATTACGGAGCGGAGCTCAGATGCGAGAATAGGTCACGTGAAGGGTGTGGTGGGGAGGGGAGGATGGGAAACAGCCTCAAATGGGGTCAGCAAGGTTCCAGCAATCAGTTCATGACGGATCGTAACGGGGTCATGTTATAGAGGTTTCGCAAAAGAACTATCCGCACTCCGCAAAGGTTAGGAGCCAACTGGCACCGGCCTCAAATATTTCCTGAGACTCCCCTCCCTCGGACTCACCCAGAGAAACCGCCGCCCGTCCGTCCGTCTATCCGGGAAAAAATAAGTCATAACAATTTTGGGACAGACTTTGTAAGTATATTCTATGACTTGGATACACATCATTCTTAATTTTTTGCAGTTGGCAATACTTCCGTTTAAAGGTTAATAGTTAGTTGTAAGTTCTAAATTTCTTTATTGACAAGGTAGGGGTCAGACAAAAAGTGAAACTTCTAATAATAGACCAACACGCGCTCTCCCAAAAATCTACCAACTGGTTGTGTGCGTTCCCGTCGGCATCAATCCACCTATCGTGGCTCCAATGCATCAAAGTCAATATCGAAACCTATGGTGAAACTAAGTCAATTTCAGTTTGTTCCGATATAAAGAATCATTTATGTTTATATATATCTTTTTCAACGGATATCTCCTACGATACCTACATATGGTTATTCTTAAAGCACATTAAGCAAACGAAAGTAATGATAAAAGTTTCACTCATATTTTAATACGCTGAGTACTTACATTGAGTCGTGACCACACTTAAATCATATTTCCCATCCAATTTCTTTTCTTCAATTCTCTAGTTTCATATGAAACAAATTCACAACAATTAAGAGTGATTTTCAAAATTTCCTTAATTGGAAGGGTCTGCAAGAAAGAACTCCCATTAGTAAAAGTCGAAACTGATTCGAAACAAATGCTCAAAATGAATCAAAACTGGCCACGCGCACTTTCTCTCCGGCTCCGACTCAGAATTCTCTCCGAGCGGTAATTAAACGAAGACTTTGGATGTGGGTGGCTTGGGAATGTTTCGAGAATTGGAAACTAGCCGGACGGACGCCGTTTATGCAAGCTGCAAGAGTCTCCCCCTTCCACTCTTTCTCTCCTCTTCACATTCCCTCTCTTCCTCTACTCCTCTCTCTCCCTCCATCCGGATTCCACACCGTTCCGACTCACACCTCCCTACATGCATTTCAAGCCTCAGCCATCCTCCCCCTCCTTCTACCTCCTCCCACTCGAGGTGAGGGAATTCAATTATTGAGGTAGCCACTGGAACGCCGTGGCAGGTTGGTGAAGGGGTGGAGAGGGGACCAAGGTTCGCGTGCGGTTCCGAGGTGTCAAAAGAGCCGACCCCTTCTTGTTCCACGGGTCGGAGAAAAGGTGGCACCTTATGGGTAGGCCTCCATTGGGACCTGAGGGGTCACGGGGCGAGAAGGGAGAGCGGTGTGGGTTTTGAGGACGCGCGAAGGTAGAGGAAAGTGATCGTTAAACGCGACTTTGGATGGGGCTAGTGAAACGCTCGGTTAGACGGACGGTCCCATTCCCGAAACGCTTTGGTCACAATGGTGTGACAGGGGTGCGACAGGAGTTCCTAGTTGAGAATATGTCACATCGATCGCGTGGAATTTCCATAATACCATATAAGACTCTTAAATTTTTTTTTATTTTTTGGTGTCCGAAAGTAGTCCGAATCTCTTACGATTAAATCCAGAGGCATAAGCATTTCTGACGAATGTACTGTAGAAGATACTACATGCATCTTTTTTTGTTTAGCTCTGAAAGAATTTGCACGCAGAATAACACCCAAAATCACACCCAACTTTTCCCTTCAAAAACGATTTCTTCTTGAGTTATTAACCTCTAAATTTGTGATTTTCGTGTATTTTTTTCGTGATTCGGTAGCCACTTTCACCGGTTTTCCCGATACTCTTCGTCAAGTCACTACGAATTTCAAGCATCAATTTTCTTTCCAATTATATTGTTTCTAAACTATGGAATCCGTCGTGGTAACTCTTCAGACACCACTTTGTTGAAATCTTCCATGGTGTAATGAAAGCCAAACTATTCCACACTATTTTATTACTCCGAACAAGGTTTCAACGCCTTAATAAGGTGGAGAAACCATCGTCGCAGAAATCGAATATCGTGAAATAGTAAAAAAATGGTTTATATTGGTTTATTAGAAGGAAAATTGGTGGTTAAGTATATTTTTTCTCAGATTATTTTCGATTTTTATGAATTTTTGCGGGCAGATTATTCATAAATATTCTGTAGGGAAATAAAAAGTAATAACAAAGAGAGAGCATTATGAGGAAAGTTAAATAAAATAATAGAGTTTGAATGTTTCCGGAGGGATCGAGAGCCTAAGCAATTTCCTCGTCTCGGCCCACTTGGCACGAAAATAAAACATGATTGGCACCAACTTGGAATAACTGAACTAAAAACACTCGAAAGGGATTCTTCCGTGTCCATAAAGTTGCTATGCTTCGTAACGCAGATGGGCAATCCTTTTTTTCCAGAGGTCCCCGTCCCTCAAAATGTGAAACTTGAATGAGAGCGAGAGAGAAATATGAAAAAGAACACGGGCGCACCGACTACATTCTGCTTGATGGCGACAGGCCTCAAATTAGGGCGAGAGAAAGGTCGCGGAGTGTATTCAAGAGAGAGATGAAAGGGACTCCGTGATTCAGAAAGAAAGTAGCACACTCAAAAGAGGGGTTTTCAAGGGATTACGTGACACTCATCCCCGGACCATTCGGACGCAGGCAGTTTTTTCTTAACCCCGCAAGACTGCTCGGCGACCTGATTGACACTTGCAAAATAAACGAATCAGACAAAGTATCATTGAATCATCATTCATCAGGAATTTGTTCAACAATATTATAATACTTCATCCTACAATTAAAACCATATTTCATTCATTGCCTAATCATAAATGATAGGTCATTTTACGGTCTCAGAGAAATTTTTCGTATCGCGCAAACTTTCTTTTTTTACCACAGATCAATTCCTTCTTCACACCTTCTAACAGCCATAATTCCATCCAAAATGCCAATTACCTTCCACCCTCTTCCTCAATCCCCTGAAATTCTTCCTTCTATCACTACAATGATACTTTCTACTACCTCTTGATATCTCCCCCTTCCATGTTTTTTATTTTCTATGAATTTCACCGACCTACTCACACTTCTTCACTCATCGCATCGAAAACTCCGTCGTTAGTTATCCCTTTTGCCCGACTTATTTACTCCATTCTTCTTCATAATTATATCATCTCAAAAACCTTCAATATGCAATCCCCATTCATTTGAATAAAAGATCAACCACGCGCTACGATTGCCTTTTTTATGCACTGTATTGCTAATCATGTAGGTCTGATTCCGCATACCCAAGAAAGATTTTAGAGCCAACTTCTTGAAAGATTTTAATATCCTTTGACAAATCACAACCCTGCTATTACAACTGAGAAAATGTTTGGGTACGGCTCATTATATTACTTTCCGGCGTCTTTGCTAAAATTGATGAAACCCATTGTTATCCCTAAAATACCATATCATAGTTCATTATAGATGAATATACACCGGTTCCTGCATTACTCTTGAAAGTTTTAAATTTTCATTAAATGATATAACTTTCTGTGGTATATCAAACGGACTGCTTATATCTCTATATTTGTGGCACCACCGCGGTTACTTCCTGTTGGTAGTAAATTTCATTCAGTGAAACGCTCGACACCAGGCACCGTTCCGAGGAAAAGTACAATTCGGGGTTCCCGCGAAAAACCAACACAGCAATTAGTCTGACGAGAGTTGCGACTGTTGATTTCGGCCGTTTGGAGTCCCCCCCCCCCCTAATTATTTTAACCTGAGGCCGTAGAGCTCTTGATTTCTTTCCAAAAGTACAATTGTTCAGCAGATTTGAATACTAAATTTCCCCCCACAGAATTGGATGGGGCGTTGTCAGTAGAGGTCATCTCGCCATTTAATGGGCTTTTCGAAACTTGGAATTTCCCTTAGTTGTGACCTCAACCATTAGAACTCTCTAAATACTAAAACTCTTCAAAATGTTGTATTATTTCAGTACAATCTCTCAAAGTGTGAGGCCCATGATGTAATATAGCAACTCTCTTTTTTTCGAATTTCTCACCTTTGAAACTTAGGAACGTTGGCACGAGGCCGCTAGGGGTAATCAAGAGAGGAATCTAAAGTGGGGTCAGTCGTTGTTTGTTTAAAAATCTATTCGGGGTTCCGCCAGACTGACAATGTTGCTGTGAATAATTAATTACTCAAGGGCTTGAATAGAGTTTGCGCACGTGTTTAATTTTCCTTTAAAAGCGTAACTCCTCCCGTCTTCGTTATAACCATGTTAAGTTATTCACGGGTGACGAATTGGATTGCACGAAAAACTATAGCAATCGTCCCTCTCCCCCCTGTAGCTCTTGACACACGCAGCGAAGTGCCACGCCAGCGAGTGTAAACAGCGCTGAATCTCGGAATGGGTACAGGAAGAGGAGGCACTTATCGATCAAAAGCTGAGTATACGTACGCCTTTATTTGTTCACGGACCAAACACGACCCTCTCTCCTCCGATTCCCCTCCTTCCCTTCTCTCTATTCCTCTCTCTCTCACTCCTGCCCTCCCCTCCGGACTCCTGTTGCGCCTCGCTGGAAACAAATGACAAGCAGCTCCCATCGTCACCGTTCTCCTCACCAAGTGCGTCAATGTCGGAGGCGTCATCTGAGATAGGGGGAAGGCACGAAAAGGGTACGCGTCTTTCCCTACCCAAGTTGGAATTGGGATCTATCCACGCCTCCCCCACCCCACTACACGCCACCCTATTTTACACCACCACCTGGGTTGCTCTTCGATACATCGACGGCTTGGTGAGAATTCGATCCCGCCAAAATGATGCAAAGTCAATTTGACCTGGGTGTCGTTACCTCCTATATAGACCAGGTTTAATTGTTATATCGATGTGATAAGAATATATAGCGGGAATTACGAGATAACAATCTATACCATAAATATCCCATACGAAAGCATATCGCAAAATCTGTATGGTTCATACAGAGCCTACGGGAGGTGGGAGAGGTTGTTCCAATCGAAATATCGTAAAAATGTCGTTCAATTTCACATCCTTTGGAATAGCTGCTGACAGTATTTTATGCAAACGAGCGAGGTGCGATGTTGTTACTTGGAAATATGGCATCCATTAAGCGAATGTTATACATACGAACGTCTATCGATATAAACTACTGGGAAAAAACGCATTTTAAGTGTATTATCATACCTTCCATATCATATGGTACCTATCACTCTATCATCCGAGTTTGGTTAAGACCATGGCTAAGAAATAGATACGTTAGTGTAGACATTTGTCCTAGGATCCATTTGTGAGAATTCGATTATGTCGATCACATCTCTCGCACCGGACTAGAAAAAAGCATAGTATAAGGTTCATTGAATGTTTTTAATAGTGTTAAAAGTTTGCTAGCTTTGTAGTAATTTACAATGCAGCTTCGAACATGTCGACCCGATTCACCTTCAAATTCAAGTCGTTCGTTTATTTGATTCAATGAAAATCGAACCGTTACGTCCGAACGTCTGGGTTCATCTGCAACTTTCCACGTTTGGTCCACAATTAATAATGATCTAAACTGAAAATGACACATCCCTAGCCATCCCTTTCCTCTTGTCATTTCCTTTTACTGAAGAAAACCTTTTCGACATGGGGAAATGAAGATTGTTGCCATCCCTAAGAGCGGGAGAAGCCGAGCAGGGTTGGGTGGTTTTGAAGCGAAGAGCGTGGGGGTGGGAAGAAACGGTTGGAGAGTTTTGCAGGTGAGAGAAATTTGGAGAGGAGCAGGAAGAAGGTTTGAGAAGAACCTTTCTGGATCCACGGGGGAGGATCGACGGCAGGTTGAGGGGTCTGATGCGATTAGTTTCGGGGAGGTCCATCGGAAGTACAGGAGACGGGAAGAGGAAGGCCTATCGCTCTATTGGGGAAGCGGTGGATAGAGGGATGGGAACGGTTTGGGCGTGAGGTCGACGACATATTCAAAGTATTGCTTAAAGTCTAAATGCATAAACAAATCCCACACGCAATTTCCTTTCGGGGTAAATAGGTACGACATGAGTGCTCTATGGGAGGAAAAATAAAGGTCAGATGCATTAATGCAAACACTTTCACTTGAATTTTTTGAAAAAATTAATATTTTCTAATGTAAGGATACAATTAAAGAGAGGAAAGCTGCTCAGATCCGAAATGGATATATGCTTAATTAATCCTAAGCCATGGGTAGAATAAATATATGTGAACAATAATTGATCATGTTGTTTTACATTAAAAATGTGCCATGACAAGTACATAGTACATAAAAGTCAACCTGTATACAAAAAATACACTTATTAAAGCACGAAAGCCCTTATTGCACTTTAATTTTTACAGCACTTACAAACATACATTTGACACCCGATTGAGAAAGTTTTCACTTTATAGACTTTTCTATGACCTAATTTTTGGAATAAATTTGCTGTAAAATTGATATTTTACTATCATCTTATTCAATTTAGATTTCCAAGATATTAGATTTTGTAATTTAGATTTACCAAACGGTGGACTAACCTCTTTGAATCTACCTCATTGTAAAATCCATGGCAGCAATCCATGGTAACTCCATCCATAGTAATAATGTCCATCCATATAGTATCCATCCATCCTTCCATATAATAATAAAATATATGCTATTCATGGTAATAATAAAAATTGTAATAATGGTAAATTCCTGGTAAATATTTACCATTGATCATTAATTAAAATTGGCAATTTTCCACAAAATAAAATTTTATTAATACGACCGGTTTCAATGTAACAACATCATCTTCTGGTCAATGATCGGTCGTATTTATAAAATTTTATTTTGCGGAAAATTGACAATTTTCATTGATCATGATATTACCTTATAACGCTTACTTATAAGGTACTTATAAGGTATCGTGAAGATACCTTATCACACCTGAAACGTCTCTTTTTACCATTGATAATTTTAATAAATATGCATAATTTCCGTTTCACCCTGAATAATGTCTTTCTTATATATCGTCAATCCTTTTCACTTTGATGAAGTCGGCTCGTTTGAAATGCCACTTGAGAGAAGCTTCAAATTTATTCATACGACGTTCGAGAACTGCCCTTTGACAAAAGCATAGTAATGATAATTAACAACATGATAAATTAATTTGCTGAGTACTACACATTGACATCTGCAGGGAATATTCCAATGTTTTCTCACGTTTCAAGCGGAAAGATTTGGCAGATGGCTTCAAGAGAAAGCAATTGGACAAACCTGGAGTAAAGAGCAAATATCATGAGTATATAACGATGGCCGTGAATAGTCTTTAACGTGAGATAGCGTACATAGATAAAGCAAATATCTAATTTGACATCAAAATCAATACCCACTGATAGGTTAAACAAATATAACCAAGTAGACCACTGGAAAGGCTGATAGAAGCCTGATGAGTGAAATTAAAATTTAATGCGAAATTGCCGATGGCAGAGACTGTTCTATTGGAGCCTGGAACAAATCCTAGATGGGTACTTCATGATTAATTATCACGTTTCTTCAGTCACCTCTGGTCTGACATTATAGAATAATTAAGAAAATTTTGAACTATTTAATAAGCGGTGGATAAGCATTATTAATTAACTTAAGATACCAATTTTTAAAAACTGTTGCTATTAAAACGCGTTTTTCTAAATATGAATTGCTTTATTTATCTTCTGCATGATACCTGAATCGCATTTTAGATGGTGCTCCTTGTCCATGGTAGCTTGAAATCATACGGAAACGTTTGCCTCCATGTGACGCTATACGAAGATCTTTATTCTTTCGTATGAGATGTTTAACTATTTATAAGTATAAAACGGAAGCATTATTGCCGTGCTACACCGATAACATTACACTTAGATGACATATTAAATAAAATGCGCTACTATGAAGATAATGATCCCTCGCTAAAAGTTTTGACCAATTATGAATACTCAATGAGTCATACTGAACTGACAGGTTATGAACTTAACATACTCATTAGAGATTGAACAAATTGGAATTGGGGCAATAGTGTGAGGGTTTTTCCTTTGAGTTCAGATAATGAAATATGACCCCAGGGGACAAAACGATAATTACACGGCGAATTTTTTTTTGCACATTACATCCCTCGACATATTCCCGAATTACGGTTAGAATAATATTCATTATTTGCAAAATAGAGATTTCACTTTCGTAGTGTGAATATTTAACTTAATCTATGTTTAGTTTCCTCATAACATCAACTACTACCCTCTTTACAAGCCATTTCTAAGTTTCCACGGTTCATCTACCCAATGCTTCAGTTCTTCACCCTCTTTTTAGGATGAATGAAAGTCGTCCCCACTGAAGGAGATAAAGGTGGGTAGATTCCAAAAGAAAACCGTGGGTAGATTTCAAATAGAAGTTAAAAGAGGGAGGAAAAAGTGTGACGAGGGAAGACCTTTTTCTTTAGGGACGGAGGACCCTAGGTAACTGTGGAGGCGAATATTACATTTGCATAATTCGGGCCGAAAATGAACGGATCAAAAGAACAAATAGGGTGAAAAACGATGAAAAGGTAGGGAACGGATGAATCGACGGGTTAGGGCATAATAGAGGTAAAGGCGCTCGGAGAAATTTCAACCTAAAATATCTCTCTTCGGAAACTGTAACCAGATATACTGCCGGGCACCATGGATACCATCGTACTTGAACATGGGAATTCATATCTAATATTTGAGACAAATGACCGCATAGCCTTCATATGGTAGTCCGGAAACCCTTTTCAAATAATATTTTTGGATATAACTGCCGCTTTTAAGAGCTCCAGAGTACATTTAGGAAAGAGCGAAAAACCAGCGTTTTAGAAAATATGTGATATGAATTTGTAATCAGGAGAGAAACCAAGAAATTTAGGGCACCACCAAATTAAAAAATATTGTTGAAAATATATTTATTCTAGTTTATATTTTTTAATTCTAAGCTATCGGAAAATTTGACTTTTGCACACAAATTTTATTTTGATACATAGGTAACTAGTGCTAATGATGTATTTTTTCAAATAATTACATTTTTATTTTAACGATTATTCATTTCCTACAGTAGATTATTGCCAGGCATTACGCGGAGCAAATGGAAAGATTGATGGTTTAGGAAGGCCTCACTCTAACCTCTGCTGAAATTGTTAATGACAAGTCAATTAATCTTAAATAAGACTGCATAGTTAATGGAGAAATAAATCAGATGTTCCAGAATAGTTCTGAAAATAAAACCCTTATATAATTAAATAAATATATATATATATATGTATATATATATACATATATATACACACACATAATATTTGTTGGCAAAGCGGTGGTGATGATTACACAGGCCTACAAAACAAAATTTTTTTTGCTGCCTGGAATCTTTGTGATGATTTTAACTATATTTGTAGAGCTGAATCCAAATTTGCAATCCGTTTTTATCTAACAGCTCTACTTTTTTTAGATATGGCACATCTTACGATTAGTTGTTTTAATATTTGATATATTCCGGAAAATAATTTTCAAAGTTAAATAAATCTATAGGTATACTAATTTATAACCACTCTGCGGTGTTCCTTTTATTTTCAATAAACTGTCAAAAAGTTTTATGTATACTATATTTCTATATTGTAGGCCAATGAGATAATTATTAATATAAAATTCCCATATCATCATGTAGAAAATTTTTTTACGTAAGTAACAACATATCTATATCTTGAAAACTATAGCTGATAGGAAAAAACTAGTGTCATAATTGGATTCAGCACCCCAATTGTTCTTTAAATCAGCATTAAAAGCTCCGGCACCAAAACCACTGTTGGCCTGTGTTATTAATATAATATTCCCATATCATCATGCAGAAGATTTTTTTACGTAAGTAACAACATATCTATATCTTGAAAACTATAGCTGATAGGAAAAATCTAGTGTCATAATTGGATTCAGCACCCCAATTGTTCTTTAAATCAGCATTAAAAGCTCCGGCACCAAAACCACTGTTGGCCTGTGTTATTAATATAATATTCCCATATCATCATGCAGAAGATTTTTTTACGTAAGTAACAACATATCTATATCTTGAAAACTATAGCTGATAGGAAAAATCTAGTGTCATAATTGGATTCAGCACCCCAATTGTTCTTTAAATCAACATTAAAAGCTCCGGCACGAAAAACACTGTTGGCCTGTGTTATCTCTGCTTAAACTTTCGGCAATTGTTTACATCCTGAAGTTAAACAGGTCATAGTAATATTGTGAACTGATATTTTGTTTTAAAAATTTGGTGACTTTGCAACCACGCTAACGAACACCAAAATTAAATATAAAAATTCTGGCTGATGAAAATACACTCAAATATCAATTTCTTAAAAAAACATTTCAGCTGCTGACGGACGAGCAGAAAGATTTTGGATATGAATAAATGAACGATTGGCCATCACTTTCAAGTCGAGTGCCTGAAAAGTGTCACTGAATTGGGTATTGGGTATATCAAAATATTAGACAAATAGTTTGGGATTCTATTAAAAACTATACTCGTTTAATATTTTCTCTGCCAAGGACGGATTTAATCCTTAACGACGCCTGTAGCTTATTACTTTCCTGCGGCACATAATTGCTGCTGCCTCTAAACTTGACAGTAAAGGATCCAAATAGAATTACACAGAAATTTAACATAAAGGAAAAATTATATTAAATTTTGTAGTAATAATTTTCAGTCTTCCAGTCACATTTTTATAGTTAATATTTTAAAAAAATGACCGTTTTATGCTAAGTATTATAATACCAGATGAATTTCAGATTTTAACTGTATGCGTAACTCTTCTTTCACGCAACGTAATAAGATGGGTCTTTCCTTTTATGGTGCCTTCCCTCGTCCGCCTATTATTTGGAATTAGCAGAGTTTAATTTCAGGGAATTGTAGACAAAGACTTGGGCGCAAATACATCGATAGAGGAAGCCATTCTTCAAGCACGAGTTGCCGCTACGGTCTGTCAGAGAGAGAAAGAAAGAGAACCCCTCCCGTCAGGTCGGCGGATGAGAGAAGGAAAATGCGTGAGGGCGAACAAATAGAGGAGAAATTGTGAAGTTGTTTCCGCTCTGACTGACGAGTGAGTTTATGAGCCGAGTCATCGCTGATACGATTACAAGATATTTTCAGGGGTTATGAACTCCTCCCTGCTCCTTGGGGCTGAACCAATCGAGCGGGAGGCGCGGGCACGAGGAGCCAACTCCGGAAGGGCCAACCGAATTTGGACGGCGCTCGCAGTATGTTTTGAGAGGGGGGCATCTGTGGAAACTACTACGAGGCCATCTGGAAACGAGGAGGAGGGGTGCACGAATAGAGGGATTCGAAACATTAGGGAGATAGCAATGTCACGCTAATATTTATTTAGGCGATGCTCATGACGAGAGAAACAAAAGTGACTTTAAGAGGCCTCCGTATTGACTAATGAAGTGCATTGAAAAATTGTCCCCCACTGGGAATGGAAAACATACATTCATACTTAAACAGTCAAATATTCGTATGAAGTAAGAACTAATGGATACACTTTTTCCATCAAAGTTACCTAGGTTTCTGTGCTCGATTACTCAATCCCTATTAAGATAGCTCTGACCCCAGTATCGCTTATTCCAGATGTACTGAAATTTTCAATATACTTTTCAAATAGGACGATTGAAAGATATGGGCTTCCAGAGGATTTCTTAAAGGATTTTTTCTTAAATTTGGATCGTTTAATATAGGCTTTCATGTACCATTGTGTGATTTAGCCAGAAAAAAGAAGCGTTTAGAAATGCGTAATAAAACGAAGTGTTATTAAGCCATCAACTGAAGATGGCGCCATATTTCACGAGTAAAAATATTCACAATATGATATGTTATGGTATGTTTAAAAAATACAAAATAAACTTGTAATCATATGATAGTTAATAACTTAGAAATAAAAGTACTCGTGAATATTTATAAGAATGCAAAACCAATTTCTTCCAAAGAAACGAAATGAACACTAATACCCAAGTAAAGTTCCACCATTTCTGTATATCATGGCTGTTATAAATTAAAACCATCATAATTCCTCATATCAATAGTAAAATAACATTTCACCATCATAAGATGCAACACACCTATGCCATAAAATTTTAATTTTCAATATTTGTGAGGTTAACGAAAATAGTTAGGGAAATTACTAACTAGGCCACTATCCAGCGTCTACCATGCTAAGTGCAGCAATAGGAAATTCAAAGATAATCAAAGCCGAATTAAAATCAAGGATGACAACATCCGGTGAGTGGTGTTGACCAATAATTTATGGGTCATTCAAAATAACTAAGAGCATAAAAAATGTGTCCCAACAGTCGAGACCACCGTTTCTCCACACGCTGGTATGAAGCAGCCACGAAATTACGGGGATGTACCCTCCCCGAATGCTCCAGCTCCCAGATCGGTACTCATTTTGATTAGACTTCATCAACGGCTCCTCTATGTTGTATTCCCTTTACGCTGAGCACGTAGGTTTGGCTGTGAATGGGATAAAAGGGCTTGTTAAGGGCTTTTGGGAGAGGGGGCGTAGTAAAAGGTTGGCGGCTGCGGGGAAAAAGGGTTTGGGAAGGCGAAAAGGAAAGAAGCTGAAAGGGAAACTGAGTGACGACGAAAGTTCGTGCGATTGATCTGTGCAGGGGAGAAAGTTCCCACGCAAGGGTTGAAGAATTCGTCCATACCCGAAAGCGGGAAAACCAAGGACGCCGGACATGGTGTGAGTGTCATTTAAATTGATTATTCTATTTATATAAACTGCGAGGCGAGATATCACTTCGTTAAATCACCATCCTGGTTTTCATTGCTGAGCTAATCGAAGTTATAACATTGTTTTCATTGTAATTTTCCTGTAAATTCATCAGAAAATTATTCCAATTAATTAAATGTCTATTGAGAAAATAACAATGCAAATAGAGAGATAACAAAAATATGAATTAGAAAATTAGCGTTGTACGTAGGCATGGGATGAGAATGAATATAAATAAAGCTTATAAGGTTTTAGAAGAACAGAAAAGTTGAGTTGGACCTTAAATATGAGGGTAAAAACTAGAGCAAGTGGAACAGTTTAATTTCCTAGGAGATGTTTTGGATCAAGGTGGTCAATGTAGTAGGCATATAAGATGAAGAATTGTGCTACGCAAAGCTTTAACTAGTAATAAGTTATTGTTGACACGGATGTAAGGATATTGAGAAAATATGTGTAAACTTTGTTATTCTGTGTATTTTTGAACGATGCTGTAACTCGGACGTCTAAATAAGATGATAGGCGTAGAATGAAGGTTTTTGAGATTTGAATGTGGAAAAGGTAAAATGGAAAAAAGAAAAAAAATGAAGTGCTGGGTATGGTGAGAATGGAGGATAGAGAGTTGTAGTGAGGAGTCCAAAAGGAGACAAGAAAGTTGGATCCAGAGAATATTGATTGGTAGTGGGATGCTGGAGACTGTGATAAAGGGATAACGTTACGCAAGCAAGGAAAGGGTAGAAATAGAATAGCTATAGAGGAAGAAAGTATGCAAAGAGGGGATTTTCCCAATGCCGGGTGTCAGGTAGCGTTTTCTTTGGAGAAAATAGGTCATGCATCTCTCCATTCAAATACCCACGCACATACCTTAAAGGGTAGACTATCTAATATTAATAATACCGGGAAACTAAATACTCCTAGCAGAAACTTTCAAGCGCTCCCGAGGACGGAATGCAAATGTTATAAAATTAAATACTCGTTTTACAATGAAATCATAATATAACCACTAATATTAACCAATAATTAAGAAGTTGAGCAACCAACAATAAGAATACAGGACTACAATTCTAAAGTAATGAGTTAATGCCCGCATTAAATATAATTAATTCAGATTCAATTGAAATAAAAGTCCGAACCAAGAAAAAAGATTTTGAGCTAGGATATAGAATATCTCTCAAATTAATTCATCTGCGGTATCTTTTTAACGAAGTTGAAATTATAAATGGCAATAATTAAAGAAGATAGCATCCTGAGATTCGGAAAGTATTTAAGGCGACGAGAGGTTACATAAAACTGCCAACTGAAATCAAAATGGCATTGTTCTCATTCTCCACCACGTATATGGAACCACGGGATTGCTGTAATGATAAAGTTCAAATTGGTCTATGATGAAATTTCTGGTGCTTTACCGGCGCATGGTATTGGTAAAATCCTTTCAAGTCAAAGTCTTAACTTAGAGCGAAAAGAGCTCTTAAGAGAAGAGCATAGTAAACTGGGTCCGAAACAGCAAAACCAGAGCAATAGTTAAAAGTGCCCTTGATAACCTATATTTAAGGATGGCCACTTTTTTCAAAAAATCATTCATATTTTATTATTTCCAGGAACAATTCTCGACTTTTTTCTATTATTTGATTTTTTCCATGTCTAAATACTATCGAGGTGATATTATTTTGTGGAATTTGTGAATGATGAACATCCCACAAACAATAATTTTATTAAAAATTAAAATGTTTGCGAGAAGAGAACGATATACGAGATTGTCGGTGTGCTGTGGTTGGTGGATGGTATGGAAACTTTTTCTATCTTAGAGTTTTATTGAAAACCATTTAACAATCGCTTACATAGCACAATCGATATCATCGGGTTATCTATACAGAAAATGTTCACAGATCCCTGTTAATAAAAGTTTTAATACGAAGCATTTAACGAAAACTGTGAATCTACAATGTTTCAATTCATTCCACATGAGATTTTCAAAAGGTGAGCCACACACTATCGAACTTCCGGCTTCTAGGTTGTTCTTTAAGCCCCTTGCACGTCCTTAAGTTTTCGAGATTCGCGGCAAATCATGTGTACACTTGGAAAAAATGAAAAAAATTGGTTGCTTTCACGTTCTTGGACACGCGCGAGCCACAAGACGCCCCAGATTAACCATCCAGTAGACACGAAAATTGACCGCCTGCCACGCGTTTCAATAAAGCACCGAATCTTCGAGACCTGATCGAGTGCGACGTATTTGAACGGGAAATTCCGAATCTGCGATGCTCGGCCTAAACCGGCCGCACGACCTGGTTACTGCGGCTCCTGTCAGCGGGAACCCTCCTCCTCTTGCCCCCCTGTTTCCTCCGTTTTAGCCCCTTTCTCCTTCCGCTCATGTTCGGCCTCGTGTAGGACTCCCATAGTTCTAATCCTTCCCCTTGACAACATCCATCCCCGCTAGACCGCAGGCCGCCCGCACTCCTCGCAAGGGCAAACCCGGCCCCCACCTCACATCATCGCCCCACTTCTCCCGTGGGTAAAGGAGGAAGGGGAGGGAGTTTAGGGATGGAAGGGCGAACGACCCGGAGGCGGATAGGTTCGTTTCAGGACGCGGGTGGGTGAGGGGAGAGGGAAGGAGACGGAGAGGGGTTGAGATGTGGATGGAATGCTTGCTAGAATGTTTCATAGCAGGGCGTACGGGAGGTACAAGGAAAGACTGAGAAGGGGGGAGAGTGGGAAGGAGGTGGTCACCCGCGTAGTGGGTTGGGTATAGCCTGGGGCCAAATACCCGAGTTAAAATCGTAATAGTTCAGCACACGTCGTCATGGTTCATCAATTCGAGGATTATATTATAGCATCTCTCCAAGAAATCCCTTTTTCAATGGTAATCCTCTCATTCTGAGATGAAGTCTCCCGTTACGTAATTCACCTTTGTCGTGCCTCGAAAAATTTTCCGCCATGTTTCCTTTTAACTGTGGTCTTCGGTGAACTATCGTGCCTCAAGGGATGTCCAATCAGTTCCCGTCCTCTCTTCTTGTGAGTGTCCTCCATTAACTTATTTTTTCATCCACTTCTGAAGTACTCATTCATTCGTTACATGATAATTTCATTTCCATTTACCTGTAAAAACAAGTTTCGTATCATACTGCCTTATTTTAACGGATGTTCGTATCCTTTCAGGCCCATTGGAAAGTAAAATTCACACAGGAGTATTAGTTTTGATGCAACACTTTTCTATATCTGGAGGTAATTGAATCCTCATGACCTGAACTCGAGTGCAAATCGCATAGAGGCAGAAAAGATTAGTAGTTTCCAACTGTTCGCAAGTATCTGTTTACGAACAAGTACAGATCAAAGAAGGGCACCCAGCATCATGATATTTCTTCTTAGCATGGGGCTGGACCTCACGGATACGTAAATAGTCAAATCCAAAGATATTGATTGATCCCGCGAATATACAAGGACCTTAGGTATATAATACGAGTCTCACAGTGTATCTGAGACTAACTACCCTGAGACACCTTTGTAATCGCAAAATAATTATCACTATTGTAACGACAAAAATCACAAATATGAAATCGATTTCGTAATGATGAGGGAACGGGGTAATGTGGTAGCTAGTATACAGTCTTCTCACCCTCAGGGACCAGGTTCGAATCCCGGAGTTAGCAAGATTTTTTTAGAGATATCCTGATTCCTGCATGGGGTGTCAAATAAGAGCACTTCAAAATGGTGTGCGGAGTCCTTAGGATGGGACTTTCAACCGTGGACCCCTTAGCCACCTTCATTATCATTAATTATCACTTAGTAGTCTACAGTTTGTAGGTAGGTTTTCTTGATGAAGAAAGACTGTGCAGACCTAAATTTCTTAGCCTCACCTTATTGTTCTTCATTTCTGCATACAGTCTTTCGCTAAGAATTACAAATTTCATTTCTCAAAATGAAAGATTGAAACACTAAAAAATCAACATTCTCTCTTCTTTGTGGATTTCGTCCTTCATAATTTCATAGTTGGTGTACTAAGTCCATCGCCAGCGTGCACGCGCTATATAGACGCACGTGTCGATGAAATCTAGTTATTTCCCAAACCCAATCAGTTACAGCCGAAATTATCCTTGGTAACTTTCCTATGCGTAAGCATACATAAAAATGCATAGCGATACTACGAATGTTAACTCAAACTGACTACTCTAATGCTTACCCATTATAAACGATTAAATAGTTAACTATAATATAAAAGAGATGACGTATATATATTTATATATATGTATTGAAAAAATTCAAATTTTGGCGTGAGGCAAATCAGGAAATATAAATAGCAAGTAGCTTTTTTGATGAATTCCATGCACCAGAGAGCATCCCTCAAATTTTTAAACGGAACATGTATATTAATAGTGTTTAAAATTACTCGATTAGAGACAGATTTATAATATCGTCCGAATTAGGAAGGAAGGATACATATGGAGAGTGAGGGTGGAAAGTGGGGGGAAACTGAAAAGAGCTGGCGAGAACGCTTCACGGTCGAGTGCACCTTAGGCACAAGGTAGGGGCGGAGGGGTGAAAGTTGGGAGTGAAGACGGGGTGGGGGGGAGAGTGAAGGTTGGCACGGGATTTTTAAAGAAAAAGGAGGAAGTTACGGGGAGAATTCAGTCGGGATCTCACAAAGGGGATGGATAGGGAGAGAGAGAGATAGAGAGAGAGGGGGATAGTGTCGGAGGATAGGAGGGAAGACCAGGGTTTGTTCAAGGGAAGGATGGGTGGGAGGAGGGAAGAAAAGGCCTCTCGCTCCCGCAGGCACTTTGGGTGGTAACCATGGTAACGCATCGATGTCTGAGAGAGTAGCCAGGGAGGGTAAGAGGAGCATGTGCGAACGACGGTGGTGGTGACGGGATGGAATGGGTAGGATGAGGGCGGAACTATGACGAGGGTTTGGTGGGGAAGGAATGGGAAAATGAAAGAGGCCAGGAAGAAATATGCGAGAGGAATTAGAAGAGGAGGGTGGTTTTTGTGGGGAGGGGGGAGGGGAGTAAGGGTGTGGGGTGCTGGGTACGGTGCCGGAAGGGATCATAAAGAGGTGGAGTTATGGAGAGAGAGTTCCGAGAGACGAACCAAACGGTGGTGATGGCTTCAGTTGCGTGCTGGTGGACTATCTCCCAAACTCTCCCCTCAAGCCTTTCATACCACCTATCCTCACTCCTCTCATATTAAGCGTTAAACGGCAGGTGGAATAAAATCAATCACACGAACTGAGATTAAAAGGATAGATGGGCAAGTTGAGGGACGTGGGACTGATCCAACGACCGTGTCCTGTTTAATAGAATGTAGCTCGAAAAAAAGCAGGTTTTTGTTAGGTTCGCGTAATCTGTCATTGATTTTGGCCTGTTTTTACTGATTTCCCCCCAATTTGCAGTACACAGTTTCAGTCGCTCATCCTCTGCTTTCATTAATCACGCGACGATTCGTGGCGTTCCCATTTTCAAATTATGCATAATTCTCGAACCAATTACTGCTGATGTGAAGTAGTACATGTTTTTTTTTGCGGGAAGAGAGCCTAATACCGATAACATAACAGTAGTGATAATCATCACCCACATCTAATTAAGTCACACCGATCGATAATCTGGGTCATTTCATACTCAATTTCCTTTCAATTTATTGATCATTATCAATTCTATATTGGTGATCGAGCTGAATGTAATTTCATTCAAGTGGAACTGTCCTGTTATTTATCTTGTCCCTTTAATTTAAACGCCGATATCACATCAGTTAACAATTTCTTGTTTTTAATGACTGTGTTTCCCCATGAGACGGTATATCCCATTTAATAAAAGAAAAAAAGCCATGAGGCTAATATTGCGTAGAAAGAGATCTCGCACACTTTTCCGACAATTGCACGAGGTTAGTTATTGTTTTTGAATCGATAAGTCGATGTAGAATATCCAGATGCCGATAAAAGTCAAATTGAAATATGGAAATGTGAACTTACAAATTATTAACTAAATATAAGGGTATAGGCAAAGTGAGAGTTAATAAATTGGCTTCATGTAGTTAATAATTTTTTTCAATTTTTAAAACATTTTCCGGGGGGGAAAATATACTGGGAACGGAGAAAATTAACCGACTTTTACCGATGAAATGCTATCATATTTTCTGAAATGGCTAATGTCAAAGGGAACAAAATTTAATTGAATTTTTTTCCCCTCACGTGAAATTCATTTTCATCACATAAACCTTCCGCCGCGCGTGTAAGATAGAAAATGAACGTGAAAACTAATATCACTAGATAAGATACAAATCTAACCAAAGTCCTGCTGTATGAATGTGAATTTCTCACATTCAATGTGAGGGCGAGAAACCGCTTCCCTTTTGATTCCCACCAATTTCTATTAACAAGAAAACCTCACTGCTGTGAGTTTCGACTCACAAGGATTTTTAGATTACTTGGGCATTTAGGGATTGTTGAAACGTATCACCTGGAATTCCGACCAGGTCTTTCTAGTGGGCAACACAGTTATGAACACAAGCCAGCATCCCGTTTCAATGGTAACTGACTGATTAAATTTAACAAACCATTTCATAAGTTCATCTTTACATTTTCGCCACCAATGGAGCACTTTCATTTCGAATCGAACCACACAAGCATGTATTCGGATGTGGTACATGTCCGGAGTCCGACGCAATCGTGAGGATTGTGACTCCACCCGTTCCCAACTCAATGCTGAATATCACTCATTACTTTTCAAATAGTAAATGAACAAACACATGCGTCTCATTCTCAGGTAAAAGAGTGGCCAAAACTAGTATAACTGAAGAAGTCCTTGGATAAATGAGGATTACGATTGAAGAAAAAATCGGGGTCGAAGATTGGCTAGTTAAGTTTAGGACTACGATCTGGTGTGCAGGAAGTACAGCTGGTGAAGATACTGAAATCATATTTGAGTGTCTGACTATGGTTAACTGACCAACTCGCTGTCGCTTTTTCGGAATAATTTTCAACTTAAAAAATTGGATCTATGCGCCCTTAAAATGTGCGCCAATCGCGTGGCATCTCAGTTTCAAAATCGTGTCAAAAAGATTCATCGCTGAGCTACGTCAAAATAATGGTTTTAGGACGAGATAAGTCTCTCTCGCTTTACTGGTCATTTTGAAAACAGAGAGTAAAACTTATGCTTAGGAAAATTTTTAGGGCATTCGAGTATACTAAAGTAAACATTAAAATTGAATATCTTGCTTGACAGGAACCTTAAGTAAAGAAACAAAGAAAATACCATTGAAAACTTTGATATGGAGGGCAGTTTTGTATGGATAGAAACTTGGTTGTTCAAACAAGAGAAGGAGCGTAGATTGGAGGAATAGTAAACATGGGTGTAGAGGATAATACTAAAATAAGTCCAGAGAAAAGAGAACAAGTGAAGAGTCCTGGGCATGGTAAAGGAAGAGAGGGGATTGTTCGTCGAAGGTTGAAAATATGCAGAGGTAAAGAATGAGTTGTTATAGCATGAAGTACGACATACAAGAACATATTATCACGGAAGTTACTTTGGGGTACATTAGTATGCAGTACCAAGGTCCATCAAAAACCAACCCTAACTCTGTATACATTAATACATTTACATATACAGTCTCTATCCGTACGATCATTAGACATCAAATACAAAATTTTTATTTCGATTTTAACTGATACCAACGCACAAATTATAATTTTAATTAAAAAATAACCATAATTACAATTAAAATTACGTTGACCCTTGGCCAATATATTTGCAGATCTTGTCAGTAAAATGAGAGAGATTAAGGGTAGAAAAGATAGATTTTAAGTGTCATTTTTTTCAAGAACGATCAAGGATCAGAAAAACGTTCCACGACCGGAGTGGGGTCACATTCGGGGCAAAATTGGTCTCAAGTGTACGTATTCACTCCCTGCCACACACCTGTGGTTTGCAGAGTGTTAACATATCTAAAAAATAAATATACATGTATTGTTAATTGAGTAGGCTAATGCCGACGTTGGGTTTCACTTCACGATTCCTCACATTACCTGAAAATACAACCTCTTCCAAATCACCGATTTATTCCCATTGCATAACCTTGGTTGACTATCGTCTCGCCTCATGATTACTACTACACGTTATTTATTGACATATACGTTCATCCAGAATCGTAAATCCTCAACGCGCATGACTAGGTGCATTCCTACATCCGTCTGCGGAGGTACTGTGCGGAAACCTGTATTTGGGGAGATCAAGTGGAAGATTGCACGAATGTGGGACGAATGCGTACGCGTACGTCGGCCGTTGAGGAGAGCGATGGGTAACGAAGTAACGAATGGTTGGTGCGCTTGGATGAGAATACGGGGAATGAGCTAAGGGAGATAGAAGCAGGATGGGAGGTGAGGATTGGAGGGTGGGAGCAGGAATGGTGGGTTTATGTGCAGGGACCTGACGGCGTGCTGCGCTGCAGATAGGGGAGACATTTGGGGTGGAAGGTGGTGAGAGAATGAGGAGGCCTGGGGGACGGTGGTGGTGATGCCGCGCAATTGCCGTGGTTGGCAAGGCGTGGCCGGTGCTGCGGGATGAGTGAGATGAATGGCTCAAACCGAATGGAATGAGGATTTTAGATGGGGTGAGAGAGAGAGAGAGGAGGGGGTCCTGGAGTTAAAGCGGTGGAGATTTTCCCCCCTCATCATCGCCTCCCCCAGAGAATGAGGGATACCGCGAGGGTGATGCCGTTAGCGAGCGGAAGGGGAATGAGAATATTATCTCACAGGTAGGAAACGGGAGATATGACCGTATGAATAATAATATGACCTCCGGTAATTTTTTTCCGGCCGAGAATGTGACGATAGGCTTTAAAAATATTGAAACGGTAAAAAAAGGAAAGACGCTTTCCGGGTAAAATATGGAGTCAAGCGTGGTAATCGTCCGAAAATAATTAGGCCGAAAGATATATTTTTTTTTGCTCATTTTGATAGTGGCTGTAATGAATTGCCACCGTAATTGGAATAACGCTCATATGGTTGAAAGAAACGGTTAAAGTGGTAGACGAGAGCGAAAAACATTTGTGCTGTTACGCCACATTATGACAGCACGGTAGGCAAAATCCCAGCAGACTAACAGGGGTTTAATACGTGAGAAAAACAGCCGATTCATTCGCTTTATCCAAATAAATCACTTTCAGTGAGCCGACGCCCATCTAAAAAATCGAACGTCCTACTCGGGACGTTGGATTGCTCTTAACATTTACCTATTGTGAATGTATACTTTATGCCTTAAGAATTGTGGGATTATCAGAGTTCGGGAATAATAATGGGATCAGTAAACTTTGATTCCGTATGTATCATTCTTGAGTGTCCATTATATTTTAACGACTACTCTTTCTATCTATTCTATTCTAATCATCTTGTAGAGTACTTTCAATTTTGATAAAATTCGAAATAAATATTAATTTTGCTCCGAAATCAATTTTGAATATCTACTTTACCAGAGCATAATTATCTACCGTAGGGTAAATATTGTTCTCTAAATAAGGGCCATTGATTTTAAATTAAACGTGCTTTTCAATTTTATATTCATGAAAAAATATCATAACAGCATTATTTTTGGCATTTGAAAATGGTTCTCCATTTGGATGTTTTCCTGGTCCCCTGCTGCGTCCGTGGAATGGTTGACAACGAATGTATATATCAAGGCAATTAATAAAAAAGCGTAATTAGATACATACATCAAAGGAAAGATATGCACATACGTTTACGAAACTTGAGTATATTTCCCTTTGTATTTTATCGAAATTCGATGTCCATTGTGCTTGGATGCATCAGCCATAATTTGAACAGCAGTAAGCTAACGTGGGATAAACTAAGAAGCAAAATACATTATGTATTCCCAGGGTGTAGGGCGAGGGAAATAAAATTATAGCTTTAACATTGGCATTCGGGCATTTTAAATTCATTGGTTATCAAACTGCTATAGTCAAAAGTGGAGTTATATAAATGGCTCCTGGATATAGTTTAATAACACGATGAGTTAATGTTTTCAATATTACAATAACATTATTAGTTTTTGAAAGATGCAACTTGAATAGCAGATTTAAACTCACCTCTAAGTTCATAGAAACAAGGAGCAAAAATTGAAATGTCCCGAATCAAATGACAATGCTAATTGAAACAATGATTTCTCAAGTGATAATTTAAAATTACGTTCATTTGTATACCATTTACTTAAACAAATCCAATAAGTTTCATTTTGTATCTCAAACGCAAGAGTTTTAACGCAATTTATTCTCCCCGTTTTTGCGTTACTTCTGAACTGCATTAGCATTCGTGGCTAGGATCTGTGTCACAGAGGAAGACTGCATTTACACCAATACAAATCGATCCTGATTAATTATCGCACGAATTTGCAAACAGAAAGAACAACCATGATGAAATTTAAGGAAAAAAAACAGGGTTTATTTAAATCAAACGCCTTATCAACCCTGTTTAACTGAAAATTAAGAAGGCAAACAGATTTTGTCCAGAAATTTTTAGCTCTGGATAGAAAATCTTGAAAAGGGTCAAAACAAAAATCCTGATGATAAATACGAATGATGACGTCCGGTAATACAAGAGGAGTTGGTTTTATAAAGAAGAGGGGTCAAGAGTGAGCGAGAGAAATCGTGAAAATTCCGCATGGACGCGAGCAAAAAAGAGAGGAGGAATGACTGAGAGAGGAGATGGTAGACAGAAAGAATACGTAAGGGTGTATTCGTAGCAATTCGAGTGGATGAGAGTTGAGTAATGGTAGGCACGCGGCCGTGGGGTAATGGCCGATGGGCAGGGCCTACGGGAGGCGTAGGATCGGGTGTGGCAGGGACCGACGGGACGAGTAAGGATAAGCATGAAGGAACCCCCACGCGCCCTTCATCCCTTCCACGCCCCATCCCGCTAACTCTCCATTAAATAACGAGGATGAATATCCACGGGGGAAAATATGACGGAAGGTGACCATGCTCTGCCACGCCCCTGGCCGCCGCACCTCGCGGGGAGGGCTTACCAGGCGTTCGAGGAGAAATATAGTAAAAATTTAAAGGATCGAGCCTTGCTCCTCCTTGGATGGATATGTCCACACTATTGCCGGTATTGTGGCGTTTCGTCTGAAGGTTACCTTCACAATCGTAAACTCAAATGATCCCTTCTCTCATAAAACCAGCGGGGTGAAATTTGAAATTTTAAAACCAAAGATCAGCTCGTATAAATGTTTAAATGGTAGCAATAAGGCATAATATGGACGGAGAGAAAAACGATCTAAGTACTAGGCATGGTAGGGGAAAAGAGAAGATCCATAAGGAAAAATCCAAATGAGGTAAGAAGGGTGGGTGCACAGCACATAGAATAGACTGTGAAAGAGGGAGAATATTACGCCAGCGAGTAAGGGGTAGAAATACGATAGGTATGTTGGACGGAATTAAGGGAGGTAGAAAATAGGCTTAATGAAAAAGGGTCTATAGTGTAAGTTGTCAGGCTATATCTTCTTAAGAGAGGTTTAGAAACGGAGCGATAGTCAGCATGTGTCCATTACAAACCTAACTTAAACGGTAGACTATAATAATAATAGAGCTAAAGGATTTCACTTTGTAAGTGCGAATTCTTAACTATGCCTTATTTTATTTTTCACTATGGAATTCGAAATCTGAAAGGGAGTATGCCTATGTTTCGTGACCTATTGCCTTTTGTTTACCGAGTTACTGCTGTTTCATAATATTTCACCGTCAAATCATTAATTAGACTCAACGCAAACTCTAAATATTTTAATAGACTAGGTATGAGGAAAGAATCTAAAGTACATATGGTCAATTATGCGTAAATGTTGATAAACTTGCAAAACTTACGTACATTGGTCCAAATGGCAAATGGTACATTTGTCAACAGTAGAGTGTTGATTTTTAACATGACGTTTATCTTTGAGATAAAGACGTACCGGACCATATATTCCATCGCAAAATGCTTTTTACTCCTATTATTATTAGTTAATCTACCGGTTAAGGTAGGTTTTTAGATGGACACAACAATCAAATAAATATTTTGTAACTCCAAACAAAACCCAATCCAGCAACCTACTCTAGATCAGGTCCCTCTTCATCTCTGTGTACTTCCTTCCTCCCTCCATCCCGTCCAACATCCCTATCCTATTCCTGCCCTTTCCTCATTTGCCCAATATTCTCCCCTCTATTACCCTCTTCAACATTCCACTACCGCTCAATACGCCTTTCATCCATTTTTCCTGCCTCCATAGGATTTCTCTCAACAAACCCCTCTCCTCCCCCACCATCTCCAGTACTTCCTCATTTGTTTTCCTTTCGGTCCATTTCACCTTCTCCACTCTTCTCCACACCCACATTTCAAAAGCCTCCAATCTACGTCTGTTCTCTTGCTTCAGTGACCACGTTTTTTTACGCCTATTATTTAAGTAAAATCTTATTAAAAACTCAAGTGAAGTTCCGACATATGACGTGATGAGTATAACATTACAATTTTTGAAATTTATTCTTAAACACATAGGTAAGAAAAACATTATCAAACCGGAACACTCACATTATTTCGGGAATTTTTCTACCGATTATTCTAACAAACACACAAATTTACAAAGCACAAAATACTCATGGATCGTTTGAATTCTACTTCAAGCTTAAAAAGAATGTTTCAATAACATCTGCCATAAATCGACAATGTATTAGAAATATTATCAAGTTTCATAAAATAATATAGATGTCTGAATAATGAAAAGCCATCGCGTTTGAAGTAAACTATAATTAAAATGGCATAGTATTTCATAGGGACAACACGCAAAATAGGGAAATGGAGAGGAGGCAGTAACTTCATAAATATTACCCATTTGCGTCATTCCGTCCGGTCAGATGAATGTGAAATAAGAAGTGTAGGGAAACCAAACTTTTTTTGTGCTGTTTTATGGGTTTCCAAATTGTTTTATGAAGTGAATGTGGGAGGAAAAGAGGTAACAGCGGAGTGCAAAAAACATTCTCCAGTTATTGCTGATTTTATTGTGATCAACGATTGCACGATGACAGCGCAATTTGTTCCATCAACTTAAGATTTTGGTCTTTATGGTATATTATCTGAATGGTATAATCATATAATACAGAGTGAGAATTTGATTATTTTATCGTCTCCAGAGGTAAAATCATGGGTCAAATTTAATTTTCCCAATACCTTAGTCTTATTTTCTAACTTCGAAGGACAGCTCTTTTATATTTTATCAGAACTCTAAAACTCTTACGGTAATTCACAAAGTTTAACTGCAAGTCATACTTATAATTATTTTGAATAAATGTCCAACATTCCTAGAAACTAGTCGTGAGCATTTAGAATATATCCATTTTTAAACATTTCCTGACGAAGCGCATGTTAAAGAGCAAATTATGTATATTATACCTATACGTGAATGTACTTCATCAAAAATAATTATAATCAACCTAGAGAGATTAAAAATAGTTCTACATATTAAACAATGATGTCTTGTAATCTTCTAGTCACATTTTCTGAGCAAAAAAGGCAATGGCATATAAAATAGAAAACCATTATCTCACCTAATTTTTAGCTCATCAGCTCTCTAATTTGAATTAAAAGCCTATGAATTACACTTATCCAAAGAACGCCTCCTAATTTAATTAAGTGTTATCAATGCCCATCTCTTAAAAATGCTGAGGCTTCAACGTAAAAGAGGCAAAAAAAGTCGGGAGGAAAAAGATGTGGAGAGAAAAGAGGATGAACAGAGACGAAGCAGGTCAAAGTAGTCCCCCCAACAGTGGGAAAAATATCCACTCCACGTCCACCGTTTCCGAGTGAACTCATATGCTTCCGTCCACTCATTCTACTCGGTGACAATAAAAATAATTCCATTAGTTGAAAATGGATTCCGGAAGCCACTGATCCTCTCTGCGTGCTGGGCAACAAATAAGGTCGGTGGACGGAAAAATGCGTCATGCAGTGATGAAAAGCCGGAGTCAACCTTGTGAAAAAGAACGCGAGGAATATAGAGAACCAGGGAGATAAATGAAGTAATGGGTTGAAGTTATAAAAGAGACGTCGAGGGGACATGATGGCCAATGATAAATTACTGGCAACGACGAGACCTAAATGAATGGACTCTGATTTCAATGCAGTGGTTCTGTAATGGAATTAAATTTCAAAATTTTAATTTTTTAACCCCTGACTAAAAATTAGTGTCCTCCGGTGAGTCTCTGAGGAATATTAGGTAGACGAACTTGTAAATTAATGAGGAAGTCCCTGTTTTTAATATAAGAACAACATCACAATGCCATCAGTTATGCATATGGTAGCGTTTTACATGGAAAAATGGTTTAAATCCCACCTTCTTAACGGATATAACCTATTGGATGTTATCATCTCCACCTATATTTAATAATAATTCCTTGAGATGGTGAAAAGTTTCACAAAGTTTTAAAAATTTGTTTGGGAAATATTAGAAGTAATTGTTTCTGCTGGTTTAAGTTTATTAAAAATTTAACAAAAAGGCAAATGAATAGGTGAGAAATAATATCAACTGATCACCGATTTTTTCTAATTTATAGTTTATTGAAATATGCTTCTCATAAATTATAAAATAAATTATTTTATAGAATTATATTTGCGTACATAACACAATTAATCTACATTTTAATTTGTGAAACTTAAACCATTTATGCCACTATAACGAATCCGAAATCAACTATTCCTTTGCTGCCATCTAAACATTCTGTTTCATTTATCATAAGCACACAATTGAATTCATTAATGACGATTCGAATTCAGTGTCATTTTATCTAAATTTATCGATTAGAAGATAGTTCCTGATATCCCTCATTTCTGATATTTCCATATAATCCACCACAACACCTACCGGCGTGACGATTGCACCCACGGTCCACGCAACCCGCAAAGGAAAATTTCCTGGACACTTTTCGCGGTCATACACCAAGAAAAAAAATCGTCATCCTTTCTCACACTCCGCAAACTACGATCGGATAAAATTCCGACTGACCGACCGCGTACCCGAAAAAAGGAATGAAACCTTGAGCCTATTCAAAAATGAATCTAGACTTGTGTTTGTGTGCGCGTGTAAAGATAAAGTAAGAACTTGACCGGGAGTGGTTGAGGGGCATCAGGAAAGAGAAAGAGATAAGGAAGGGTGGAAGAAAAGGAACAAAAACCGCATTTTATCCTGAGGAAAAAGAGCTCTCCTCATCTCGCTTGTTCATTTTGGTCGGAGTCCGGAAGGAGAAAGCGTCGTTTAAATGGGAGCAATGGCATTGGAGTCGGCCGAGGAGAAGAAAGGAAAAGTTGGTAGGTCGGAACGAAGATGGTGGTTGAGGAAAAATTGCGAAAAGGGTTTCCCGGGAGAGCTGAATGATGCGGGGAAGGGAGTACTTGAATCTTTTGCGGAGAAACCCTGGAGAGAGCAGGGCCGCTGGATGGAGGAGGACGAGTATGAGGGGGAAGGGGTTAAGAGGGGCAGGATACTGCGTGCAGAGCGGAAGGGGGCGGGATAGTGGATCGACGACGAACCGTAAGGGGTTATTGGGGCGGGGTTTGCGTTTGCACAGTTGCTCCAAGCGGAGACACAATGGGGTTCGATGGGAGAGAGAATGAGGAGTGGATGGGTGGGACTCTGGAACTGAACCAGAGGCTTGTAAGTGTTGGAATCATCCAGGTTCCCTTAAATCTTCCCTCCCCGTGGAAATCGTCGCTGAATTTGGAGAGAGGCATAAGATTCATCAGAAGAGATGGAAGGAGTCACCTTCCATGGATTGGGAAATAATGCCCTGTTCACCTTCAGTTGGTCGCGCATGGATCGGCTGACTCTTTCCTCGTATTTAGTTGAGTTACTCGAGTACAGTTGCTTTTGTGAATAAATACCTAAGAGACATTTTTAGCTTTTTCCTCCTGTGACAATAAGCTACTTCAGCTAAGAATTTTCATAACAGCAGATAATTATTCGAATGGTTGCTCGAAATTGGGTCCGTCACCCCAGTGCGATTGAATTTTTTTGAAGGTTGCTCTATTATGCGTATGTATTCCGTTGCGTCTTATTTTCAAATATCATTTGTTTCCTTTAGAATGTTATTTATCGAAGGTCTCCTAAATGAGTTATTAGTGAGACATTTCATTTGTAAAAACAAAGTGAAAAGGGAGATAATGATGAGCAGAGGAATCGAATACAGAGTAAGAAAAATGTAGACCTTATGCCACATCTCTCTTGTTCCTCGGAGGAATAGACATGTTGAGAAAAATAATTTATAGTCAAATAAAATATCAAAACGGGAGTTTAGTTGTTAGGCGACGTCTGCTATACGTATGGTGCTGCGTTAATAACAAGAATATTAAAGTAATTAGAGTAAGTGGTGTACGAACAATATGAACTGACAAAATAGATTCTCGACATTCAACAGGGAATAAAACAATAATTCTTTGCGATTGGGCAAATATTTAATGGAATTTTGATCAGAAAATTACTGACACTAGGTGGATTTAAAATTGACGATTTTTCTTAGATGATGAATTTGTATCTAATGAAAAACAATACTTCTGATTAAATGTGGAATTATTGAGAAGTCCTTTTTATTCTACATGCTTACGAAAGATTAAATGTTAAATTATTTCTGTAGGGGCATTGAAACATTAAAAAAAGCTAAGTATCGCAATTAGTATCAAACACTGATGAAATAATTGAATTCTAATAAGCCGTCCGCCCTCCTCTCGTTCACAGTTTATTAGAACAAGCAAATGAGGTCTCAAACAAAATACATTGATTTCACCGGGATTAAGACAGCTAATATGTGAGATACTATACGTACCTACGTCACCTAGTGGACTAACCTATGTGGTAGATGTTATGTTAGTCATTTTGTTAAATCATTAACGCTTAATGTATGCAGTAAATTCAGTACTCTAATTTTAATTATTTTGATGTAAATTTGAATTTTTAGCCCAACTTTGAAATTTGAACATCAGATTTTATAGATGGAAGAACTAAATAACTAAATTTAGGAACTTATTGCGCAACTATATATTTAATTTTTTAAATTCATACTGCTCATGTCCCACGTTAACTTTTTAGTCATGATTTTCATCGAATACCAAAATTAAAGTTATTACTTTTGACCAAAATATGGAACATATTTCATCTTCCACACTCTCTACTTCCTCCTTTTACAACTCACCAAGTCTCTCTTATCCCATTCTACTCCCACAATATAATTTGAAACGCAAGCAGTGGCCCTCCATCTACGTTGACAAAAGCACCAAATCCTTCAACATGCATATAAACAATCTCCGCACCTCCTGAAACTCTTCTTCTACATCAACTTTTCTACCAAATCCAAAGCTCAAGCCACTGTTCTTCAATTATCGCCTCCCTTTTCCCATCAGACACCATTGTAGCTCAAAACTCACGGGGTGGGGGGGGCGTGATTTTGGCTCCTGAAAGCATTGTCGGATCCATGCTTAGGCCTTTCCCTCTAACGGATACCCTTCCCGTCAAGTCCCTTTCATACCCCTCGCCCTCTAAACCCCATTTTCGCCTTTTCTCTTCTTCACCTGACCCCTACTTCTGACCGTGATCCACGCTCTCAATCTTCTTACTTTCGGTGGAAAAGGCGAATGTATCACTGAAATATTTTTAAAAATTTGAATGTCATTTTTTTTAGTTTTATGCCATTATGACGCCTGTAACTACACTCTAAACGAATATTTACTTCGGTGAAAATTGTGCTTGAGTAAGTAAATAGATAAAAATAAACAATATATATATATATAATATATTATATATACATATATACATATATATTATATATATATATATATATATATATATATATATATATATATATATATATATATATATATATATGTCTGTGTGCATACATATACGTGTAATTTTTTCTTCTCTTCACCCCACAATCTCACCCTCCCACGCAATAAAAACCTCACGTACTTCCCTGATTCCTTCACATCACTCCTCCTCTCATTTTGGTATGTCCCTCCCATGTTCCCTTTTCAACTTCGCCCCCCTCCTGTCTTCTCCCCACGCCCCCTACCTCTCTTTCCCTCCTTGTTCCCCTCTCTCGTGGCCCTCTCCCGCGGCCCCTTCCTCATCAGATCAATAGTTTTTGCGTAATGTCAAAGTGTATTCCGGTTGGCAGCCGCATAGGGTCAAGGGTCAACCAAAAAGAGAGGAGTGGGCGAGGGAGAAGGGTGGCGTGTTGAGGGCTGGAGAATGCGAGTGTCCGCGTGGGAGGCAGGGCAAATGAGACGAGGTGCTTCGAATCAAGGGGGAAGGGCGGCGAGAGGACGTGGACGCGGATAGTGTCTACTAAGGCTGGAACTTCTCGTATGCTCTTTGACGCCCATTCAACACCGGTTCCTGACTTCCTTCAGTCCTAAATTACCCCGTAATAGTTTTTGACTCATCTCAACAATTAATTATGACTTGGAAAATTCCATACCTGGGTAATTAAGACAAGTGAAATCATAAACTCTTACCCGAATGGATCAATACTTTACGAACACTTTGAAATGGGAACTGGAAGTTAAATTTAAAGTAAAAAGAGCGGCTCGAATATGATTTAAAGCGTTATGACCATCTATGTGCGTATGTATTCCACATCTTACATCTGATTAGGATATTTAATATCTTTACTTCATTACGGCGTTTAAATAGAAAACAAGATGCCTATGTAGCTCTTTTTGCAAATATGTAATTCGTCATAGAGACCATTAGTCAGTCTTAAGCCTGACAATGCCCCTTCATAGTATCACGTCAAGATCAGGCAACAAATCCTTTTATTTACGTAACATAATAGTGCTCATGGAACCCACTTCCATAACACCAGGATATTTTTCATGTAGCATAATTCTGGATTTTTTTTGTTTTGACATTCGATTTTAAAACTTGAAAATATTATAGAAAGATTATAATTATAATCTACTAATTCCTAAATGAAGGAGACTCTAGTCGGGTCTCATATTGAACCGGCGACATGTGTTGGAGAGAGAAGGCATTACGGCGACAATATACGTAATTTAGAACGCAATAGTCAAACCTCTTTGCAAGAGATTAATTAAATAGTCAACTCATGTGTCTGTAACATATGATTAAAGATCTTAATTCCGCCGTTTTCCAAGAAATATCGGATAACAGGTTAGACGATTATTCAAAATTGGATTAATACCATTTGGTCTGAAATTTTTAGTTGAGGATAGAGTTTTGTTGTTTTATCTTTTTATATTTTATCTTGTGCTCCCATTGTTTTCAATGTATATTAAGGCTTGAATGGTGCAAAGTATTTGAGCTGAAGTAATAAGAAATGAAAAGCTACTCCGAAGATTAGTTAGTAGGGAAGGGTAGAGGACGCTACTAGAAGAGGGAAGCTAATCAGACGCATTCTGAGCCATGAGAATTGCTCGGAGCTTGCACTGAGAATTGTGCAAGGAGGATAGAAATGGAAACTCACAGTTTAGGTATTTGAATATTTTTGTGGTACAACCACTTTCTTCTGAGCATGAAAGACCCTTTTTTTATCCTCACGGAAACACAGCGAGTCACATCATTACGCAGAGAGTGATTATGACACAGAAATATTCAAAATTCTGTACTTCCTTTTTTGTGTTCCACACACACAGAGATATATATTTTATCTCTATTTTTTATATGTATATATTTATTCATGCAAAAAATATATGCTCATATTTCAATATTTATATGTGAAAGACTCTTAATCAAAGTTCTCACGCCCCCTTTAGATTCCTCGTTTTGAAGGAAACAGAGTGGAAATATTACGAAGATGAGGTACTCGAAGTTTTCAGCGCAAGTAGCTATGTTTGGAATGAAAAAATTAGCAAGTAATACGAGAGAGACATATACTTAATGGGAGATCTGGTACAAACAATTCATAACTCATAGTGATGATTTAAACACCCCGAAAATCATTTCAAAGGCCTCAAAGGGCCTCGAGAACCTTAGCTTAGTCCGCAGTAGGAGGAAACAATAATGCAGCCTTCGCCCGGCCCGCCGTATGCAAGCAGGGCGCGCAATCGGAGACACCGCCCACGCCCAGCGGAGCGTTACCGGAAAGCGCTCGATCCCGCAGCGTGTGGCACAGGAAGCTTTGAAAGGGCAAACGGCGTTCGCCGTCGCTTCGCACGCCCCATCGGCCCCGCCCCACCCTTCCCCAAAAAAAACCCCTAACATCACCCTTCCCTCTCCCCGCGGGCACGACCGCGACGACGCCTGTCTTCCCAACCTGCGGCGTTACATCCCGTGCCCTCGTTCCCCTCCCGCGATTAATATCATGATCCCTCATTGCTCATCGATAAGTGAGATCGGTGGACACGAATAAGGAAGCGCAGGACCCTTGAGCGACCCTGACTCTTTTTAAATAAACTCCTTACATTCCTTAAATTCTACAAAATCAAGACTTAAGATAGGTTGAAACTAACAACTTCAGTGATACGAAAGATAATCTTTTTATTTAATAAATTTCGCTGCGATTAAACGAAAGTAACAAATACTAATTTGAAGAATTAACACACTGGTATAATGTTGAACGTAATATGCATTGAAAAGAGATGTACATAGGTACATTAATTCATCTTTGAGTTTACACACGGCCTTTGCGTGATTCATCTTTCATGTTGGAAATCTTATATTTTAGAGGTGGATAGAATCCGACGCACGGTGATAAAGAACAAGCCTTTCGTGAAAGTTATATATTTTTATTGTTAGTATTGTAGATATCTTGACGGGTGTACTGAGATGTGGTAAAATGACAAGTGAAGTCTTTATAACATGCAACGTAGGGCTTCATGAACCTGAGACCTGGTGTGTGCAATGAGTGGACGAGTGTAGATTTAAGGCATTTGAAATGAGGGTGTGGCAAAGAATAGGGAAAGCAAGTTGAATAATAAAAAGGACAAACACTGAGGTTTTAACTAGGATGATCTAAGAGAAGAAGTCACTGGGGGAAATCCAAAGAAGACAGAGAAAGTGGATGGAGGAAATATATAAAAGTAGTTGTACCTCGAAGGCCGTACATAAAGGAAAACGCTGGGTTAGCGAGGTAGAGGAAGAGTTTATGAGTTTTTAAACAGCATGGGGGTAGGCATAAGTCAAGAAAAAATGAACAAGAAGAAATGTAGGACAAAGAGAGAGGAAGTTCTCATGACGCTTAAAAATAAGTAGTTAGGGGCGGTCTTAATCCTAAATTTAAATAGGAAGAATGACTTTAAATCAATAAATATAAAAAAAATATAGTTAGTCCGGGAAGTTTATCTGCTCAAGCATGCGCCAGGGTTTCTGCAATTTCGGAAATACTTGGTAAAACAAATCTCATTGTGGAGTTCCAAGAAACTGCGGGAGATGCCGCGACAGTGCATTGTTGCAATGTAATGCGCATTGTGGAATATTTATTCATCTTCTCTACACTTTTTTCGAGAAATGTTTTATGGTAACTTGATTGGACATACTAAATAATCACAGATGACTAACCACTAGCTAAGTACAGTTAACCTAGCCCTCTAGGGTTAGCAGGGCCCTGGCCTTGCTCCTCAGAGTTTATCTTCTTTTAAATTTTACTTTCAGTAGTTGATGTATTAGGTTCCCGTATAATTAGTTTGACTTGCTCAACTGAGCCTTCAAAGTCGAAAGTCAGACGGAGCAAATCAAACGTCAACGCATCGCATTAGGGAGCGGACAAGAAGAAATTTTGTTTCATTAGACCGAGGACATTTGGTAACGGCTAAATAGCCAAAGAAAGGTGTATATACGCGGAATATCTCAATCATATTCTAATAAAATTGAGAAATATACATGCTGACACATACCATTCGTAAAATATCACTCAGATACTCGAGTATGCAGAGCTGCTTAACTCTCATAACAGTAGCAACACTTGCTTATACGCGCATGCACTAGATTAAGAGGCCAATACTTATCAGAAAACTTTTTGCATGCAATTTTTGAATGTTGGAAATTAATTGAGTGACGTTAAATATCCAAAAACTAAAATATAATACACTAATTTGATTGATGAAGACTATTATACATTATTTATATTAACATTTATTTATATACAGATTTATGCATAGTAAATAAAGATGGCCTTTAACAAAAATAATTTTGACGGTAAACATTTCGAAAACGCACAAATAGACTTCACACACATCCTTGAAGCTCCATAGACCTCGGATTTCTCCCCCTGCAATAACATTTTTATCGCAGTTAAGCTTTCAATTTCACCTCAAGCGTCTTTCCCCAACCTCAAGCCGAAACGGCGGGTATCAAAGAGATGGGGGAGGAGGTCTCGCAGTTCCCCCGTTGATCCGGCGACAATGGCGTTGATTTACCCGCTAAAATCAAGCTCCGGATCGCGAGGGGCGGGTGGCATTCCCTCAATTTCCCCTCTTGGTCCTTCCCACGCCGCCCTAAGGGTCTGGGAACGCTCAGAAATTCGGCGCACGCGATCCAAGCCAACGCCCCCGCCCCGCCCTCCATCCGGTCGTGTTCCCAAGCGGGACTTAATAACAAACGGGGAAGGATGGGCTCGTCGGCTTCTGAGAAGTGATACATATATATTTCCGCGAATTAAAACGTTACGAGCCCGATGATAAAAATTTTCCCGTGCGGATTCTGACTTCCTGTATTTTTTTCCGTTCCATGGCAAAATTGATCTTAGCATGTTAACGAAAGAAAAAAAAGAACGCCCTGTCTAAAACCGTAGCCGTTCACCCTCACCATCAATTCTAAAGGACCCACTCTGGGAGGCAAATTTTCTCGCGCAATTCGGACAGAAGATTTTGAATCGAAATTCAACTTTGCTAGCTCTCGAAACAGAAACTCAATGACGTGCGTAAAATCTGGTAAACATGTTTAACTAATCGGAGCTTTCGTTCTTTTACCTGAAACATTTGTTCCAATAATGATCTTAACGATCATAAAAATGTCCGCCAAAAATTATAATGATATTATTCTGGATGGTTGATTGTACACTTTTAATATGCTAAATCATCTGTGCTGCGTAAAACCAGAGATTTAGCATTCATAATGGAGGAAGAGACAACAGTATTTTCGACAGAATTCGGTGAAATTAAAAAAAGGGTAATTCTTCTAACTGCGCTGCATTATGACTTCGGGAAAGAAAGTCCGACTGATATCAAGCATAGAATAGATCAAGCTAACAAGGTGTATAAGAGGGATAGGCAACTGGAATGTTGAAGATTAAACAGACGTAAAGAGTAAGAAAAGAGATGGACGGTGGAGCTACAAGGGAGAATCGTCAACTTTTAATTATTAATATACAAATAATGGAGATAGAAACTTAATTTTTGTTTGTTATTGTTAAGGTGTCTTCACATATTCACTGTTAAGAGTTATACATTTCTAAATGTGTGTAATGAGCGATTTCTGGCCTATCTGAAAAAATATATTTTCCAATTAATACTTTTTCTATGAAAAAATTGAACCACCCACCTCTTAATATGCCGGATAATGCGACCTTTCGTAGTAATAATAAGGTACGCAATCTTCTTTGTTTAACATTGACAAGTTCGAGAGAGACATTGCTGCTTAGAAGACCAATGTTTCATGATTAATTTTGTGTTACCAATGAAAACCGAATTGGTAATAAGTGTTCGCTGCCTGCCATAACCAACAAAGCTGCTATTAATCCAAAAGGAAATTGATATTAATATCTGAATAATAATTATATGACAAATTAATTTGAGTCCGCCTTGCGAGGGAATATGGATCAAATTATGCTGGCCTGAGCCTGAGTTACACACACGCCGATGGGTATGCAGTATTAATTCATTATAGGCGAGCGCATGTCTCATATTGTCCTTCAAATATACGTGCTAATAATAATTGGCGTCTATTTTATTGATTATTGACCTGTACTTATCAGACCATTTATTTAATGTACATTCATGCCATTATTATTATAAATATAATTGTTTTCTTTTCATATAAATTAATTATTTAATTAAAAACCTATTTAATTAAATAAATTTATTAAATTGACCCTTATCTGAAAGTTTCTACTTTCTGGCATAGGCATGTGGTCAATTTCAGGGTCCAGCCTCTCAATGAGTTTTGTTTCGTCATTGATTCCGTTTGGCATGAGAAAATTAGGCGAATCATCGAATTGAAGTTGCGAATAACATGTGATAAGGATTTGGCTTTCGTTAATAGAATGCAGCATAGTCCTTTTTATCCCCCTATTTGAAAGTGAACTTCTCCTATGTTCAGCAAAGCAGTGTCAAAATACTCAAATAATTTTCATGATTTGTTTTTCAGTAAACAATCGACTCAGAATAATTCCGTGATGTTATATTTTCTACGAGAAAAGGAGGAGACGTTCCCACGTGACTGAAAAAATCTTTACCTTTGGAGAAAAATGCATAGATGCGTAGTAGGGTTGATACAGCTACTCAGCTTCAAGAATAAAGAAAGGAGTTTTAGATGGAAAAGGGCAAAAGGAATGAAAACTCGATCCCTACTTATTCAGTCGCTTTGCATTGCGAAGTGAATATTTTTTTTCTTGCTGCTTCCTCTTGGAATAAATGAGTACCTGAGCTCCTCCATCCTTTAAGCCTACCTTTTTTCACTTTCTCTACACACCTTAAAGTTTTCGAAAAAGGCATACGACTCCAGAATAATATATAGTATATTTTACAACCCTAAACTTTTTACCTCCGTCTCCTCCTTTTGTCCTTCTCTGCCTGATTTCGATCCAAAGGCAACATACTCAAAAAAATCGTTTACCTTCCGGCGGCATTGAGAAATGGACTGGTTATTCGTTGGTCCACGCGTTGCTAAGAGATAGTAAATATGTGCGTCCTAGAGGCTCTTGGAAAAGTTTTTTTTCTTTCTTTCCCCAATTCCTTCTCCCCAGTTGGAATAAAACAGCCTCCGGTCGATTAACTGTTGATAGAATCCTGATACTCGGCTGTTTATTTACCTTCTCCTCGGTGTTTCGTAAAAATGTTTCTCCTTTATTAGTGGACCCGCCTGTGGACACACTTGTGTGTACCTGCGAAAATACTCTGGAGTGGAGTGCAATAGGGTAATTTTCTAAACCTTAAGAAATAAACCCAAAACATCTAATTTCATGAAGCCTAAATGCAAAATAACAACCGCATTAAAGTACTTTAGGGACAGAGTCACAAAAGGAAGTGTTTAGGAAGCTGAATAATCTTAATGGAGACCTAAGCTTACTTTTCGCCACTGGTGAATATGGACGCCCGTCCTTAAATGATAATTTATGTAAATACGCAAGCTATTTAGACACGTATAAAAAGAGGAATATCACTAGATCTCAGGGAGAGGGTCCGTTTTCTTTCCCTGATGATCTAAATTTACACACTAAATATGTTGTTCAAACATTACCACCTCAAGAAACACTTCAACGGAAAACTACTTATAAACGAAAGGTGTATTTTGATCTCAAGATTTTCAATCGTTGGCGATGAAAAAGTAGTCGATACAAGGGAGAGAAAATTTAATTCCTCTTTTCTTCGAAATAATCCGAAGTATTTAAAGATTTTTAACCGTTATTTGTATTTAATGCTACGTAATTTCAAAGGTAATTGCCATATTAACATGTAGTTTTCTGGAAGAGCACACAATCCAACAATGCCCAAAAAACATTTCAGTGATTTTCACTCTTCCATTATATACTATTTTTTTCATTATCGGTACAATGCATTTGAATTGTTATCAGTATATATCAGTATTATACCATATAAAAGAATACACTATCAGAGAAGAGAATGGTTTAAATTAGTAAATTCGAGAATCAATGCACATTGGCTCTGGAAGCAGTCTGGTTCCATCAGCTGCTGTACTACTCTTATATTCCCAGAAGACTAATCTATGGTACACACACAATTATTCAACTTAATATGGATTGACTAGAAGAGATTTAAATTTTATGGTGGCTAAGGGTTTCAAAAAATTATTAATACTGAATCTCTCGACAAGCCATTGGTGTTCGCCACGAATAAAAACAGTAAAGTATGGGCTTTGAATATGGATAATGAATTAGTGAAACCTATATAAAACCGTTGAAGCGGTGAAGCGGTAAAAACGGTGAAATAGATAAAGACGAGAAATAAGAAGAAAAAATGGATCTTGGAAATAAAATACGCATAAAATAGAAACAAGCCGTATTTGACATGAAATGTGAATGAAGAAAAGGTTTTGTGGATACAGTAATTCCCATTTACGTTTCTTGATGAAAGGAAAGAGAAAGAAAATCCTTATTACTCCAGATGAATAATCACCTTATAATTAGCAGGATAACTACGAGCTCAATAAATCCTTTAGCCCGCAATGAGAATCATCACTGAAAATAATACCAGGTGCGTCTGACTAACAGAAAATGCTAGCTGCCACTCAGCGTCAGCTAAATAGTAATTAATACCATCCCCTTCTCCCTCGTGTATTTCGGGATGTTTTTAAGTGAGGTGCCACCTCAATTTGTAAATCTTTTCGGTGAGCAGGAGTGGAAGAAATTACACCGCGGGAGTATATTTTCCACCTGTGCCCTCATGGCTAAATGGAGGCGCTTTAAGCTTTCTAGGGAAAGATAACTGGCGTTTAGAAAATAAATATGGCTATAATGTAATCGCTAAGGCTTTTTGCTTAACTTTTACGAATTGCGAAACTCTAGACTTACCGTTTTTTCATAAATGTTGCCTAATTATCTCGGTTTCTTCCTAAGAATGCCATTTAAATGTCCTGGAAAATGTTCTTCGTGAAAACCCGTATGCTATCCGTTGTACATATTGCGGTCTGGGGACGACCGGCCAAATGGGATACCTGGAGTTAACCGGTACGATGTCGCACGCAGGGACACGTTTCCGCGTAAATTAGTTACAAAATGGGCTGTTTTCCCTATTTTCCGTGTCTATTATGGTAGTCAGTCCTACCTCCAAATTACTCATAGATCCATGCATTTACAATACTTTTCTGCGTACAATGTTTACCCAACAGAAAAAATTTTTAGATGCACTTTTTTGTGAATAGTATGTTCAAGCACTCGCGTGCTTCCAACTGCTTCCAAGCTAAAGTGACAATTTTCTTATTTGCAAATGATTCCAAGTATCGGAACTGGTTGTAGTAAGATATTCATGGGAACAACGCATTAAGTGTATTGTCACCTTGAAACAGTTTCACCGCAACAGACTTTACACCGTAATTGTTTAACATAAAAAGCTGATATCTCACATGGTTAACTCGGTAGTTTGAAAAATCAAAACGTCAGTATCCATCTTCCCTTCTTCCTGTAGTCTTCCTTCAACTACACCATTTCCTTCTCCAGCATGCTTAGTTTGTTTTCCCTTCCATCCAATCCATCTTTATAATACTTTTCTTCATCCACAATCAACAAAACCTCCAATCTACGCCAACAATTTTACTTAAAAGGACAATTTTTTCGCAATGTACAAAACCGCGCTCCATATCAAAGTTTCAACGAGTCTTTTATTAACATCCCGACGCAACGTCCCTGTCATAAACTCCGTTCTCCTTATGAAAGCTAAAATCAATTCTACTTCAGAAATCCCTACTACTTTTACTACCCAAGTATTCCATATCCTGTATTCCGGTTAAAAAATGATGAAGAGACATGAATTATTTTTATAGGAAGAATTCCAGCAATTTACATGGGTCAGATGCCCTTCCGTATTTTCTTAAAGATGTGTAAATTTTGTGGCGATAGAGAGTATGCTCCAACGAAGCTGTAACTCATGCATATCTAGTGAGAGGCCCAAATTTGAAGTGTTTGGTGCTCGGGTAGTTCTGGGTCCTAGCATTATACAAGCGTTCATCAATGGCACTGGAAATAATTAAATGAAGCCCGTTAACGGAATTAGATGGTGGGAAACGGTTTCGAAAAGGGAGGATTTGCCTCGTGTTTTACGGACGTCACGCGAAATTTAATCCCCACAAATTTTGCACCGGGTGATCTTCAAGGGAGGTGGTGAGCCGCATGGCCACTGCTTGAAATGGGGTTATGAGATAAGGGAGGAAACGCTGGAGGGGAGGCTGTGAATCAATGCGGGACAATGGAGGGAGACCCTAACCGTCTCATAGGGTCATGTAATGTTCGGAGAGCGCGGGCGCTCAGGGATTTCTCTTGTACCCTAAATGAGTAAAGGACAATTTCGGTCGAGGATTAGAGACCTTTTATGAGAATCGTATGATGCGAGGTGGGAGGTCATGTTTGGCATGTACAAAAACTTTGAAAGACCGAAATCAATATGAAGGCGGTGGCATTGTTTTGGTCATGCGTCCATGAACACACGGGCAGCAATGATCTAACTTTCGAAGAAAATGTTTTGTTTTTAAGACAAATTAAAACATAAAGATTTGAATGAGTAGAACAAAAAAAAACAAAAAAATGATAACAAATATGTTAATGAAAAGGGTTTTTGACGACGAATGTAAATACGAAATAAATAGTCCATTGTTTATGTTCTACTTTCTAATGGATAAAATATTCATAAGATTTATGTTTATTTTGACTTCATAGATATAATGTTCGTTAACATATCTTTTACGAAAGACAAATTGTAAAAAAATAAGAGAATATTATAAACTGTTACCAAATTGAGAAGAAATAAGAGCTCCCTTTTTCGTTAGTTGATATATCTGCACCCAGATGACTAACCATAGTTGAGTAAGCGGCGCTACTATTCGCCAAGTTGAGTAGTTGTAAAATTCATCCTTTATTTCTTCAATTGGCTTTGGATTTCGTAAAAGCATCTAGTAGAAAGTCATAACCATGGCTCTGATTCGTAAAATATCATTTAACTTATTCCTTTTTCTACTTAGTCCTTAGGGGTAGGCTGATGAACCTTCAGTTAAACGTAATCCAGTTCTAAATAACTCTCTCATTGAAAAAGAGCATTTTAAATTCACTATTAACAAGTACTAGTTTCGATATCACAATTCTACAAAATTATTTAATAGCCTTGTATGATGCGAAACATCTACAATCAAAAGTTTATTTTTTGTGGTAGTTGTTTAATGTATTATTACAGATATGTCGCATTTATTAAATGTTGACGTTAATGTGATTGAGATTTAAGCCTGAAAAATAACACTGAAAAAGCTGAAACACAAGCAGTTTGCATATAAAGTGCTAAGTCATCCACGTTTCGAGAAAATTCCAAAATGTGCGCGCTAAAAATTGAACAGCTTCATTTTTTCCAAAACAACTCAACATTCAATGATGTGCTCCCTGTCAAATGATCAAAAGTGTTGATTTTCGTCAACTTCCTCATTTTGTTTTCTTCTTCAACTCTGTAAACCTTTACGTGCCGAAGGTAATTTCACGAGAGAGCCTGAAAGACTGCAGTCGGGGAATAATTTCGTTCTTTTGCTGTTCCCTGTGCAACCGATTTGCAGTTTCAGTGTCATTTTCTGTCAAATGCCATTGATTTTCCTGCTCCAAGGCATGCCGCCATCAAACGTATCCAAAGTCCCCAAGAAACACTCCCCTTCCTCGATAAGATCGCGAGTCTTCCATCCGCCCGAGTCAAAAGGGTCTTCGGCAAAAGGGACGGGACAAATTGGACGCACGAGGCGTGGGCTAATGGACGCGAGAGGTACAATTTCCCCAAAGTATGAAAAAAAGAGATGGGGAGAGAGGGAAGGGGAGAGGAATGAAAGCGCGCACCACCACCGCCTCCCGTGAAGCACCTCACGAATCGAATTAAAGACTTTTGCGAAGTTAATAATTGAGCGTCGGGAGCAGTTAATATTTTTTTTTGCCTTCTCCTCGTCATCCATGAGAGGAATGAAACTGGGACGGAATTTGATGGAAGATGCGAGAGCAGCCGTTTTGACGAAAAGGAAGCGACCGGGGGAGTGGGGGGCGGGCGAGGAGACGAGGGTAAGGTAAAGACCGGGTGGGAGGGGATGGAATTCTTTAGAATGAGGATCACTCTTTGAGGAAAATTAAGAGGTGGATGGGCGAAGGTCGAGGGGGCAAGAGGGGAGGAGTGCGAAAAAGGGTTTGAGATGGTGTCGCTTTGGCGGACAAAGAGCAAGTGTTGACGATGGAGGGAAACGTGAGGGAGAAAGGTAGAAAAAGTGAAAGAAAAAATAATTCAATCACTACTTGCCTTCGACAGTTAAAAGGAGATTTGTAATAATTTATTTTACTTTTCACTTAGGAATAAATCAAATAGAAAGGCAAAGGTATAGAAAAATTGAAAAATTCCCCACAACATAGAATATTGCACGTATTAAAAATGTTTTATTTTAAATCGATTTCCATTCCAATTCATTTAGGAATTGGATAAAAAAATTGAAAGATTGACAAATATGAGCTTCCCAATACTAGGGAATATTAGAGGTAAATATAAAAAAAAATATATTTTCTTTTGTATTCTACAGTTCTGGTAGGTTTAGGATCAGTAGAGACTATGCAACGGTACAGTAACACACATATTTGCCACTCCTTTCAAAACGAAACCTGACACCCACACCACAATAAACCCTTCTTCAATTCCGCAATACTTCCTTCCTCCATTCATTCCGTCCAGCATTCCTAAAATATTCACACTCCTTTTTCGTTTGCCAGACGTTTTCTCCTTTACGACAGTCCTAAAACCATTACAACTCTGGAAATTTACTTAGTACCTTTTCATTTTTTTTTAGGTAATCTACCGGTTAAGGTAGGTTTTTGGATGGACCCAACTATCAAACAAACATTTTGTGACTCCCCACCTAGCAAACTAATCTATATCAGGTCCCTCTTCATCTCGGTGTACTTCTTTCCTCCCTTCATCTCGTCCAACATCCCTATCCTGTTCCTACCCTTACCTCGCTTGCCCAACATTCTTCCCTCTATTACCCTCTTCAACATTCCACTACCGCTCAATACGCCCTTCATCCATTTTTCCTGCCTCCATAGGATTTCTCTCAACAAACCCCTCTCCTCCCCCACCATTTCTAGTACTTCCTCATTTGTTTTCCTTTCGTTCCATTTCACCTTCTCCATTCTTCTCCACACCCACATTTCAAAAGCCTCCAATCTACGTCTATCCTCCTGTTTCAGCGACCACGTTTCCCCGCTGTACATAGCTACGCTCCATATCAGAGTTTTTACGAGTCTTGTCTTAACATCTCTACTCAACGTCGCCGTCATCAACTCCCTCCTCCTTGAGAAAGCCTCCTTGCCTAGCACAATTCTTCTCCTTACGTCCCTACCACTTTGACCGTGTTGGTCCAAAACACTTCCGAGATATGTAAACTGTTCTACATGCTCTATTTTTTCCCCGCCTATTTTAATATTTAGCTTAGCTATTTTTCTTTCTGGAAAATCGCATAAAATTTGTTTTACTAATATTGATTCTCATCCCATATTTATCGCACTGAACCTCCAATTCACTCAACAATGCTTGCAACCCCTTGGCTGACTGAGCAACTAATGCTTGGTCATCAGCAAACCTAACCGATTTTACGAATTCCCCTCCGACTTTCATTCCTACCTCCAGTTCTTCCCATGCCTCTTTAATCATCTCCTCTACATATACGTTGAACAGTACCGGTGACAATGGGCAACCCTGCCTTACACCTCTTCCTAACACTGCCCATCCGGACTCTCCGTTCCCCACTCGCACCTGAGCAGTACCTTTTCATTATAGATACCAAAAACTCCCGCAAATTCAGGTCTAATTTCGTATTTTGTTAGAAACAAAATAAATCAGAAGTTGCAAAGGTATAGGTAGGGAGAGTAAGAACGATATGTAACTTATTTAGACACGTTAATTGGATTTAATAGACTTACGCAAGCATTTGGCAAGAAAACTCCGTACGGGAGGCACATTAGTATTCTTATTTAAAGCCAAGCCAAAGCCAGCAGGGATAATACGAGTACACTCGAAAGAGACTAAACCTCCGGAATCGATGGAGTTATGCAAGTACACTGCAAGTTTGTTTACAAAGTACCAAATACTTTTAGTGAAAAGTAGGAAACATATGAAGTAGAATAATGGAAGGGAAAGGAGAGATCACTGACTATTGATTGATGTAAAAGAGGGGGGCAGAAGAATGTAGAAATTGATGCCAGGAGGAGCAAGGTTGATTCCCTTAATTTGATTAACGAACTCAATAAAGGCGACATTCCCATTTTATTTCGGGCCAGTCCGAACATACCATCAAAATCGATTAAAAATGCATAAAAATACGTAAGTAATGAGATTAACCGGACTTTGCCGACTTCTAACCGTTGGAATTTTTTTCCCTGCAGAGGCTTTTAGCGCACAGAAAATGTTCACGTTCCTAAAGTGATATTTATAATATTTTATTCAACAAATCATTTTTTTCTGCCTTCATATTGACAAAATGGCTTGAAAATATTTCTACCATAAGCACAATTTGTGATAACTACATACAGATTCCAAGTTCCGTCTAGACAAAACAGTGTCAATTGGGGAAGCAAAAGAATGACAGTAAACAACCTGTAGATTGTTTTGATAGGTGAGGATAGAGTTCACCTAAGTACTAGTAACAATCATTACAAGGTGAGTGCAAATCACATATCAGGGTAGGGGGACCAGTTCCTTTACCTGCACCACCTTGGTGTACCAAAAAAATATGGTACCACCATCACACAACCGGAATTGAACCCAGACCCTCCAGTCAATGGTTCAGCGCTCCAATAATTACACTAAAAGACCTTATGCAGAAGAATATAGAACACAAATTACGATGAGAGAAAATGTGCTGAAAATGTCCATCAAAATTGAATTGAAAAGAAGAATAGAATTGCAGATTACTTTTACTCCTATAAGTGGTCGATAATAACGTGTGTAAAATGTATATTTGTTTCAAACTGTTTATTTCATAGTAGGTTAAAATAAGTACAGTAGTTCAATGTTGATAAAAGATTCCAAGACCGAAAGAGAAAAATTAATTCATCACTCATAACTATCTTTCCGATGGCTTTCGGGTTCAACTTTTTCGAAGGCTTCGGTTGTTTCATGCCTTGCCAGTCTCCTAATTTCAACGATTACCTTCCATTTGTGCCTTATAACCTGCCTGTAATTTAATCTTAGTTAGCCCCTGTATTTCAAAAGTGTATTAATTGCAAAACATACGCACCAAGATGAATCTTGGAATTCCCCGAAGATATCAGTCCATAATGGGCTTAAAGGCTCGCACTCTGACGTTAGCATGACGTTTTCCAGAGGATGATGTTTATTTAGTGGGTTTACCGACAAATAAGCGGAAACTAAACAAACCTACGTATTTACCCGTAATAATATACTAGACATTTCGCTTTGCCCTATAATGTCTCCCTCGTTTTATTTGGCGAGCTTCGTCTTCGCTATACGCGTCTCGCGATATTGAATCAGACGGATTGAAAGCTACCCATCAACTCAAAAACGAGAACAGAGTGAAATTTTGTGTCGGACCATCGAAAAATGACTAAGTTATCCCAAATATAGCGAACCGTCAGCGTAAGCACCGCTCCCCGTCCCACGCCGCGTCAGCACCAATTAACAAACAGCCAGTGCGGAGGGGTGCCGGTGGGTGATGGGGTAAACGGGGGGGGCAGAGGGTGGGGGCATTGCCAGCGCTTTAAAGGGAATGTATTTTCGAAGGTGTACCTATGCTATCGGCGCCGTCCAACCGGAAGCTTACCAAAACGTCCTTCTCCGTCTCGAACCTTTCCCTAAAATTAAAAACAAACGCCCTTTCTCACTGTCTCTCTCCCTTTCTGCCACTCCTCGCGCTCCCTTTCCACGCTCCCCATTAGGGTTCACGTAAGAGTGACACCGACACTCTTCCGACCAAGCAAAAATAAAACTGAACGAATAAACAAAAATTTGCAAACGTGGTATGGTCGAAAGGGGTGGGAGGGGAGGTTGTGAGGAGAAGGGCGGGGAACGGCTTGGCTGGGTTCAGAGGTTGGGAGGTAGGGCGAAGACCCGAGAATTACGCCTACGTCAAAATGAATTCAGGTGGGCCTCTCCTCGTGAACTCGACGACCTTGCTCACACGTAGGTCGCATTTTTGCGAGCTGAATTGATATTTGTACCTCGAAAATGTTACGTTTAATCATTTTACTTTTACTGTAGAAATTATTAGAGATGAGCCGCAAAATATTCCAAGAAATGATAGGAACCGCCCAAGTCACTCCCACATGTACACAAATGCAAATATTTCGCAGTGAAAGAAACCATTCGCCTGGACCAAAGTCTAAGTCGAGGCGAATAGTTTATTCCACTGTGAAATCCTCGCATTTTTGCACATCCCAGTGGCTCTTCCATCTAAATTTTTGAGATGATACAAATATTTTAATTACTGGTATTCTACTGGATAAGGTAAGTTTAGGGTAAACCCAAGCGACAAAATGGTAAAATGATAAATTTCCAGGCCTCTCCTGACGAAACACAACCTAACATCCTGCACTACAATAAGGTTATCTTAAATTCCGAATAGTTCCTTCCTCCTTTCATATTTCTGCCACTTCCTCGTATGCCTAACATTTTCCCTGTATCACTATTCAACAACCCATTGCCAATAAAAACACTCTTCAAACCACCTCTCCTGCCTCCTTTGAATTTATCACAAAAATCCTCTCTCCTCCCTCACCATGTCGAACACTCCCTCGTTTTTTTTCCTTCCTATCCATTTCACCTTTCCCATTTTTCTCCGCACCCACACTTCCACAGTCTCCAATCTACGGCTGTCATATTTTGGCTAATGCCCATTGAGACAGAGGATTAAAAATCATGAAGTCAAGTAATACTTAATCATTTGCCAATACTTAACAATCCATATGCAAAATTTGTGTCAAGAGAATTCTGTTTTCAGTAGCTAGTTATGTTTGAATAGTTGCAATTGTAATGTCACTGCGCGTAATTTTGAAGTAAGCGTTTAGCATGGGGTGAAATTGATCAATTATAGAAGTCTTATCATGGTCATTTTCGGAAAGTATTCTTTTAAGAGTTATCATTGATCATCATCATCACAAACATTTTATGCTTTTAATATCTTCATAACCGATCTTTTTCTAAGGCTCTGGTAAATTACCTTCACATATACCTATACACATACCCCAGCGATTATTAAATGAGGCAGTGGCGAAAACGACATCCCTCGTAACTACGAGTCCGCACTTAACTTAGATCTGCTAAGTGGCCTTTTGTGATGTGCTCTCTCAGAAAGCTTGATAGGATTAAGTTTTTGGGTTGAGTACCACCTTATTTCTGAATGTAATAATACATGTATGTGCCTCTTCTGATAGAAGGAAATAAGTATTCCTAAAACTTAAATCGAATGAACGCTCTTCAGTTTGTATAATAATTCATAAAAGGCTATTAGCTTTAAAAATACGACCACAAGTCAATTCAGAGAAATAATTCATTTCAAGAATAATAATACAATAGATCTCATCTGCGAAGATAACGTATACTCGGTAAACATTTACCTCAGAACTTCCCACCTTATTCTTCCATTCCGTATATCACAGTATATTAGAATCGATTTAAAAACAATAGATGAGGAATTATGTTATTATTAGGTAATCTACCGGTTAAGGTAGGTTTTTGGATGGACACAACTATCAAATAAACATTTTGTGACTCCCCACCTAGCAAACTAATCTATATCAGGTCCCTCTTCATCTCGGTGTACTTCTTTCCTCCCTTCATCCCGTCCAACATCCCTATTCTGTTCCTGCCCTTTCCTCGCTTGCCCAACATTCTCCCCTCTATTACCTTCTTCAACATTCCACTACCGCTCAATACGCCTTTCATCCATTTTTCCTGCCGCCATAGGATTTCTCTCAACAAACCCCTCTCCTCCCCCACCATTTCTAGTACTTCCTCATTTGTTTTCCTTTCGGTCCATTTCACCTTCTCCATTCTTCTCCACACCCACATTTCAAAAGCCGCCAATCTACGTCTATCCTCCTGCTTCAGCGACCACGTTTCCGCGCCGTATGTAGCTACGCTCCATATCAGAGTTTATACGAGTCTTGTCTTAACATCCCTACTCAACGTCCCCGTCATCAACTCCCTCCTTGAGAAAGCCTCCTTGCCTAGCGCAATTCTTCTCCTTACGTCCCTACCACTTTGACCGTGTTGGTCCAAAACACTTCCGAGATATGTAAACTGTTCTACCTGCTCTATTTTTTCCCCGCCTATTTTAATATTTAGCTTAGCCTTTTTCTTTCTGGAAAACCGCATAACCTTTGTTTTATTAATATTGATTCTCATCCCATATTTATCGCACTGAACCTCCAATTCACTCAGCAATGCTTGCAACCCCTTGGCTGACTGAGCAACTAATGCTTGGTCATCAGCAAACCTAACCGATTTTACGAATTCCCCTCCGACTTTCATTCCTACCTCCAGTTCTTCCCATGCCTCTTTAATCATTTCCTCTACATATACGTTGAACAGTACCGGTGACAATGGGCAACCCTGCCTTACACCTCTTCCTAACACTGCCCATCCGGACTCTCCGTTCCCCACTCGCACCTGAGCAGTCTGAGACATGTACAGGTTGCGGATCAGTCTCCTGTCCCTCCAATCCATTCCTATTTTCTGCAATACACGCATTAATTTTTCCCAATTCACTCTATCAAACGCTTTTTCGAAATCTACAAAACAGGCAAAAACGTCCTGATTGTATTCTATATTCCTCTTGACTAGTGATCTCATTACTGCAATGGCATCACGCGTACCTCTTCCTTTCCTGAACCCAAACTGATCATCCCCTAAGTAATCATTTGCCTTACTCTCTATCCTTTTGTTGATGATCCTTGGAATAACTTTAGCTGCGTGGGATATCAAACTTATTGTTCTGTAATCCTCACATGACGAAGCCTTTGCCTTTTTTGGAATAGGAACTAACACCGATCTCACAAAATCTTCCGGCCAGATTCCTTCCTCATAGATACTACGAATCAGTCCATGTATGGCCTTCTTCCCACCTTTCCCTAACCTAACTAACTAAGGAATTATGTATATATATATATATATATTTATTTACTTATTTATTCACATGGAAATAGATATAAGGATAGGGGGATAAGAACAAATATAAAGGACGGACACAGAAGTGATGGGGAAGGTGGATTTGAGCAGATCATAAGTGTAAAAATATTTTCTTGACCGGGCCTTGAACACCGTATCTTTCCACTTGCCGGGCGGATGCTCTAACCAATTGTGCTATCGAGGAAACTTACTTCACAAGACATATGTATATATATATATATTTATATAACTTTTGGACGGCACAAAGTGAGCACTTCCGCATCATCTATATATATATATATATATATATATATATATATATATATATATAATCTTGGAAATGACGCTCTCCGGCGACGCAAAAACACACAAATACTAAGACAACAAACACCACACACATAGAAACATAAAAGAAGGACACTTACATTGGATATTTACGTAAAAGAACACTCACACTGTAGATGATTTAAGCTTTCGGCCTACTCCGAGGCCTTCTTCAGGTCAGACTCTGACCTGAAGAAGGCCTTGGAGTAGGCCGAAAGCTTAAATCATCTACAGTGTGAGTGTCCTTTTACGTGTTATCTGTTTTATTCTGTGTTCTATTGTGCCGTCCAAAAGTTATATATATATATATATATATATATATATATGTATATATATACATATATATATATATATATATATATATATAGCCACATATATTTGAGAACTTTTGATATTCACAGAAATTTTATTCATAATCTATTCATAATGCGATTAGAGCCGGAACCGCACAGGTCCAATAAGTAGAAAACTCATTCGTGTTTAATCTGCGGTATTTAATAAAAGGAGAAATGAGATTGGTATTAGCGCCAAAATTATTTTCTTAGCTTTAGAAAAGCACTCAGTATATATAGTATATTCTACATAGTGATATCATTAGTCGGTCGCATAAGAGGAAAATTTTCAAAGTGAAAAATTGTTTTTTTTTTTACAGGAGCGAGTAACAAGTGTCGCTTTCGAATGCACGCGACGGCGTGTGATTTTATCGTACCCTAGCTTATTAATTTTGAAAAATATAATACTCTAATGAAATTTATATTTATTGAAGATTGATAGAGGTGGATACATCTCAAAAGTCTTATAGGATGAAAGAAAGACTCAAAGCAACGTATAATTCGCTTTGCATATCTCTCGTTGCGATGAATCGATATGCCGCTCTCGATGTAAACAAGTTAGTCCGTCCTGAAACTTTAATGTGAGTGCAAAATTCGAAAGACCTCCGGGTCATCAAACAAGCAGCTCAACGCAAGAGCATGGTGGATCACATTACAGCATGATCCCTATCGATCTATTTCCTCGCAATTACGCACACCTGCGACAGCGTCGAGCTAGGTTCTAACGGGAGACCGGAAATTGAAGCTGCCGATATAATTAGAGGGAATCCTAAAATATTAATTAATAGAACGCTATTGAGTAATAAATATCTTCATAAAATTCCAATTATCCGTTGATAAACATCCTGGAAAGTTAGAATGAATATCATAGTAATAGTCTGCATAAATTGCTCATGTATATATTTATACACTTGCTTATGATTAAAAAAATAAACCTTAATTTGGGCGACAACCAGTAAAATAATCCAAAATATTTAGTGATCATTCCCTTTTCATTTGAGCAAGTTTTCCAACTCCAAAATTTAATGCAGCCATGTATCAAGCTTTAGTTAACTAGTAAGTCATGGGGCCACGATCATTGCTGAAAGAACATCAGTGTGATAGGTAGATGTCAGAATCAATAAAAATAAAACAAAAGCTAGGAAGTTTTCGAAAAAGAGGAAGACTAATTTAAACGTAACGCAATAGCAGGGTAAAAGCTAGAGCAGGTGGAATAGTTTACCTATCTTGTAAGTGTTTTTGACAAAGATGATCAAAGTAGCGCTGACATCGGAAGAAGAATTACGTTAGGCAAAGAAAATTTCACCAGATGAGAATTGATGGCAGGGACTTCGAGTGAGGGTGTCAAGGAAATATTAGTGAAAACTTTGATATGGAGCGAATTTTTTTTACGGCGCTGGAACGTGATTGTTGAAGCAATATGACAGGTGCAGATTGGAGGCTTTTGAAATGTGGTTGTGGAGAAGGATGGAAAAGGTGAAATGGACGGAAATTAAACAAACGAAGCATAAGGTATGGTGAAGGAGGAGAAAATGTTGTTGGGAGAAATCAAAGGAGGTAGGAATTGTGAATGCAAAGCAATTTAATTGGGGATAAAATGTTGATGACTATGAACGTTTAGGCAAACGGAGGAGGGATAGGAAGAGAACAGGCATTTTGGACGAAATAAATGCTGAAAGAAAGTGTGCGGTTAATGTATTTTGGTGTGCCAGGGTGTGTATTGTTAGACGAAGCTTAGAAATGTAGCGATATTCAGTCTGTGTTGATTCAAAATGTACCTCAAATTATATTCCAATTCATTAATTACTAATTTTGTATTTATGTTTCGTATGGCCTAAAATCTCTATAGCATCTCGAATATGACCAGTAGCTTTATAACACCAAATAAACATATTTTAAATTTTATTAAACTAGAAAATGAAAAAACAACAGAGGCTTGGTAATAGTTAATCATCTATCGGTGATTCACAAAACATTCGCGTGTTTGCCATTATGCCGTGGTTGGTTCTAATTTAAGTATTTAGTGGATATTAAAAAGTGATTCACGAGTCGTTCAAAGCATTCGGATTTGCCTTAAAGTCACAACGTCGTTGCTAGTAGTTTTTAATTCGTAGCACCAAGAATAAATCATATTATTTAAATCAAAACGTTTAATATAATTTATTATTTATAATAATGCAAAGTGCAAGGATTTCAGAGTTTTTAACGTTAATAGGCAAGTCGATTGCTGAAAACTGTTTGTTTTATACGTCGAAAGTTGTTTTTTTAGGCGTACAAGTCTCGCAAAATCGCTATAAAATATAGTCATTTCAAGGATAATTTTGGCCAAAAGTTCGTTTTCCAGAAACCTTAGTAAAAGGAAAAGATAAATTTCATCGAAGATAATAAGAGATATATGGTAGTCAATTATTTCACGTGTTAAATATCAGTCAAAGGAAGGTGATGTGGAATACGTTACCCTAAGTCTAACCTGCCATCATAATTGATTTTAATGGAGAAAAAATTACCAGAAAACATGACTGCACTTGAGAGTGCGTGTATGTACGTGCGCATGGCTCTAGGCTCACTTACGTCACGAAAAGACAACGATTAAAAGCAATAAATTAAAGCTTTCCCACTTACAAAAGACACCGAACGTGAAAACACGTTAAGGTCAGGTTATATGACAGAACTACTAACCGCCATTTGTGACTAAAATAAGAAAACTCAACCTAATGAAGCTCAATTTTACATGAATCTGAAGGCAGTACATTTTAATGCGCATTTATAAATGCAACAATGGTACTTAAGAGGACGTAATCCCACCTAAGAACAATAGAATACCTTTTTCGTAGCATTTCGTTGATGTGAGAGATTGTTAAATAGAGCCCTTTTCACCTCCAAGTCTTACTCGTGTTCTTTATATGTAATGCTAAATATTGAGAGGGCCAGAGACCTGGAGATCAGGTTGAGATTACCAATTTTACTCATCAAAGAGCAATGGAGGTCGCGGAAAATGCCTTCTTTAAAAACAAAATTCGTTCGCTTTTCTCCTACCGTCTTCCTGTTGAAAGGGCCGGGCATCAGTGGTCTACACCATGCGTCTGTGCCGACATCACCATGAGGACATCCGCGGGGAGATGGGGAATGAGGATGGAAGGTGGGGAGGGGGGTAGAATGAGGCGGGAGCTCTCCAGGTTACCGACAACTTACGCCTCGTCACCCACCCTCCCCTCATCTCGCACGCCCTCCCCCCTTCCGATATCGGCTGTTTTGTGCCAACGCCTCACCCTACCTCACCTATTGCCACATCACGGACGCATTTTAGTAAAGGTCCCGTGTCAAAATGGATGAAACCAATGCCCATGGTAACTCGGTTTCGTCAGAATTAATTCATTTGTCCCGCTCTGCATATCCTGTTTATGCCCGGGTGTGCATCCTGAAAAATGGAAATCGATGCGAGTGGTGCTGGTTATACGGTGCTGCTCGTATTTTGCGAAATATGAACCTTTTTGCATTTGTTGCTCTATGGGAAAATTTTCTTTGAAAATGTTATTTTTTTCATTATAATATATAAAAACTTCAAACAGGAAATTTCTGATCATGATCGTGCATTCAGAAATTGCGCCTGAGAATACAGTTCTTTCTCTTACGCTATGGACCGACTACTGTTTATATCGAACGACCGTAAAGTCAGGTGCTAAATTATTTTACTACAACCGAATTGAAGGAAGTGCATGGATTTTTTTTCAAATTCATGAATCAATCTTACATTTTTTATCGATTTTCCAGGTTTGTTACACGTACGGTGGTGTCCAAAATTTAAAATAAACGAATGTGCACGTGAAAATTAATTTAGGCAGTAAATAAACGCAACGTAATAGCATGTAATCATTATGATGAACGAATGTTGTCAAGTTGGGAGCCATCAATCATCGATGCTCGGTGACTTCAGCCTTGGCAGCGACGTTGTTGACCTTGTTTGTAGCCAGTAAAGTCGAGCACTCGTCGAGCGAAAAGTGATGGAAAAAAAGGAAACCCATCCCAACACCACTTATTCACGCAACGCATCTGCTTCACTCCATGTTCCTGGAAAACGTTTCCGTAGCATCTCTCATTGCTCCCCTACCACCTCTCAGCAATTAGGATGCATTGCCTGCGTGTAGAACAGCGAGAGAGAGAGAGAGAGAGAGAGAGAGAGAGAGAGAGGACACTTTTACGAGCAGCACATGCGAAGGGAATCGAGTGCCCCTCCCGAATTGAATTATATCCAGGGTCACCCAGTGCACCTCTGGCGTCCTTTGACCTCCCCTCACCACCCTGCATACATTCTTCCCAACGTTGCCAAGTATATGCAAAAATAGGTACTTCGCAGGAAAAAAAACACGACCGCCGAGTCTGCGAAGGGCGTTGGTCGTTCAACAGCATAAGTAAAATTCCCAGTTTAATTACAGCAGAGACCGTTGATAAGATACGGTTGTAGTGGTATTCCTTTTAATGATTGGCTCGGGAGTCATGTTTTCTTGAACGAAATACGATCACCTGTAGCAGCTTCGATAATGGATAATTCGTTCAGTGCCCGTTAAGCGATCCTATTTGCAATTTACTTGCAGGCAATTTTAAAATTCAAGTAAAGAAAATGCATCGTTGTAAAACATACACTTTTTATCTACACCTGCATTTCAATAAACATTACGACCCTTTTGTAAGTACATTTACCCAATCCAATCAACGGTACGCTTTATACGGTAGGTATTACCAAATACTATTATAAAATATTCGCCTGCATTTTCATCTTATCTATTATTTCCTTCAACTTTCAATACTTTCGGCATACTTATAAAAACCATTGAAAAGGCTCACCTACTGTCTTCCTTCCTGTACCTCGCTTTCCTAAAATTCTTCATTCAATCACGATAGTCACAAAAGTGGTCATAATCATAGGTCGCTGATATAACGGTCCCAGACTGATATTATAGTAACGCACTGATGTGTTATGCCTCAGATGGCGTTGAGCGAATGTGATTGCGTTTGCATGCTCGAAAGAGAAGAACATCTGTAAATTATTTTTTCCCATAGCATAGTGCACCCAACCGCGAATGTAAAGGACTTTAAATTGGTTCTTTCCATCAGAAAAAACACTTAAGTTGGTTGAACCTATGTATTTAAGTCTCAACGTTGAAAAAACCAATACTTCCCTCCATTTTCTAGCATCAAACATAGAGGCATTAACGCATGCTATCCTAAAATGAACTAATATCTTGATGGAATCGGTAAACCACTAAAAATAAATGGCAGCAAAACAAATTTATTAGTTAACTTATTCGATTAAATATTTTATGCACGAAAACGGTAGGACATTATTACGAGATTTTTGATATCGATGACAGGGAGATTAATCTCTTAAACGGACGCATGATGATTACCGCATAAATTATTGCATTCTGGAAAACGATAAGTCCAATACCATTTGATTAAGATTACAGATGTATTGACATTAAACGAGAAGTTTCAAGAAACTTTTCAGGGATTCACAGATATTAAACTTAAATCGGGAAACAGCAACAAAAGAATTTATTCAACTATAAGCGAGATTGAAATCCTCTGACTCCCTTTGTGGAAGAACTCTTATGCACTTCATGTATCCAACCAGGACCTGGGATAGTCACATCTGCACTAGAGTGCCCAACACTTCATAAGGCGTCATTGTCTCAGGAAAGCACATACTGAATTCCATACCCGTCAATTTCACGCTATAGTCAGCCCCCGCCCCTCTTGAAGGCTTTTGGTGCCAAACTCCTAGAGGCACACTTCGTGGCCGTTCAATTGTGCCGTCGCGGAATAGCAACCCCTGTCCACAGCCTTGACACGCAGTGGCAAAACCCATTGTATAGCCTGTGATTCGCTGTCGCAGCTGGTAGCCGAATTTGCCCTAGGCGTGGAGGGACAGGTTATTCAATGTCCTGCAATTACCCAAGGATAACGTATTTATTCTTGAACTAAACAAAGATTATTTTCCGATGTAAACTGCGTAGTGACACGTATTCAGTCTTTGAAAATACTTGAGACCCAGTTTTAATGATGGGATAATTGGAAGAGTTAACCCCAGCCGTACTCTTATAAATGGGCGAAGGATAGGTAAGGGGAGTAAGAAAAGATTTAATTTAAGAACAAATTAGCATAAAATAATAAAATAAGTATAATAAAAGATACTAAAAATAAATGACGGTCAAAACAACCGTGTGTCTAATGATTAAATAACAAGTTATTCTAATAAATGAAAATTAATCACGCACTCTCTAGCTTGGATGTACTTTGTAGAATTGATCCTTGCTAATCTCAATCACTCACACTCAATCAGGACTTACGAGAGATTTCTCTCTACTTTGGAACTCCTTACCTACTGACATTAAGAATTGCCGCTCACTTACAATATTCAAGAAAAAACTCACTAAAGAGCTCCTGCTCAAACAAAACACCTCTTAGCAAATTTCCTCCTTACCGTAATTCATCTCATTCTTCTACACAGGAACCTGACCACCTTTATTTCTTACGTTCTTCCTTTCTTTTGAACTCTTAACGACTCAAAAGTAATTTCTTATTTCATCAAGTATTTCAAAAGTAATCTTTATTTTATTATTATTTTTTATCATTATTTTTTAATTTATTTATTTTTCTTTTATTATTATTATATTAATTATTTATCTTATGTTATTTATGTTTCCCTCATGTATCTTGTTTTTCTTTAATGTTAATATATTTTGTTCAAATTTATTTCTGATGTATCAACTATCGCTTTGTTTACACTTGTATATGTTATTAATATCTCTTGTAATTGTGTTTACCGTCTCTATTTTATTATTTGTATTCTTGTACCTGTTTGCTATGTTCTTTATAACATTATCTGGCGATGGGTTAAATGGAAGAGGGGACCTGAAGGTCTCAATTTCGCCCAGAATAAAGACCTTTATCTATCTATCTATCTACGCCAGCGGTCCGACAGTCGCACGAAATAAAATTTTAAAAATTAAAAATATACTTGCTAGTGTGGGAAAATAATCATGCACTCTCAAGCTTGGCATATACATTATACACCAGTTTTAATGCTCGAATAAAAAGGGTCTGTTAATATTATCAATTAAAAATCCTTAATAAGAGAGTTTTTCTCAGTTTTGACCGAATTTGAATTCATAGTATGATTTTTTTCTCTAAGTCCTTCTGAAGGATAAAATTATTACCATAGAAGAACAAGTCAAAATTTTATTTCTCCTTAATGCTTGGATACTTTTTTCAATGGTGTACTCCTGATAGGGCAACGTTGATTCATTATTGAATGGTGGTCTCCTGGTCTCTTTATCTAATTCCTATCCCCATTTACACATTTGTCGCGTACTTCAATTTAATCCTGGAGAAAGGCGAAAAATTGAAGTTCTGAAGCTAATTTGTTTCGCCTTACAGAGAATCAATATTTGTGAAGGAGCATTAATACTCTTAATGAAACGCTTCAATAACCGTAGCATACATTTCATGCATGTGTATCAAAAGGGCAGTTTATTTACATCCCCATATAATACCCTGAGGCTTTTGATATGTCGGTGCGGAGAAGGACCGGAGGCTGAAACAGACAGAAGGGAAAACAAACACGAAAGTGCTGGGAATGGTGGAGGATGAAAGGGAATAGTTGGCAAAAGTCGAATGGAGCCAGGAAAAGGTAGATGCACAACATTTTAATTAGAAATGGGATGCTGAAGACTGTAATAGAGAACAGAAAATTAGGCAAGCGAGGAAGGGGTTGGGAGGAAATAGAAATTTTTTACGGAATTTCATTGCAACAATTTTCAGAGTGTAAAAATCATTCGCCTTGACCGGGATGATGAGGATTTTTACCTTCTGAAATTGTTCCAATGAAATGCATGTTAGCGGATGGCTCCATTAAAAGTTACTGTTGCGGCATCTCCCGCAGTTTCTTGAAATTTGTTTTACGGAATGAAAGGAGGAAGTATGCGGAATTCCAGAAGGGATTATCAAAGCACTGGATGTTAGATTATTCTTTGTTAGAAGAGAGAAGGAAATGCAATTTCGTTCAGTATCTCTCCACCAAAAACCTCTAAATGATAGAATGTAAAAAATAATAATATTCTATGCGTTGCTGTACTCGTACGTGCTATGAGTTGTTAGCTATGGGTTGCTAGAACTCAATCAATTTAAGAAATATGGCATAGTTATTTTACAACTCTTAGACTGTATAATTGAGAAAATGTTAGGACAGGTTTGCACATTACTTTCCAGGCCGTCGTGGACGCGAATTTGAAAGCAGTTTGCTTCGGCAGGCTGGCCATATTACATTTTCGCCATTATCCTACCTATGAACCGCAGAATAAGTGTAATTTACTCTGTTTTAGCATTAACATAAAATAATTTCTACTGCCTAAGATTGTTTAGTCTTTCTATTGATCTTCATGCATTTCGTGGCTGTTATCCCAAATTCAATTTCACATATTCGTGAGTCACTTCCGTATTGCTCCGTATTTTCAATGAATCTTAAGGCCTGCCTTAGCATTTCTGTATGAAATCTTTTTTGAAACACATTATGATAACTGCTTTTTTATCAGTGAAAAATAGTTTTTTACCATTGAAATTATTCCAATAAAGAAGATTCCATACGTAAAAGTTCTACCGAACAAAGATATCATCTGGTTCATAAATAATTTTTTTTCATGACTGTTATGGAGATTATTATTATTAGGTAATCTACCGGTTAAGGTAGGTTTTTGGATGGACACAACTCTCAAATAAACATTTTGTGACTCCCCACCTTGCAAACTAAACTATATCAGGTCCCTCTTCATCTCGGTGTACTTCTTTCCTCCCTTCATCCCGTCCAACATCCCTATCCTGTTCCTACCCTTACCTCGCTTGCCCAACATTCTCCCCTCTATTACCCTCTTCAACATTCCACTACCGCTCAATACGCCTTTCATCCATTTTTCCTGCCTCCATAGGATTTCTCTCAACAAACCCCTCTCCTCCCCCACCATTTCTAGTACTTCCTCTTTTGTTTTCCTTTCGGTCCATTTCACCTTCTCCATTCTTCTCCACACCCACATTTCAAAAGCCTCCAATCTACGTCTATCCTCCTGCTTCAGCGACCACGTTTCCGCGCCGTACATAGCTACGCTCCATATCAGAGTTTTTACGAGTCTTGTCTTAACATCCCTACTCAACGTCCCCGTCATCAACTCCCTCCTCCTTGAGAAAGCCTCCTTGCCTAGCGCAATTCTTCTCCTTACGTCCCTACCACTTTGACCGTATTGGTCCAAAACACTTCCGAGATATCTCTATAGTGCCCATCATTATATTCTTGGGAATTATAATTGAGGTGGTTTCCCGCTGCCTTCCTCAAGATAATATAAAATATTTCTATTGCTACGATTATATATTTATCTAGAAATGTATATTATTTAGATTTAGAGCATAAATTTAAACCAAAAGCCTTCTTGCTGCAAGGAAACATATATGAACTGCAATCTGTTAAAAAAACATATGTATCATTGCCGATGACAAATTTTTTATTTATTGATGATGGAGAGAGAGTATCTCAGATATAAGGTGTTGGAATTCTTTAGTTTAAGGGCACCGGATGCCATTAGGATTCAATCTCTCGAGTCTTCTATGACCCACTCTTTGTTGTAGTTTTAAATGTCCTCGTTCAAATATTCCCTTTGACCCATCCGCTGGAGTTGATTGCTATCGTCCGAGTGAGCACCGATTTCATGTGCTCACATCCCATCTCCTCCATTAAGCCTACACTTCCCCCTTTCGCCCCTCCCACATCACACCCTCTGACCTTCCTGCAACCATATGGGCGTGGTTCCAGGTAGTGCTCCTATATACTCGCCCAAGAGGGTGTACTCGGTAATCGAGGGTTTTCTTCCTAATTCCGTCAAACCAAATTTTAAAAAAGCCAGGGACCTTCCCCTTGTAGTTTTAATGCTTGCTTACTCACAATGGTCAAAAAACCCATCACTTATGTGTCAGGTGTGACGGCCTGCCATGCATGAAACTCGAGTTATTCGCATTGCATCTTATTGATATTATTTCATTATTCCGATTTCAGCAATTTATTCCTCTTGAGATGCACCAACTACTGAGGTCATGAAGAATCCATTAAACCACAACATACACTCAACGCACGCTGGCACAATACCAGTGACAACGCAATAAAATACATTGAATACCAACCCGAGGCCTGGTTGGTCGGCGAATGCGCAAACCCAATGAAATAACGGAACGTAATATAGTTTTGGACTATACTGTGGTTTAGAATTGGTCAAGGGAAATATGTCAAGCTGAAAAGGGGAGAATTTAATGGGCATCATCTGTTAGTCGAATGGTGAGCCGCCTTATAAAAGAGCAAATGGTACAAATGCGTACACAGTTTACGCCAAGACGATGAGAAATAAAGCCTAATTTATAAAAAGCAGTTGGGAAAAGTTTGCTGAATACTATATAAATTATGTATTTGAATTTAGACTTCTGCACAGCTGTACAAATGAAAAAACATTCGAAAGGAACATCGTAGTAATAAATAAATTAAGACATTTACTTGATGTTGAAGACCCTTTGCACGATGAAAAAACTTGGTTGGTTGGAAAACTTTCCAAAAACCATATGAGCTATTTAACTGAACGCTCTGAATACACACAAAAAAATCCTTACTCCAATGAGTATAACCTTATTCCGAGTTTAAGGGTTTTTTACGAAGGAAGAAAATTTCGTCTACTTTTTTCGAAGGAAAAAACTATTTATTGAAGTTTGATAATGTATTTTAAATAATATAAAATACTTCTTAGAATTTCAGGTAGCACTTAGTTTAGGTCAATATCTACACCGGGTAAGACGTTTTTCGCTTCAGGGCTCCTCTTGAATGAGATGCATAATTAGTACATTTTATCTAAGTCAATATCCATCAACACTACTAAATATTAAATTATATTCACGCTTAGTGCCATCAATGAAAGTGTTTTTCAAGTGGAAGGAACCTAAGTTAAGGAAAGACAAGTCAATAGATACCTTTGAAAACCTCATCTCTGGCCTAATTAGGGAAACAGATATGCATCGTAAATCATATCGAAAACTTATGGGACGATTTGAAAACTAAGGTTGGTAAACATACGAGGTGTGGGTTAGAATTCATTATGTTCATAAACAAATATACATTGTGATAAATATTTTTTAAGCATTTAATATGACAGTTAAGATTTTAAGTGGATGAACGCCATTTACTTCCATAAAAATATTAATCCACAGATTATTCTCAGTTAATGCTTGTACATTCTGTTTTTCGACTTTTTAAAACTTATAATAAAACTCTTCAGACGGTATTACACAAATGCGGTATATACTTTGTTATCATACATCCACAGAACATATTTGAATATGGGTATAAGCGAGAAACGTTGATAACAAGGGGATCCTAATTAGGGATTCCGGGAAAGAGTGCTTTTTCGACTTTATTGGTCTTTAATCCTTCAATTTACGTAGGTCAATGTTGATTTCTGTTTGCACAAAATTGAATTATTTTATTAAGTATTCAACCCCTTTCGGTAGGTTTTGTATGAACTCAAACTTACAACTGCTACATTTGTTAGTCTCGAAAAACATGACACAACCTGGCACTTCAAACAACAATATACCCTTCTTCAAATCCACGTACATTATACCTCCGTTCAACATCCAAACCCCCAGCTCACCCGCCTAACATTCTACCCTCTATATCACAGCCTACAGGATTCAATCGACAATCAAAATTCTCCGTAACAAACTTTCTGGCTTCCTTTGAATTTCTCCAGGCAATACTCTTTCCTTCCCCACAATGCCTAGTTCTATGCTCGTTTTCGTTTGCATCAGTTTTACCTATCCTATCATTCTCAACACCCACATCTCATAATCCTTCTGCCTATGCCTTCCATCTGGCTTCAATTATCAATTTTCTACGTCACAAAAAAACCACGCTCCATATCAAAGTTTTCACTTATCTTTCCCGTACTACCCAATATCCTTACCCAACTTCCCTGACATTAACTCCCCACTCGTGAAACCACCTTGAGCTAATGTAACTCTAATTCTTATGCCCCTGCTATCAGACTACTTGGAATAAAACACTTCCAAAATAGATAAGCCTGGTATTACTATTCAATGTTGATGTTTAACTGAGCATTCCGCCTCGAAATTTCTTCGTGTATTTGAGATTCTTTCGAAAACCCATTGTGTTTCTGTAATGATCGACACCAAAAAGTACAGTTTTGCCAAAAATCTTGAGAGCTGTTGGAAAAATGTTCGCCAAAAATTCGTGCTAAAACACGTGAGACCAAGAACGACTATTGTAAAAGCTTTTATGGGTCTTAAATCTGCCACGTCGCATATGTATTGCGTCGGCTGTGTGGGCGAAGCGTCCTCGAGAGTCGTTTCATCTCTTTAGCGAGCGTGAATTCGAACGAGAGTTCCCCGAGCCATCCTTAAGGGGAAATTTTATTGGAATCTTGAAATGCACTTAAACGGCGGAGAGAATGGGAAGAGGAGGGGTGAAGTTGTGAGGGAAATCGCACGGACTGGGAGTCCCGAACCGTTTCGAGGGATTAAGGGCATGAGAGAGGGTGGAGATGAGGAGTGGGAAAGGACCGGGCGGTACCGGGTGCCAAGAGGAGAAAGGGTTTTAGTGGTAAAGCGAATGGGAGGTGTGGGCGCGCTCTTAAAGAGTCAGCAAGAAGGCATAAGAGATATGAGACACCAAATTTCATTTAAATCAAAAACTAATTTCTCAACTGGATGAAATAGCAAGGGAACAGGCGGAAAATCATGAGAAGCGAGAGACCGTCTCCACACAGTCGAGAAAGATTATTGGTCTTTGGGAGTTGGATGGCGGAAGGGGTGTTTCATTTTACCCTCAGTCGCAGACGCTTATTGAATCATATGCCGCCACACTTTTTTATGTGCGTGTTAGTATATATGTATGTGTTTGTGCATATATATAACCATGTTTAAAATGTATAATTGAGTAAGATATTGAAACAAAGAAACACATATGTGACTTTCTTAATGTTTCTGTATTAATCAATGTTTTAATACATTTTTACGTCGCCGAACAGTGTTCTGTTTCGCATATACAGATACACACACACACACACATATTTATACATATGCTGTGTATATATAAATATATATATCTTACATATATATGTATACATATACACATATAAATGTATGCACACATACATACGCACATATAAATTCATCAGTCTGAGGCAAACGAGTAGTCTTACCAATGCTTCACTTCCTCCAAGAAATAACCTATGAGTTGTTATTTTAAATTTTTCATGCCATGAATTTTGCTAGTTTAAATTGCCGTCCGGGAACCCACTTTCGTGGATATCGGTAATTATGTTATGTATCATAAGACGCCTAATTTTGGTGTACCACAAAGTGGAACATAAGCGAAAATTACCCTAATCAATGCAAAGTTTATGATATTCATTAGGCAGTAATCTTATCTTAATAAATATATTTCATGTAACCTCCTGAAGGAACTAGTCGTGATGCAAAGGGCAGAGAAAATACTCTGGCTAAAAAAAGATTTTCTATTTACTTTTGGTGAATGTGACTTTTGAATTTTTAGGTTCCAAATTTATATTTTCAAATATTATTTAAATAATTACTGTAATAGTTTAAACATTTATAATCGGACTAGGATATACCATCAGAAAAAAATCGCGCTAATAGTTATGGATTCAATTCCATTTAGGTTTAAAATTCCTGGAAGATGCTTTTAAATAGAAGGATTAACGGCAGGATAAATGGAAATGTCATGAAAGTTAAAAGAAGGCTCTTTAAATTTCCACGGATACGGTGAAAATGCTGGTAATTTGACATAAAAAAATAAAAAAACAAATTTCAGTTCAACTTTAGAAAAAAGAGGGTTCTTCTTAATAGAACTTCCCCCATGCTCTTTTATTTCGTTTTCCCCTTGAATATTAGTCTCTCTAATGAAAAAGGATAAAAATAGTTGCTTTAAAGTTTATTGCCACGAGAAGTTACGCCCAGAGAACCTCCTTCATTTTTTCCAGAAGTAACGAAAACAAATATCGCAAAAAATTTAAGAGGAAAACTGTCACTAAAATCTATTTCGCAGGGCAGAACGGCAAACTAAGAGGGAGACTGCCCTGAAACTCAAGAACTAAACTGAGGACGCTGGGGAAAGGTCAAAGAAAGTTTGTAAGCGCGGGCGAAATAAAGGAATTAAGTCACGTTGTATTCGGATAAACTTTACGAGACGCAAAAGATTGGTGGCTGTCGGATCATGTACAATTTAAGGGTGGGACAAGAGGTGTGCGATAAAACAGGGAACTGTTGTTCCGAAAACAAAACTTGCATTTCAATTTAGCGGCCTAAGTCATCTGTTTTATGATTCCGAAGAGCAAAAACATTTGGATTAATTAATCGAAAGATCGATTCCTACCTTGGTGACGAATTAATACATTAGGTATTCGATGATACCATTCCAATTAGATTACCATTATGGTTGATTAAATGACGTAATTAATATGTATGCTGAATCAAAATAAATGATAATGAATTATGAAAATAAACATTACCAATAATTTAAATTAGTCGTTAATAAAACGATTATCCACCATCTAATTTTAAAGCAAGAGTTCCTCCGTAAATAAATGATTTCCGATTGATGTTTCGAGCTTTTAGGAATCGTTGTGCTTGTACAGAAATTGTTGAATTTCGGCAAAGGATTAAATTTTCCGTGTACGAGGAATACTTTGACGTTCAAGCTCGATTAACATGGAAAATGTCCCTTTCAGTCAATCCATTCATATTCTATTATAGTCTTTTCTTTTGATGTTAGGTAGAATATTTCCAATCACTTTTCTTAATTACCCGAATGAACACTTATCTTTTCTTCCCCCATCAATCTCATTTTTTTTAAAAATGGAAGCACAGAGCTAACTTTGATCGGAATCCTCCTCCTAATTAAATAATCTAACCAATTTTGTTCATATTAATCTATGGTATTACTAGATACCATTTTAAGTGCTATTATTTATTCTCATCATTCATTTAGAGTATGTAAAAAGAGCATTTTAATTAAAAAAAGGTCATATTCAACTCTGTGAAAAGTCGTGTTTATAGTTAATTCCCTGAGTATTATTTTTTTATAATACAAAAACCTTTACAATTACGGATTACCGAATATTTTTGTGACCCAAAAAAAGCGTATACAGCAATGAAAACTAATTATTTAATAATTAGTGTTTGAAGATAATTACTGAATAATTATAGATTCAGGATCATTCTTTATTCTGATTGTTTATTGAGCTATTGTATCTACTTTTCTTCTATGCTAGGTACATAATTAAAAAGGGTGACCGAATAACCGCTATTTAGTAGGTGTGCATGATGTGAAAGTTTACACTCTTTCAACCCAGCAACAATACGAAGAAAATGATGAAATTTGAACAACCTTACCTGAAGCGGTAATTGGTTCATCATGCCTCCATCAAATACATGCTTGAAGTCCATATTGTTCTTTGATATGCTGAAATTTGAGTTCTATGCTGGCAACGTGAAACCCCATTGTACGAATTTTTCTGGCCTTTTGCAAAATGAGTATTAATACATCTTCTCGTAATATCAAACTTTGTGATTTATTAATTTTTCCCAAATTCAATATCTTTGTGATAAAGCTTTTCCGATTCATCCGACATATTTCATCCGCACTTTCCTCCCTGCAATTTATTTTAGCAAGCCTAAGATGTAGAATAATATAACTAACTATTGCTAACTAACTCACTCATTTCATACGTACACTATTGCATTTACCACGTAATTAACTCAGTACTAGTCATCACACATAGAGTACTGTAACATTTGGGCTATGATAGAATTGTTCACAAAGTTAGGGTACCCAAAATACCATTCTCAAGGTAAAGCTTATAACATTTCATTATTTCCATAACTGAACATAAAAATTGGGTGATTGAATAAGTTCTCATTTTTCAGAAAAATAAGCACCATTCACTTGAACGATCACATGTATTACTTAGTATGACAAAGGAAGGTGTATTCAATTTATCACTCATAATTTTGCGCGGTTGTCTTCTAGTTTGTACGGCACTAAGGGTACATGTTTAGCTGGTATATTCCCTTCTCATACCTACTGGGAGTTTAAAAATATTCAGCTAGCTTTAAACCGGATAAAAGGACTATTATGGTCCATCAACTTAAATACAGTAGATGTGCTTAATAATAGAGAAGAGAATTTCTCTTCTTTATTTTTTAGTTTCATCAGTTTGGTAGTTACTTATTGTGCGCAAAGGGAAGAGAGTCACAATCCACTGAAGAAACCAAGAGTTTTCCCAGGCCATCTAAGGAAATGAATTTGATCACCACATAAAAAGTACGTGTTAATTTACGTGCCTTTTCGTTCAGCCGGAGTTGCCATGAAAAATATTACGATCACATAACATTAATGGACTCGAAGTGAACCCCGGTTGCGAATAACACTGGGACGCATTGGATCATATTGCGATTTAATCCGTGCCAATGAAGCATACAGTGCCAGAGCAATAGTACGCAGGGGATCAAATTGATTCCCTTGAACATCGATTGTCAGGTTGAGGCCGCAAAGTTCTAGTAGACATCAATGATAAGCAGAATAATGAATAATTTCCAATGAAAAAATTCTCTATGCCAATGTTTTCGGAACGATTTACGTCTTTCCTCGCGTTCCTAACTTTTTCTATCCGTCTCGGTGTTCATTTCCCTTTTCAATTACAACCTTCGAAATCCTCAATGCGTAAAAACACATAAAACCTGCCCGATCACGTTCTTCGTCTGCCTTTAGACCCCCCCATACGTGCTTCTACACGCGTTGGAAATTAATTTTTTCCATCCACCACATTCCGTCACGACTCAGGAATTTTCCTCCTTTATTTTTATATTTACTTTCATTCCTCCCCTCTCTTTTTTTTCATTGGGGATGATTTTCTTGGCGAGTCTCGCCCATTTTGTGAGCCAGCTTTATTTTTCATTTCTCCTCCATCACATGCAAGCACAGATCTCTTTCTCCCTCACAACTCCACCCAGCAGCTCGGATAATTTCATCGGATTCCCCCCGCGCTTAACAGTCGCTCGCTCATCCCTTAACGTCGCCCTCACTGGATTAACAAAAAAAAATGAAATTCCCAGACATTCGACGGCTTAGGGTCCGTCGTGGTCCGACCGATTCACTCTAAGCCCTACCCGAGTTGGCGATGGGCTTTATCGCAGAGATGGGGGGCGAACTACCAACCCTTGATCCTTACCGATCCCGCAGTTGGTTCAATCGGTTAGAGTAAGACTTCGCGAAACGATTTTGATTGACGATTGTACAAAAAATATATTCAACACATTCCACAGAGTCAAATTAAAAAAAAACAAAGTGCAATATATCTAGATAATGGTATTTATTTTTTAGACGAAATGGGGGATTTCAGAGTATCCCTTACGACATAAGCACTGCTTATCATTTTACAAACCCGTAATGATTATCGATTCATAATTTATAACACGTATCACCCCCACAATTGCAATTAGAAGGTTGCTCTTAAGTATGATAGCGCGTCCAATGATGCGTAAACACACTTTCACGCAACAGGATAGGGGAGCCAATTCCTTTCCCCGCGCAGCCAGTGGTTTCCCAAGAAGGTTCGGTACTCGGAAAATTACACAGCTTGGGTGAAGCTGAGGGTGTTCAGATACGTGCCCGGGGATCAAACCCGGCCCTCTCGCTTAGTATCCAGGGGTCTATCAACGGATAGATTACGTCTCTTATAATGTGTAGGCATTCATTATGCAAAATTGGGTTACATAAAAACATGTGTGCATCCGAAATTAAAACGTAATCTTGTAGTTTCCAACGTAAAACGTAGTTTTGTACTTTTAGTGAAGGTAAGTGTGCAAGGCAAACCACATTTCGCTAAACTGTGGCATAACCACGTGCACATGTATTTGAAAACGATTAAGTTACAGCGCGTCGATACGCACTCTGCCATCTATATCTTCAACAAAATTGTGAAAATTAAAAATTTATTTTTTAATCGTGGAATCATGAATCATTTTCCCGAAGCCACGCATAAATCTATTAATTTTACATACATAAACATCTACAGCATAGATACAAGTCCATGTGCTTATCTAATCCCCTAGAAATAGGTAATATGTCAATAAAATGTTCATTACACACGGACGGAGGGATTTATCATCGATATTTCCAAAGATTTCAGTAGATAATTGACTAATGAACCAAATGAATAGAACGGAATCAATAGAAGATTTTGAAAATTAATAGACCTTCAAATAGTAAAAACCTGCGGAAAGGTTAGGAGCTAATTGTGAGTAATCAGATAACAGGCACAGCTAGATGTAGTTAGTTCATGAAGGTAGAAATGAAAAAAATCAGGCGAAATAATGTCATTTCAATGCAAAACAATCAATAGAAGAGAATTAATCGACACCATATCAGTAAACCCTAAAGCCTTCCCTATGAGATGGTATTTTATATTTAAAAAAATTGAACTTTTTATGATTTATTCGTTTTTCCCGGTTATGAGGGTTGCGGCGAAAATTTGACCATCACTAAGAAAGAGGAGTAGAGCGAATCTTGTGTGTATCCCTATGATCATGAAAAAATCACGTGTTCTGTTTTTTCGAATTTCCCCTACCTTCATCCCTATAGATTATTTATTAAGCAAGGAAATTCAGCAAAAATATTTGTTTTACTACAAAAATATGTAACTAATGGGTATCCTACATTTCTTTTTCTAATTTTCCCTTCACTATCCGTCCTAAATTTATAGAGTCTTCCTGTGCGCAAAAGCTCTAAATACACCATCTTGCAATTTTAAACTTTGTGATGGGATATGATCGAAATATTACTAAATCATTATCTCACTTTAGGGCATTTAAAATTGCGTAAGTCTGGTGAAAGGAGATAACTTCTTTCCCAGAGCTTATTTTCACTTTCCAGGTTAACCTGATGCTCCTAGAACCACTCTGTGCTTGAAGTATTTCAAGAAATTGTGATCCGGGCTAGTTACAGCTCGGATCAGCAGATTCGGGAAAAGTTACTGCTCACAGATACGCAGGAATTCTCAACCAGGCGCGTAAATGAAGATAATTTCAGATTAAACATAGAGTGATCTCTAACCCGTCGAAGCTACCAATCAAAATTTTCTATCAAGTTGCGTTTCCATGTGTGCACAGAATTTTGTTCGACGAATGAAGCTTAGCATTGGGAAACAAAATCCTGTTCCATGATTACAAAACACCGTCCGCGAGGGTGAAAACTTGGCTTAAACCTGTTTTAAATGCAATTTTCTGGTGCTCTAACGAATGGCACTTACTATTTTTTTACTCTAATCTCCAAGGATACATTGCGAAAACATGATATTTTAGTAATATTGTTCAGGACTTTAAGTTTTAAGGCTGCTCTTTTAAAGGTATAGGTCCAAGATCGATGGCGCACCATTACAAGCAACTTAGGAAAATGTACTTCATCGTGTTAGTTTCTTAATAATCTATTTCATCACAATCTTGCTCTAATACTTTATGAAAAATTACAAATGTTTTATATTTTTTTTCGAAAACATTAAGATAATAAGGGCGTTGCTGAGTATAGTGGAAAAAAGTTATATTTTTTTCAACTTCACATGCTTAATGAACCATTCTTATTGAGCTTAAAAAATATAATTTAAATATAGTGCTGCGGTCTGGAAGTTCGTTTCAGGCTGTCGGATAAATTAATGGCGCACTTCAACATTTAGTCACCTTTAGGCTTTGATTAATTTACGGTATAGTACGTAACTCTGGCCTCATCCGGTCACAAAACGTTCGTGACCGCTAACTCGCCAATGACTCGGTGAAACTGGAAGAGGATGGATATGTACTGCTAGTATGGTTAAAAAAAAATTGAATTCATTTCGGAATCAATGAGGTAGATTTATGAGAGTCAGTGGAAAAGATTCCGACACTTACAGAAAAGAGACACGCAATGTGGGAGGGAAATTCAGTAGATTTTCCCCTCTCCATTCCAATTATCATTGTAAACTTTTTCTCTTAACGCATCTCAATTCTATCTCTTTCGCACCATTTCTTTTCCTCTCCTACTGCGATTAAGCTATACCCCTTTCATCTCTCTCACTTTCCTTTCTTCCTCTCTTTGTCGCGGAACACTGATTCCAACCCTCACCCTTCCCTCAAAACCCCTTGCCGACATCCTTTTTCATTCCTCCCTCCACCACGGTCAATAAAACCTTTTCATCCCTTTAGCGTCCGCTGTTTCCTATCTACCACTCCCACCTTTCTCTCACTCTCTCCGATCGGACGAAGAAGTGCCAAATCGAATGGATATGAGCACGGGACGAAGGAAAGGTGGACGAGGGAGAATAAAAATAGGTAGTCGACGATGAGGAAACACGAAAAGGAATAATTTGCGCACACATAACGTTGTATAAAAGAAAAGACTAATTCGCAGAAAAATATAAACGAAAATGTTTTGAAAGGTTAAAACTTTAATACCAAACCAGCTGTTAAATCCACCCCAATAAATACGATTTCAGATCCCCATAGTCCATTATTGAAACTTAAGAACAAATAATATTTTTAAGTACCGGGAAAATAGCTGTTGTAGAACGTTAAAGATAAAATATATTGATAAAAGTGATGTAATTCCACAAAGAACAGGTAAAGAGAGAAAAGCCTCAGGAGGGCACTCACAAAAAGAAAAGGAAAAAATATTACTCGTAGACATACTATTCTACTTCTACATCTGCATTGTACTCTACAAGTCACCGCTAGGGGGTGACTTGTAGAGCAACATTGAGCATCATAACATTGAGTCACATTAGGAAATTAGGAAAACATAGAGTTTTCCTAATTGTTAGTTACAATGCGTGCGTAAAATAATTCGAATTATATAAAACATGATAACTACATATATACGTACATGTGCATGTGAAATACTTTTATACGCATAAGAGAGGCGCTGTTAGTAACAACAAGGAGGTCAAATACTATGAAGTAACGAGGAGATCGGCAGGGAAAGAGCCATAGTTTCGAGCGCTGCTGTAAAAGCCAGATTTTAGATTGATAACCTACGATGACAACTGGAAAAATATGCACTGAAGTTTTGACCGAAAGAGTACGAAATGTAACATATCCATAATAAAGCCTTGAGAGTGCATTTAGTTTCATATCTCGTGCCGGATGTACGGTTATTTAATAAATACGAAAGACTCGTCACACCTGTTTGGTCATGCTGAAGTAATGGATGGGAGTCGAAGCTCAAAAGAGATATACGAGTATAGTCGTATAATGTCAATTTTCGAGGCCAGCTGCGCCATTTTTTTGTAATACCCAACATAACGTACCCCTTAATTTCATTAATTCCTCATTGAATCCGCAAACTTATGTAAAAAACAGGTGGGTATTAAAAATCTAAGTGCATCAATCGAACGCACACCTTCACAAGTATCCTTAACATACATATATGACTTTCGAAGAATAAAAACATTAATAACTTGATTATAAAGTTCGTTTAAAAGGATAACTTTCAAAACAATGTACCTAAAATCGCACGAATAATATTTCGAGCATGATACATCAGTGGTTGATGCTTTTCCTCTGATATATGAATTAGTTCCATATTCGCAGCAAGATTTATTTTACTAGCTCCTACGTTGAAGTTACGAATAACTTTTGTGGTTAGATTCTTAACATAACCATGGCGAATACCATTTACAGATAGAAGATAAACTCACAGAAAGAATCCCCTGCGTGGATTTCAGGTAAATAACCATCCTGGAAGTGTTAAATACATATTACAATTAAATATGGGTGGTTGAATCATAAATAATATCTCATTGTGATAGACAAAAAAACGGACAGGCTTGGGACTAAAGGGTTTTAAAGACCAGCCCATGGTGTTTTGGCCGTTTTTATGTCTATGGTTCTTATTATTTTACAAACAATTTTAACGTCTTATCGCCGAATTATAAAATATAAATAACCTCGCTTATAACTCATTGTTACATTTTATCTTTCTGATGGAATTAAAATCTCTACAATAATTATAAACCTTTCAGTAATACTTATCAGTATTGAATATTGACACCAAGTGTAGCAACGTAGTCATTCACCCTGCCAATGTCTTTCAAGATGCCAATTATATTTATATGAAATGGGTTAATGCGAACTTATCAGATGGAGAAAGTATCTCCACAACTTCAGGATACAGAGGCAAGGGAAGAAGAACAGATATGGAGAAAAAGGATCACAGCGCTGGGTTTTAGAAAAATACAAAAGGCACGAAGGTTGTGTCCTGGGAGGAGTGACGGATGGCACCGCCTACCACCGGGACGGGCTCCACGGGGCGGCAACAGGTGATCTGGGCGGTTGAAGAGGAGGCAGGGAGGGAAGGAAGGAAATGGTGGGTAAGGGAGGAAAGGGAAGGGAATGAATGCATCCAAAGATAGGGTAAAGGGGTGAGAAGGGGGGAAGGGCATCCTGGAGGAACGTGGGTGGGAGCAGGAAGAAATGAGATGGAAAATGAACGGTTAGGGAGGAAGGGTCTAGGAGAACATTCTCGAAGGTACGCCTCGAGGGCCAGAGTGTGGGCCGCCGGAGGCTTTCATTAGGCCCGCGAAACTTTCATAATTACTGCAGCTATACAGTTGATGTAGTACAACCCATATCAGTTATTAATTAAAGCGTTGACGAAACTCCCGCTTTAATCGTTGGCAGCACTAAGCCATTAGTTCCATCTACTTACTGCTATCTCACTAACCTCAAAATTCATTTTATTTTAACATTCCGTCGATATAAGTTTCAATTTCAGTGTATGCCTTACCGAGTTCGATTTTTTGCTAGTTTTCTTTTATAATTTAAAGGCATAAAACTTATCATACTTGTGGGTATAAAACTCCTTTCATCTTTACTCATTTCAGCACATTCACATTCCTAATTTTATCCGCTGCCACCTCAGAACTAACCTTTGGAAATATCCCTAGTCTCTCTTTGAGTCCATTTAGGAGTAATAAACACCGCTACTCACCACAGGTCACATTTTAAAATCCTCTTGCTCAGTTCAACAGTGATTGAGTATTTCCTTCTACTTATGCATCCAACCAATTGTTTACATATGACAAATGGATGCCAACTAATTTATTTTTTGATACTGTCTGATGTCAGCGTCAAGAGGCAATCAGTTTTATAAATACGAGGCGTAATCTTAAAGTAAGTACCGTTTGCTTATATTTAAATATTTGCGCTTCAGAACACAGTTTTGCTCCTGCAGCGCCATCTACTGATTCATTGAGAAGCTATAGCAGCATTTTTTTGTTTCAGAAGTCGTTTGCTTGTTCGTGCATGCAAACAACAATGTCCCAGACAATCTTTGATCCCGCCAGCTGTGAAGTGCGTTCTGTCATAAGATTCTTGTATGCAAAAGGTTTGTCGGCTGCTGAAATTCATCGGGAGTTATGCCCAGTTTATGGACTTACAGCTACGAGTGAAGGAAAGCTTAGACAATTGTGCCGTGATTTTAAAAATGGACGAACAAATGTCCATAACGAAGAGCGAAGTGGCAGGCCCAGTATTCTGACCGATGAAATTGTTTCGCAAGTGGAACAAAAACTGCGCTGTGATTATCGATTGACGATTAATGGCATGGCTGAACAATTTTCTCAACATGGACGCACTATTGTCTACAATATTGTTATGGAAAACCTCGGATTCCACAAATTGTGTGCAAGGTGGGTACCAAAAATGCTCAACGACAACAACAAAGGGCAAAGAATGTCCAATGGACGAGAGTTTTTGGGAACTCTTTGACCAATCACCGTACAGTCCTGACCTTGCACCCAGCGTCTACTTCCTCTTCTTGCACTTGAAACGGTGGTTCGGTAAACAACGTTTCGAAACAGAAGAGAGGAACGGCGTTGTCAATTGGTACAACTCTCAGTCGGCGAGCTTCTATGCCGCGGGGTTAAAGAAGCTGGTGCAGCGGTACGAAAAATGCTTAGAAGTGAACGGCGATTATGCGGATAAGTGAAGTAGGTTTGTAGCTAACTAAAAGTGCCAATAAAATGTGTTTCACATGAGTATAGTTTTTCCTGTGACCAAACGGGCCTTACTTTATGAACACGCCTCGTATTTAAAGAAAATATTTAAGAATCGAGGATGGTAGAAGCAGAATCGTATTCAATCCAAATTCGTTTTAAATATTGTACGGTAATTTTCAGCGTCCTCTTGCAGACGGAGACTTTAAGAACTCTCTGTTTTACTTTAATATAATAATACTCGCATATCGACGTAAATCGTTTGCTTATCACTAGTTTGGTGGAGCTCTAAATATTATCAATTCTTTAGAAGGCAGCTGTCGGTTTGGTATAATAAAAGAAGTCGACATTCTTCACAGAGGGTCGACAAAAATAGTTCTCTAGCACATGATACGTTTTGAAGAGCGTTGGACAGTGTTATCTCCTCCCATATATTTGGCTAGTGAAATTTTAGTGGGCGCTTATGAAACGGTTACTATAAATTGAAACACCTCAGACCTTTGATAGTAAATTTTCAAACGAATTGACAATTTTTATAAAGCCCAACTTCATTTCTCAATAAATTTGGGTACGAGTTTATATAATATTGCGTGACATGGCAGAGATAATGCATTTATTAATAATTTTCAGGCATTATAAAATGGCGGCTTCAATGGCAGAGATAATGCATTTATTAATAATTTTCAGGCATTATAAAATGGCGGCTTCAATGTGTACCAAGGTAAATAAAACAATACTCACCAGACATGACAGCAGCCTTCGGGGAAGTGTTTTGTTCCTTGGAACTGGCATAACTACACTGCGGCCTTGTTGAATGTCAATGTCAATGATGTCAATATTCATCCTTTCGTGGCGAATTCTGAAAAGATTTTTTTTAAGCTACTGTCACTCATTTGATTAAATGTTTTACAAAAATTTGTGAAATAAGTTAACTATAGTTATTAATACTTATTGCTAGACCAAACGGCGTGCAAAATTCACACATCAGTGAATGGGAGGTGCCAGTTAATTCACTAGTGACACCTGTGTTTTCCCGGGAAAACCCGTTGCTCGAAAAATCACAAAAGAGAAATTTTGTGGGTGAACCTGAGTATGCCCCGATGTCGCATCTCGAAATCGAACACAGGTCTTTTGGTCATTAATCCAGTGCCCTTCCCGCTGGATTGCCACGTCACTCTGTTATGTATGTAAATATTATGCGACAGTAATGATACGAAATTTCTATTTTTACTCATATAGTCAGGATATAAAGAATAACCAGCCAACCCAGCTTAAATTTTTTGATTAATGTCATGAACTACAGCAAAGATTTCTAAGATCATAAATTTGAAGACTTTTCCATCGATTAAATAAATGGAAAGTTTATTCACGATGCGGAAACTATCTTAAACACTTCAATCACGGAGGTTAAATAAATGAAACAAGATATTTTTATACTTCTCTTTCCGTCACCGCAATGCGGTGCATAATTGTTTAATAGATCTAATTTTAAAATTACATTTATTTTACTTTCAGGTGAGTACCAGAGATCTACATCCCAGAACAGATTGGAGCAAAAAGGAACATAAGAGGTTCACGCACTTCACTGAGAAAAACTGTAAATAAATGTTTGACTACAGAATTCTAATATAGGAACTGAATAAATTCGGTGTCACTAAATTTAATGGCCATTTTGGAGCAATCATTCTCAAAATCATCGTTTTAATTTCTAATATGAGGTATTTACACATTTTTTTATAAATTTAACCATAAAAACTTGTAGTTTTTAGCTAATTACTCATCAAAAATAATTATTTAAGCTGCATTAAGATTAAAAATGTACAAAACATAACCTATGAGGAAAACGAAATTTGTTTTTTCCACAGATTTAATCCAAATCCGTGGAAAAGTGCAAATTTTGTTTTTCTCATAACGACGAACTTCCATTACATCTCGCCTAAATCTGTTGAATAAATACATATCTTATTTAAATTCCTCTCTCATGGTCACCGATTAATTTAGCTTCAAGTTTGAATCTGTCTAAATTGACTAAAGATGATAAGATAATACCGTTAAAAACCTTTCAGCTTCATCACAGAATGGATACTGTAGCATTGAATGAAATTGTCATCCCATTGAAAATAGTTCAATTACACAATGAAGCAATACAGAGACTAATACCGGATTACCATGTTCATGTAAATTTTGTTGATTTAAATAAACTAGACTAGGTAGTACACTTCACACTTTTAGGCTTCACTTCGTGGAATTTTTTGATGTCCATATTGAAAAGGTATATTTTGTGCTTCGTAAGTATTCAAGGAAGTACTCCATATAAATCGTTGCAGTGGAAAGCAATGGCTCTTTGTGAAGGATGAGTTCTCTCCATGAAACCCATGTCAATCATCAATACTGCCTAATTTCCTTGGTTGATATCCTGTACAGAGACGCCTTCTCAATGACGATCAATTTCTATTAAATAGTAATTTTCAGAATGGTATGGTTAACTAATTGGTAGATAATTCAGCTGGTGATCAAAAGGGTTCAGGATTCAAGTTCCAGGTGATTCCATTGGATTTAGCTCATCTAAAGGACCAATCGGTGGGATTTTTAGGCTATGTGAACTTCATGGAAATCGAACGGTGGCACAGGGAATGGAACTGGCTCCCAAACACTAATGTGTAAATTTGATTTTCTTTGAGGCTTACTTTGGAGAGCTCTCTATCTTCATATCCTCATTCATCAAAATAAAACTTCTATTTAAATAATTAATATGCACGAATGAATGCAGCGATTTCCATGCATACTGATAGCAATTGGTATTTGACGTTTACAGGATTTAATCTTAATAGTCAAATGACAAAAAGAGCACTTTTTGACCTAAAACGTCCTCTTTTCTGCTTATTTTGATTGTTTTATCAATAAAGTAAGGACTCTGGCGTGCGTATAAATCAATCGTTTAAACCTTATTGCCGTAATAAATAAAGTCAGAAGTTCCGAAGAGATATCACTTAAAACGAAATTTAAGAATAAAACGAACTGTGTAAATTCACAAATATTCATTAATACGGTACTACCAATTTAATCGCATAGGTGACATCTTCAGGTACGTATGTAATGAAAGTACCGCATTAATAAACTTATGTAGATTTACAAAGTTTATCTTATTCCTCAAGATGAATGCTCACAAGGTTGAGCCCTATACCAGTGAAATAAAACGTAATTGTCTCTAAGGCTTACCAAAACTTGCATTTTGTAAGAAGAAGGATTAAAAAAGGTAAGAAGTTAGCAAAAATGCTTGTCTATCAGATGCAAATACGGTCAATCTTAGAGTGTGCCACCAATGTATAGTATCCGTACGAAAAGGATCAAATGAGATAGAGGGAGTGGATAGGATGGCAAATCGTTTAAATAAGAACAAATCTTGCAGGGAAGTTTCTTAGTTTTTCTAAAGTGCCAAACTTTTCGGGAAAAGAATCTTTGGTCGATAGAAAATGAGATGACAAATTAGAACCTTCCGGTCTCTTTGCTAGACCCCTATAACAGCACTAAAATATATGGAATCTGGTCGATTAAAGTATTATTCGTTGCAAGGAGACGTTGCAGTTTCGTGAAAAAGTTTCGTCATAAGATGAAAAATCTGCATACCATTGCAGACCTAGCATGGAAATCATTTGAAAACAGGCGGTTTAAAACTATATTGTTAATTTTTAAAACACGATGCGTGGGTTAACTGACGAAGTTCGTATATTCTTCGTGCCCCCTTATGACAATCTTACGGTCGTGATATAAACAACTACATGATATCATCTGTTTTAAAGTCCCAACTACTACCCCAATTCTTGTAAACATCTATCATCGTTGCTTCCATCCCCGAGCAGAAACCGTTTTTCAAGCTTGTAGTTTATAAAAATTACATTTTATGTAATACGAAATCAAAGATCATGCATTCAAGTTAGGTGAGATGGATTGCAAAACGGATAGTTTTAATATGCCTTTTTTTCTCACAGCAATTAAGAGGCAGAAATAGCTGCGACGTCACTAAGGAATAAATAGCATCATTAGTAGATACAGAATATACAAGTTTTCCTTTCGTATTTTTTCTAAATTTTCTTTCTTCTTTTTTTGTGGCCTTGGATACTAACCTATGCTAAAAACTTTATCTTGTCTTACGTGTATAAGTGTTATTTTTATCTTATTTCCTTAGGCAGCAGATATTCGTTTTACTGTGGCTTAATATACAATAAGTAATTTATGGATTTCAATGCAACACTTTCAGAGTGTAAATATCATTCTCCTTAACCAGGATCCCGGTCAAGGCGAATGATTTTTACAATCTGAAATTGTTGCATTGAAATCCATATTAGCGGATGACTCCATTAAAAGTTACTGTTGCGGCATCTCCCGCAGTTTCTTGAAATTAGTTTGTGGATGTCCAATTTTGTTTCTTTGTTTGAGTGATCTCCATACAATTTGCGATGGTCTTATCTCCACGAGCGTAATACCCTTGCTTTTTCATTTCCTTATTTGTAATACAGGGTACGGTTGTCTTTTGGGCGAGGCTAAGAAAAGTACGGTTGTTTGAGTTTGTGGCCAATCAGGGCTGTCTAAACGGATTATAAACAAATAATTGTATGGCAGACTTTTCATCGAACTACCAATCTCTGTTATCTAAGTACGGTACGCAACGCTTTGCTCACTCTGCTTTCCTGGTGGTTTCACCCCCTGCTACACCCATTTCCATTGGCTTGTAAGCCATCATGTACGCGAGACAATAATTTTAGATGAAAGAGATACAACTAAAATTTTCAAGCAGATTTATCATTATTTCTATCATACCTACTCGAGTCCAAGAGCAATAATTATCTAAAACCGTCAAGCTGAAGTCTTTCCATCATAGATAGTAGAACCGATGTCCGATGTAAGAGAATGCTGTTATACGCGAAGTTCCAAAATGCACCCTAATCACAAATATTCACAAGTACTCACACAAATCATATGCATATGAAATATTTGAGTCCGATGTTTACGTTTTCACAAAGCGCGAAACGAACGGGAACTTGTCTTTGTCTCGGAAAAGCGAGCGTCTCGAATGGGGAAGTGAGCGAGCGAGTCCTATTTCGAGCGCTCCTTCCTCATGTTCTCTCTGTAGATCATGGCGATGCCCCTCCTGGGAAGCGACGAAACGACACCGGCACACTTGTCAGCGGAGTTGTGAGCCGAACGAGGAGAGAGAGCCAGGAAAACAAGAGAAGTTCAGAACGCCTTCCCTCCTCCTCCTCATCCACTCACTTCCTACTTTTAAACTCCACGGCCACCTCTCCCGCTAAATCCTTTGTGAAAAAATAAATAAAAGGATCCGAGTGGCCACGTCACTTTTATGTTGGTTACACACTTCGATATTTTCCCGTTTCTTTACACCAGTACGCTACGAGAAAGAGGAACCCATCAATGCGTTATCTCAATTGTGGTGATTAGAATACAAATAATATTGGCAAGGGGATGAGCATAGTTCTCTTACGGGAAAATCTGATATTTTTAATCTCTTTGATCCCGTAAAAGTTTGATACAACACCAAATACAGCCACAGTATGAAGAATTTAACATTAAGAGTGACCACAAATTCACAAGACACATGATAAAAAGAGATTGTGTTAACATATGATTGTGTGAGTTGTGCATCTAGGGATTTGATAAGAAATATGGAGTGGATTTTTCGTATCGAGTATGAAATATGGAGTAAGAAACGGGCCAACTTGCAGCTCATACAAATGCCTTCAGGCGTATGCACACACACGTGCGTTATACGGGGTTACATGTGTGTGTTCAATGAGAAAACTACTGCAAAAGTACGAAGGTAGTATGCGAAATCGAAATATCACTCGAAGATTCTTTCTAAAAATAAAACTGTTTACGGATGCAAATAGCACCTTTAACTACGAGCTACTAATTTAATTAAATATGTAGTGCGATTTTTAGGCGAAAAGAGCCTCCTTTTAATGAAAATAAATGTATTTATCTTACATATTCTCGTATTTACATTACTACTCCTCATTCAACATTGGAATTTTAAAAGAACGCCCGTACCAATCGAGAGAATTGGGCTTTGACGTTTTAGAAACGATTCGCTGAATCGGGCGCGGGATTCTTTACTATATTTTTAAAAGTCCTTTTTATTAAATCCTTCTTGCAAAGTTTCTCCCGAGTGCCTCTCCGGGGTCTTTTGGAAATCTCAGTCCTTCGGTGATGGAACATCCCATTATTTTTAGTGGCGACCCCATTCTCTGAAGTTGAATACCTCAACCCCGCGATGCAAAGCCTTGAAAGTTTGGGATCTTCCGCGAATCCATGCACTCCTGAGCTCTCAAAAGCTTTTAAGCTTCTAGCCAAGATTAACGAGAGTCCATCAATACCAAACAATATTGCTCATACTGACTACTGGTAATTTCCTGCTATAACCCTTTCGTAAATCTAAATGTATATGTAACCACACATATCGATTTTGATGTGCAAGTTTTGAGGCCGATGCCAAGCTAGACATCGAACTCCAAATTTAATCTACATATTAAATTAATCGATTTCCATTAACTTCCCGTTTTGTGGGACTAGGATCATCACTTCTCTGCCAGTGTAAAATGAATGCATTTTTTAGTTATCTGGTAATACAGATAATGCATGTACTCTTCTTATTTCCGCTGGTTCTCCCGGCCAAGAGTTACGATAATAGTGCAACATTTTTTTTTCGTTCCCGGCGATTTAAAACTAAATTGTCATCTGTTCTCTGTCTCATGTTTTGTTCATCAGGAAAAGAGGTCCTTCTGGGCAAGGAGCCATGTGCTTGACGCGTATTCATGATTATGTCTTACCAACACGAAATAACACTTCTTCTTGAATTTTTTGTTCGAATATTCCGCGCTATTAGGTTGATGAAGCCACATTTCTTTTAAGTGGCACCGCAGATGTTAATAATCTGTTTGATCTATATCATGTTTGTCATTAGTGAGACACCCAAATTTGTTACTTTGGGATTTCAATTATCGTAGTGAACACAATCGAGGTTTTATTACGTGTCTACGCTAAAAAAGTAAGCGTAATAGAGTCGCAAAATAATCTTAAGGGTTAGGATCAAATTCGTTCTTAGTTACTTGGTAATGAATAACTCAATGCAACCAACAAATTATTTTATTTACCTGGTTAGGAAAATTTGTTTTCTCGCAGAACTCGGTGGATATTTCGCAACTGCAGTCTCCGGCAAGTCAATTTGTCAAAAAAATAAAGAAATAGCTCATGTGAAAATATTCCAATATTGCACGACTTTATCGAGGGCACGAATTTTCACAAGTCAGGTTGCCTATGAGGAGGGACTTTGTCTAATTCTTCAAGCCCCATTAATCGTGTGCAGAGCACGATGGTGGAAGTGCCAACTTCTTTCGGCTCTAACAAACGTGTTGCCGCTAATGCAAATCTCTGGGCAGCGCTTTGAGGAGGGGGGAAATGGTCCAAATTGAGGTGCTGCGGTGAGGGCTGATGCGCAAAGAGAGCCATTTTCACTGGCAGGTGAAGTAGCCGGAAAACAAACCGAGTGTCACGATCCTCAGTAAGTTACCGCGGCTTATGGACGCCACGACCTTTGTTGATGATGCAGATTTAAGTTCCCAATCCCCCCTCCCTTGCCCTTTCGACTACAAAGTCGCTTTTTCCATGAAAGGATTTCTTTTTGAAAAAAGTCACCTTCTTCAACTCTCTTAAAAAAATATTGTCGCGTCCGGCGGATCGTGTTCCCTGGCAACGTTCCCTGGGCGACGGGAACGCGGAAGATCTCCCGGATTCGGGGAGAGCGTGGGCGTCGGAAAACACATGCTGCGGGTGTATGCGCAATGTCTCGCATTGTGAGGGCTATCTCCTTTCTTTGGATGAATTCTGTTAGCGATCCGAGGACTCCACCAAGCACGCCGGAAAATAAAGCATGTCGTCTTGGGAAAAATTTTCGTAGTCATACAAAGGGATCCTTAACTTCCTGGAAAAAAATGAGACGGAAAGCTGAAAAATTCATCACGTGCTAAAATCTCTCATAAAACTACTCCGAAGGATTAGGTTAATCATTTCTCCCAGCTCTTGGAAACTGAAATAATCATATTTCCATCTTTTCGTTGTTCACCTGATTCAGTCGTTCACCCCGTTCAGTTCATCTCGTAGTTATTTCGTTCCTAGGCAATCAATGAATAAAATATAGGTAAAAATTTCAAAAAATCTTAAAATTCTAACAGATAAAAGATTGAGTTTATTCATCGAGCACCCAGTTGGCTACCTATTAATTGTTAGTTAAGGGTCTAGCTATGACAAATTACTGCCTTCATCTTATCACCGTTGTCCAAATCAATTTACACATATTGATTGCGCGTACAAGTGTACCAATTACGATCCGATCAATTAAAATTTTCATTTTTATTTAATATGTTTAAATTTTTACATTTTTTTCGGCAATGACTTCAAATTTACAAGACCTCGACGTTTTGGACCGAACTTATATCGTAAGGAAAAGGTAGAACAAACTAGAATGCTAAGAGTGTTAAAGAAGACCAACCATCTCATTGCACTGACATTTGAAGCCGTCATGAGGGCGATTTTTAAGTATATAATTATATTAACTATTATCAATTATGAATTTTTTTTTTAATTTATCATAAAACATACAATTCTATTAAAACGGATCTGTACCCGATATGTAGTCCTTTATTCTAACCTAATCTTTCAAAATTCACTCTACTCAAGAAACGACCTACCCCTCCTTCCCCAATGCCTATGTATATATCGTTATGTGAATAGCTCACTTACTGGACACTTTGAAAATGGCACTCAGCACGAAACCGTGATAAGTAAAACGAACAGAGCGTAGAAAAGTACCAAATCATTATTTTTCTTCAAAATGAAAGTATAATGCTTCCACCAAATGACCAATTTCTTGCACCAGAAATGTTTTAGGGGCAGAAACTTTGTTGATTTGTACGCATGACCATCATACGGTGATGGCGGATGGCAATTTTTACACTAGTAATCTTTCAAAGGCCAAATATGAAATAAGTTTCTTTGCAAATACCAGTATTCGATATATCCTGCACGGCCTCAATTATTCGGGTAAATTGCTTTTGTGGATTCACCCTCTGTAACATAAGGTGCATATACCATGCCAGTGAGAAGTGGGGCATGTACATGTATTAAGTAGATGTAGTAAAGAATTTCACACGCAACCCAATTGACTGGTATATCACCCTTTGGAGCTCCGTTTTATAAAGATGTTAGTATGATATTTAACATCACTGCGGTCTAAACACAACGGCAAGTACTACACCGAGTGTCTACTGGGTGGGAAGCTGGGTAATTCACCTAATAACTCATTTCACAGTACGTGATCTAATATAGACGGAGCCTTTATTTTCTCTCAACCCTTCCTCCACTCCAGCTGACTATTTTTCTCTTTGATTTACATGTACTTCAACTCCTTATTAGTCATAGACCTGACAATCTGCAATTGAAGTGCATTTAAAATAATTTTAACTACCACAATCGAGAAACACATGTAAGGAAGCGGTGAAAATGACAATAAGAGGTATGGAAATATTTCTGAACTATGTGAAATAACCGTTAAAATGAAACGAAGAACAAAATAGAGTTAGTAGTCATTAATTAGGAACATTTCATGTTTGCTCAACTAAGATTTTTTCTTGGTAAACAGTTACAACTGAGTACACAAAATACTCTAAAGTTAGCATCGACATCAACTAACTCAGGTTACCTTTTAGGAGAAGCTGAAATCCAATCGTCACCACGAAAACGAAGCAAGAGGATAGGAAAAAATTGCAACATGGTCAGTATCAATTTTTAAAGCCCTAATTGACTTTACCTAAGCAGATGTGATAGATAAATGATAATATTCATTACATGCAAACAAGCAGGCAGGCAGTATGGAATAATTAACTACACAGCTTGGGTTTTCGAAAAGTAAAAACCCCGAAACGTCATCATGAAAGCAAAAAAGGAAACCACTTCAACAATTCAATGAATTCGAGAATTCTGGGGTAAAGGCTACCCCTCAAAATGAACAGTTGCTCTTTATAACACCTCCCGGTCGGCTGGGCAGCAATTTCAACTTTTATAACTCGAATCAATTTTTTACCCATGTGCGACATTAAGTACGGAATTATTGAGTGTATGTACAAATATACAAATATACATATATATATAATACACGAATTTTTACGATATAGTATAAATGCGATTATATACGATTTATATATATATATATATATATATATATATATATATGAGAAACACGTACACACAAACAGACAGAGTGATATCAATTTAGAGCGTATGGATTCTCAATTCAATTGAAGTGCATTTACTCCTCAAAACATCAAGGAATATTATATGGAATAACAAAGTCTTTGTGTAAACTCTCAGATATATATATATATACATATATATATATATATATATATATATATATATATATATATATATATATATATATATATATATATATATGCGGGTGGCGGTGGTCTAGTGGGTAGAGCGTTGGACTACTGACCGGAGGGTCCCGGGTTCGATTACGTCCCTAACACTTTGACCGTATTGGTCCAAAACACTTCCGAGATATGTAAACTGCTCTACCTGCTCTATTTTTTCCCCGCCTATTTTAATATTTAGCTTAGCCTTTTTCTTTCTGGAAAATCGCATAACCTTTGTTTTATTAATATTGATTCTCATCCCATATCTATCGCATTGAACCTCCAATTCACTCAGCAATGCTTGCAACCCCTTGGCTGACTGAGCAACTAATGCTTGGTCATCAGCAAACCTAACCGATTTTACGAATTCCCCTCCGACTTTCATTCCTACCACCAGTTCTTCCCCTGCCTCTTTAATCATTTCCTCCACATATACGTTGAACAGCACCGGTGACAATGGGCAACCCTGCCTTACCCCTCTTCCTAACACAGCCCATCCGGACTCTCCGTTCCCCACTCGCACCTGAGCAGTCTGAGACATGTACAGGTTGCGGATCAGTCTCCTGTCCCTCCAATCCATTCCTATTTTCTGCAATACACGCATTAATTTTTCCCAATTCACTCTATCAAACGCTTTTTCGAAATCTACAAAACAGGCAAAAACGTCCTGATTGTATTCTATATTTCTCTCGACTAGTGATCTCATTACTGCAATGGCATCACGCGTACTTCTTCCCTTCCTAAACCCAAACTGATCATCCCCTAAGTAATCATTTGCCGTACTCTCAATCTTTTGTTGATGATCCTGAGAATAACTTTAGCTGCGTGGGATATCAAACTTTTTGTTCTGTAATCCTCACATGCTGTAGCCTTTACCTTTTTCGGAATAGGAACTAACACTGATCTCACAAAATCTTCCGGCCAGATTCCTTCCTCATAGATACTACTATTCAGTCCATACTATATAGAGTCTCCTTCCCACATTTTCATAAACATTTCAACAGTTCCACAGGAATGTTGTCTACCCCCACGGCCTTATTTGCTTTCATCTCCTTTAATGCCCTTTCTATATCATCTTCGAGTATGCCTGGACCTAAGCTATCTTTTTCTACGTCATGTTCCTTTTCTATGTCTAACCTTGTCGGCCTAAGTTCTCTTCCATCTCTCTTGGATTTTTTTCTGGTTCAACTATTATCTTACCCCACTAATCTTTAACTGTTAGCACAGATCTTCCCTTCTTACTTCCCGATAATGACTTAATCTTGCTGTATAGCGCACCAATTTTTCCCTTCCTCTGTAAACTTTCCATATCCTCTCATTGCGTTTTCCACCATTCTTCTTTTGCTTTATTTGTGGGCCGTCTCAATTTATTGTTTAACTCTTTATACTTCATTTGACCTAACTCTGTGTTTACATTCTTCCAATTTCTTCCTTCATCCATCTTTGCAATCATCCCATCCGTTACCCATTTTTCCTTATCCTTTACCCGTTAAAGGTTCCTATAGTGTCTTTTGTGGCTTTAGATAACATTTTCTTGATACCTTCCCATTTTCTTCGATAGTACTCAGCTCTTTACCGTCGTCCATGATTTTCTCTTCAGTCTGCTTATACTCCTTCCTTGTTAATTCATTTAATGCTTCTAAATTCCATTTCCTAACCCGCCGCTCCTGCCTTATCTTTTTGAAACGGACGTTACATTTCATAACAACTAAATTGTGGTCAGAGTCCGCATCCGCTCCTGGGAAACTGTGCCAATTTATCACACTGATCCTAAACTTGTGCCTAACCATAATATAATCTAACTGATACCTTTCTGAGTCACCTAGCATTTTCCATGAATACCTACGCCTTTTGTGGTGTCTAAACCAGGTGTTGGCGATGGCTAACCCCTGCCTTCTGCAGAATTCAATTGCTTTCTCCCCGCGTTCATTCCTCATGCCTAACCCATAGTCCCCTACCTCACCACCCTCTCTTCCTTCGTCTACCGTCGCATTCCAATCCCCCATCACTATCAAATGTTTCCCTGCAGGAACACACTCGATTATATCCTCTAACTCATCGTACATCCTATCGACTTCTTCCTCCTTGTGGTTGCTCGGTGGCATGTATAGCTGAACAATGACCAAGTTCGTCAGCTCTGCTTTAATCTCTACGAGTAGGATTCTATAAGTTGCTTGCTCTATGTTGACTACGTTTCTTCCTACCCCTTTATTTAATATTACGGCAACCCTTCGTTGGCTCTCGTCCCCACCGCTGTATATCACTCTATAATTGTCACTCCAGTAATCCCCGCTGTCCTTCCATCTCACCTCGCATAGACCTAAAACATCTATCTCTTTCCATCTCTCGCTTATATATATATATATATATATATATATATATATATATATAGGTAATAGCAACAATGAATTATTTTTTAAATATAACCCTCATAAATAATAAATTAATAAACTATTCAATTTCCGAATTCTTCTCCACTCTCAAGAACCCTTCATACATTCAACATTCATTTCTAGCATGGGAAGAAATGGGGAACAGCATATTGCGGCTTTCATGGCTAGAAATTCAGATTAAAGCATTTGAATACATCCAGAGGGAATACTATCCTTTGAGTGCGAATATCTAATAGGACTGCATGTGTCTCATACATCATCGTACTCTTTCGTGCACCGTCCTATCCAGCGGCGTGCCTTCCTTCCATACGTGTCATCCCTTCCAATTCCGCTATCTCCCTTTCCACCCCTCTCCCCATTCCACATACCCCACTCCACTGCCAAGAAAACCCACTGGACCCCGCCCTGACCACCTGTGGCTCCAGCCAGATTCCCCCTGGTCTCTATCCCGTCCGCCATTAAACTTTACCACCACCCCCCACGCCCTTCTGTTCTATGAGATAGTGTGCTTTTTATTTTTTCTTCCCACTGTCCTTATCAACGACTGAAGTAACCCTGTTATGTCACAGGAGAGGAATTACAGAACTCAAGTTAGAACTTGATGGAGTTATATTGGGGAAGCAAAAATTTTAAAAAACTTTTGTATGCATATATATTTATATGTATGTATTGAAATAAAACTTAGACAGCAATACACAATATGAGAACACATAAAAGGAACACTAACACGTTATTTCTTGATAATTTCGACATAATTGTGCTCCGTTTCCTCGGAAGATTAGTTAGCACTCAACTAATCTTCCGAGGAAGACGGAGCACAATTCCCAATAAATAACGTGTGATTGTTCCTTTTATGTGTTCTCATATTGTGCGTTGCTGTCTAAGTTTTTTATTTAACACTTCCGTGTTACTTCGAAGAAATCATATATATACACACACATATACAAGGATATTATTATTAGGTAATCTACCGGTTAAGGTAGGTTTTTGGATGGACACAACTATCAAATAAACATTTTGTAACTCCCCACCTAGCAAACTAATCTATATCAGGTCCCTCTTCATCTCGGTGTACTTCTTTCCTCCCTTCATCCCGTCCAACATCCCTATCCTGTTCCTACCCTTACCACGCTTGCCCAACATTCTCCCCTCTATTACCCTCTTCAACATTCCACTACCGCTCAATACGCCTTTCATCCATTTTTCCTGCCTCCATAGGATTTCTCTCAACAAACCCCTCTCCTCCCCCACCATTTCTAGTACTTCCTCATTTGTTTTCCTTTCGGTCCATTTCACCTTCTCCATTCTTCTCCATACCCACATTTCAAAAGCCTCCAATCTACGTCTATCCTCCTGCTTCAGCGACCACGTTTCCGCGCCGTACATAGCTACGCTCCATATCAGAGTTTTTACGAGTCTTGTCTTAACATCCCTACTCAACGTCCCCGTCATCAACTCCCTCCTCTTTGAGAAAGCCTCCTTGCCTAGCGCAATTCTTCTCCTTACGTCCCTACCACTTTGACCGTGTTGGTCCAAAACACTTCCGAGATATGTAAACTGCTCTACCTGCTCTATTCTTTCCCCGCCTATTTTAATATTTAGCTTAGCCTTTTTCTTTCTAGAAAATCGCATAACCTTTGTTTTATTAATATTGATTCTCATCCCATATTTATCGCACTGAACCTCCAATTCACTCAACAATGCTTGCAACCCCTTGGCTGACTGAGCAACTAATGCTTGGTCATCAGCAAACCTAACCGATTTTACGAATTCCCCTCCGACTTTCATTCCTACCTCCAGTTCTTCCCATGCCTCTTTAATCATTTCCTCTACATATACGTTGAACAGTACCGGTGACAATGGGCAACCCTGCCTTACACCTCTTCCTAACACTGCCCATCCGGACTCTCCGTTCCCCACTCGCACCTGAGCAGTCTGAGACATGTACAGGTTGCGGATCAGTCTCCTGTCCCTCCAATCCATTCCTATTTTCTGCAATACACGCATTAATTTTTCCCAATTCACTCTATCAAACGCTTTTTCGAAATCTACAAAACAGGCAAAAACGTCCTGATTGTATTCTATATTTCTCTCGACTAGTGATCTCATTACTGCAATGGCATCACGCGTACCTCTTCCTTTCCTGAACCCAAACTGATCATCCCCTAAGTAATCATTTGCCTTACTCTCTATCCTTTTGTTGATGATCCTGAGAATAACTTTAGCTGCGTGGGATATCAAACTTATTGTTCTGTAATCCTCACATGACGAAGCCTTTGCCTTTTTTGGAATAGGAACTAACACCGATCTCACAAAATCTTCCGGCCAGATTCCTTCCTCATAGATACTACGAATCAGTCCATATATGGCCTTCTTCCCACCTTTCCCTAACCATTTCAACATTTCTACAGGAATATTGTCCACCCCCACAGCCTTGTTTGCTTTCATCTCCTTTAATGCCCTTTCTATTTCATCGTCGAGTATGCCTGGACCTAAGCTATCTTCTTCTACCTCATGTTCCTTTTCTATGTCTAACCTTGTCGGCCTAAGTTCTTTACCATACAGTGTTTCTAAATATTCCTTCCATCTCTCTTGGATTTTTCCTGGTTCAACTATTATCTTACCCCATTTATCTTTAACTGTTAGCACAGATCTTGCCTTCTTACTTCCCGATAATAACTTAACCTTGCTGTATAGAGCACCAATTTCACCCTTTTTCTGTAAACTTTCCATATCCTCGCATTGCGTTTTCCACCATTCTTCTTTTGCTTTATTTGTGGCCCTTCTCAATTTATTGTTTAACTCTTTGTACTTCATTTTGCCTAACTCTGTGTTTATATTTTTCCATCTTCTCCTCTCATCCATCTTTGCAATCATCTCATCCGTTACCCATGGTTTTCTTATCCTTTTCCCGTTAACGGTTCCTATAGTGTCTTTAGCGGCTTCCAATATCCCTTTCTTGATACATTCCCATTTTTCTTCGATAGTACTCAGTTCTTTACCGTCATCCATGAATTTCTCTACAGCCTGCTGATACTCCTTCCTCGTTAATCCATTTAATGCCTCTAAATTCCATTTCCTAACCCGCTGCCCTTGCCTTATCTTCTTAAAACGAACGTTACATTTCATAACAACTAAGTTGTGGTCAGAGTCCGCATCCGCTCCTGGGAAACTGTGCGAATTTATCACACTGTTCCTAAACCTGTGCATAACCATAATATAATCTAACTGATGCCTTTCTGAGTCACCTGGCATTTTCCATGTATACCTTCGCCTTTTGTGGTGTCTAAACCATGTGTTAGTGATGACTAACCCCTGTCTCCTGCAGAATTCAATCGCTTTCTCCCCGCGTTCATTCCTCGTGCCTAACCCATAGTCCCCCACCTCACCTCCATCTCTTCCTTCGCCTACCGTCGCATTCCAATCCCCCATCACTATCAAATGTTTCCCTGCAGGAACACTCGCGATGATATCCTCTAACTCATCGTACATCCTATCGACTTCTTCCTCCTATTTTGGGTATTACGCATACAAATATAAGTTCATTCTAATTACTGAAGCGCTATTTATAAAAAAGTTCCAATACTGAATTTCAAACACAATAACAGAAATAATAACTTAACCTTGCTGTATAGAGCACCAATTTCACCCTTTTTCTGTAAACTTTCCATATCCTCGCATTGCGTTTTCCACCATTCTTCTTTTGCTTTATTTGTGGCCCTTCTCAATTTATTGTTTAACTCTTTGTACTTCATTTTGCCTAACTCTGTGTTTACATTTTTCCATCTTCTTCTCTCGTCCATCTTTGCAATCATCTCATCCGTTACCCAACATCTCATCTCATCCGTGCAATCCGTGCATCCTTTGCAATCATCTCATCCGTTACAAGGATATGTATATTAAATTAATAGGAATCGCCTTATTGTAAAGCATCATAAAGAGATTAATATGGTTGCGTTTCTACAGAATATTATGATTATCATTCTTTAGAAACGCAAAGATATTTGTTGCTTCCTTTTCACTGTAGTGGAATTCATAAAAACCTAATCACACATAACACCCAGCTTTACAGTTTTTAAAACTAAATGAGGAAACCATACACAATATAATATGGGCAAAATAAACAGTACATGGCGAGGCTGCAGCTGCACACAAGCTACAAATTCAAAATCTGGAGCTCTTGAAAGAGCAAGGGAAGGAGGAAGCAAGGTGGAGGCCTCGTATTCCACTTGCCCACTCCATCAACCCACTCTCCTTTGATCTCTTTCTCCGCCGCTTCTTTAAAAAACATCTCTGCCTTCGACCTCCGCCCCTAACTCCATATCCGCGTCCTTCGTTGCCCCTCCCCCTCGCCCTCCCCTTCTCACTTTCCGAATAGGTGTGGTTTCTCCACCCCTTCCCCCGACCAACCCTTGTCCACATCTATTCTCCATGAAAATCTCTGTACCACAAACCGAAATAAAACCGAGTCCCAGGAGGTTGTTGGAATGGAAGGGGAGTGGCTCGTGTAATGCTTTTGAGTGCTGCTCATTCTCTCGGCTCTCACTTCCGCACAATCGCAACTACAGCAACATTCTTGTCTCTGCGTGACCCATCCACGCTTCTCCCAATGGAATGTGAAACGTCACCTCAATAATACATACCCTGTCTTCCTGAGTTCGGATCAACCTAACACTGTGCATTTTTCACATCATAAAGAAATCCTGTTTGGGAACACGAAGACCTACCCTCCGTGATACAGTGAACAGATTTCATGTGGAATTTCGCTCGAGAACGTTCAGTGCAGAATGAGAGAATAACTGCAAACGAATCCAAGATTGGGAAAAATCATTTTTTTTTACATTCTATGTAGCCTTAAACGAAGTGATTGCTTCAATTTGCCCTAATTTTATCGTTTTTTGCCAGTAACAGCTTAATTTGCATTGATATGGAAGTAATCTGTACTTATAAGCGTTTTGCATGTAGCTGCAGTTAACGTAACCTCCATTATTTAACATATTTAGCGTCCTCATGGGCTAATAACTTCAAGCAAAACACATTGATGCTGAATTCCCGATGTAGATTTAACACTTCAACGTTGACGTAATCATCAATATTTACTAGGCATCCGGAAAACAATTGCTGTAGTAAACAGTAGAGGTTAACAATAAAGACTTGGAACGACACTTGGAATTTAATTTTTACACTCAAGCTAGTATGTGCACATTCTTTGTCCCAATGCATATTCAAATCTAGTGGTTTCAGCAATTTGAGAATGCTAATTTTATTAGTAACATAAGCACAAAATAAGAATACATATTTTGTGCGTACGCCCTTAGGGGAGGAAACCTTTGATTTGTTCCTTCGGCACCCCTTGAGAAAGGTTTACGAGCATAGCTTATTTGACTTATACCCTTTAAAATATTCAGGACATAGTTCTTTATGAATAAATCAAGTACGTGTTGTGTATTTATAGTTTACAGTATATTCATCTTGTTCTAATACAATCGCAACAAATAACATGAATTACCAATTCATATTAAGTAAACAGTTTGGACAAAAAACAAACTCTTTTAAATTATAAAAAATGTAAGCCATAATTTCGTATTCACAGTAGTCCATTGATAATATTTTGCACTTATTTTAATTGCCTTTTTTAATACAATATTTTTTGATTTTCATGTTGCTCAGATTATTTATTTTTATATTTTCAAGTTACGCTTCCCTTGGCATATTCCAATTTCGTGACGAGCCATCTATAGACGGAATCAAAAACGAAACAATGTCAGCTCCGGATAGCCTAAAGTTTCTTTCGAGTCCCCCAAACTCCATGTTAATGTTTTCCGCAAAAACACTGGCTTTAATTGAAGTTGTAAATATATTTTAATTGAATTGTTGTAAATATATTTTAATGTCCAGCATAGCCTAAGAGTTATAAGTTAATTTGATTAATATTCTTCATAAAGTACCTCATATTTTTCTCAATGTTTGAGTAGGAAAAGGCTTGTGCACGAAAACTTTAGACAAACATATATATATATATATATATATATATATATATATATATATATATATATATATATATATATATATATATCAGAGCGAATTAACATACCACGTAAGATGCATAACCTCTCTTCTAACAAAGCCCATCACCTCTCACAAGTATCGTTCAAGACTTGTAAATTATTCGTATAACAATTTCTAACGCCTTCGAGTGCAGAGGAAGAAATTGAAATGCACTTACTTCGTATTTCACTGATGTAATTCAGGTTCGCTGGAGTTTAACCAATCATTTCTTAGAAAAATTGTTACCTTTGCAGCCTGACTAAGTATACTACTCTATTCATTCCACTCCATATTGAAGATGCCACCCTTTACACGATGCTGATACTATTTCCGTATCGAACTTCATAGAAATGAATAGCAATGCATAACATTGTGTGTGGCTGGGGATGGTGACAAAACTTGAATAGAAAATATTCTATTAATGATATGCAAATATATAATTCTGATGATATATTTTAAAATAGCGAGGTTTTAAAAGTGATGAAAAACACCCGATTTTTAGTAATTATTTGAGGTACATAAATTTAAGTGGCTATGATGGTAGTCTGTTCATTCCTTTATGCATATGGATGGGGTCTTTAAAATTTTCACGATTTCACTTTCTGCATAATTAGCACCAAGGGATTTGTGCAAACATACATACTGTCATTATCTTGTATTAAGCGATTTCTAAATGGAACCGGAAAGATTGTTACACTATTAAATCCAAATAAGCAATATTTGAACGGTTGCTTCTGGAACATGTGGGGTTTCCAATGAGTTTATCGCATAAAATCTTTGCCCAAGCTTAAACTAACGGCTTTTAAAAACAAATGGCATTCAATCACTAAAATTTTCGGGTAAGACTGAGTTTTTTAGGGCGATTAAAGATTATAGATACACCAGAACTTAGAAGTATTAAACCTAAGGCAATAATTATGCGTAGACGAAATCATTGCAATAAATTAGGTAGTGGCCTTTTCAGTGATGAATCAAAATTAAATCACTTATCCTGTCAACATACTGTAGGAAAGATAAACGTCAATTTAGAGAAATTAAATGCGTAACTTGATTGGTTTAGAACTTATTTTTTTCCGCTAATAATGAAGGACCATAATTTTTGTAACTACCATTGATTTCGTCCGGGACAAAATAATTTAGATTATGCTAATAGTTAGTAACCATTATTACACCTATCTTTTAGCACATTGTAGCTACTATAGTTGCTCATTTTGGGTGAGTACAGCATTAGTTGAAACCTAGAAACAGGAATCTACCCAATGCTTGCAAAAACTCCCCAGTTGGTCTCAAAAGTTACAGGAAAACGTGCAAAGGATGGGATATTCCTAGTGTGGAATTATCCCTTGCCGCACACCCCCATCAATCATTTACTTGATACCACGTAGGTGTCAATTTTAATCCCTTAATAGTCGCAATTTTCTGCATGTTCATTCGAAATTACGAGAATCAACTCCTTCACCGATAAGACTTTCCGAGCAACGACCCTTACTACGAGTATTTGGCACCCTCTTTCTCTCTCTTTCGTCACCCTATGTCAAATTCCTAGGTTGCTCACCAAGGATACGCACGCTCGCCGCGATCGATTAAAGTCATCGCGACTTTGTTTTGATTGGACTTGGCGTGGTTTCTCTGCGGTCCCATTCTTAAGTATTTCACCCGAGCATTAGGGGTCGACGCGGGTTGTAAGAATTTCCTGGCGTCGAATGCTCGGCAATGGATCGTTCTCGGTCGGGGTAAGAGTGAGATTGACAATGCGGAAGACGCTTGAATTAAGCCACCGTTCCTTGGTGAGCTTTCATCTACCACTTTCCACTAGCAGCCGTCGGTAGATTTAAAGTTGAATAGTTTTTCTTCTCAAAGTAGCAATACCCTTCAGTGATTAGAGAATGCGAAAAAATTGACAACAGATACCAAAGGTATCGACACTGTTTCTATCTATCGCAAAAAAGCTATTCCCAACACTTTAACATGACTGAGCAATGTACCATGTTTTATGTGGCCAAGCAATCCACTCATAATATCCCAACGTGAAATGATTCACTAGCGTATCCAATTCCTAAATTGACATACTGCACCGATGGACTATTTAACATTTTTGAAAGTGTATTTTTAGCACATGAATTACATTCCAACAGAAAAAGATCTTATCAAAGCTTTGAAATCAGAATTTCGTAAGGAAAACATTTTACAATCAACATCTCTACAAATAGCCAAGGATATTTGATGGAAATTAATAAAAAACAAGTGACTCCGTTCCAAGTCTTTGTAGAGCAAAATAATTATCTCCTGCTGCAACGTTGATTACTTAAGAAAAAATACTAATATGAAATGGATCACTAGATATTACGTCTAGCATTTCAAGTATTTTCATACCCTCATTAATAGTTTTTCATAGAGAAAATATTTTACATAAGGTATACTCAACGTCATATGAAAGAAATTCTGTCTTCGGGGTGACTGCATGGCAACGAAAATAAATGCTATCTATCAGTGTTGTGTGGATTGTTGTTCGCATAATTATTTGCAGTTGCGATTTGTGTATTAATGTGTAGGATCGGGAGAGTCTGACCTGAAGAAGGCCTCGGAGTAGGCCGAAAGCTTAAATATTCTACAGTGTGAGTGTCCTTTTACGTGTTATCTGTTTTATTCTGTGTTCTATTGTGGCGTCCAAAAGTTATATATATATATATATATATATATACATACACATACATGTAAACATAAAAATATATATATATTTATATATATTATATATATAAATATAGAAAAATATATACGAGATTCATCCGGAAAGTAGTACCCGTTCGTGAAATAAAGACACAAAAGTAAATATTAACAAACATAAAAAATTTTATTTATATATATATATATATATATTCAAACTTGAAAATCGTCATACGGCGCACAAATATTCATTCAAACATAGAAATAGGTATAAGGAAAGGGGATAGGAAAACACATAAAAGGCGAACACTATATATACATATATACGAGGGTCATCCGGAAAGTAGTACCCGTTCGTGAAATAAAGACACAAAAGTAAATATTAACAAACATAAAAAATTTTATTTGAAAGAGGATACTTTAAACTACTTCTCAACATAATCTCCAAGCAAATTAAGGCATTTGTCATAACGTGTGACAAGTTTCTGTATTCCTGCTGCATAGTCCTTCGCCGCCAGCTCATTGAGATACAGGGTCACTCCTTCTTTAAGTTCTTCATCGCTGTCAAATCTTTTTCCTGCCAAAAAGTCTTTAAGCTTTGTAAAGAGATGAAAATCTGAAGGGGCCAAGTCCGGGCTATACGGTGGATGGTCGAAAGTTTCCCATTTGAATTGCTGCAAAAGTTTTTGTGTTATCCCAGCTGCACGAGGCCTGGCATTGTCATGAACGAGAATGACACCAGTAGACAATAGACCTCGCCGCCGATTTTGTATTGCCCGCCGTAATTTCTTTAATGTTTCACAATACGCATTGGCATTAATAGTGTCTCCACGGGCCATAAAATCAATAAGCAATACACCTCGTCGATCCCAGAAAATGGTTGCCATGAGTTTCCTGGTGGACAGAACTGTCTTGAATTTTTTTGGTTTGTTTGGTGAATGAGCATGATGCCACTCCATTGACTGTCGTTTACTCTCAGGTGATGCATAACAAACCCTTGTTTCGTAACCAGTAATTATGCGAGTCAAGAAAGAGTCTCCTTCATCAGAATAACGTCCCAAAAACGTCAGTGCTGCAGCCATACGCTTGGTTTTGTGCTCATCTGTAAGCATGCGAGGGACCCATCTTGCACAAATTTTTGCATAATGCAGATGGTGTTTAACAATTTCATGAACAATTGTTCGAGAAACATTGGGAAAATGCTCACAGATGTCATCAATTGTGACGCGCCGATCGTTCCTCACGAATTCGTCAACTGAGCTCACCAGTTGGTCTGTAATGACAGACGGTCTCCCCGAACGCTCATCGTCGTGTGTGTTCCCCCTCCCCATGTTGAAGTTGCGACACCACCGCCGAACAGACGACTCGTCCATTACATTGTCTCCATACACCTCCTTTAATTGGCGATGAATATCACATGGGCGAACGTTTCTTGCATTGAGGAATTTAATCACTGCCCTCACTTCACAACTGGCGGCGTTCTCAATTTTTTTAAACATTGTAAACAATCACAGAAACAACACAGGCATGCTAGCGTCACGCAAATTGGCTCAGAGAAGGCAGACAAGCCACTGAAGCTATCTGACCTCGTCCAGCGGCTACTCGCGTCGTCAGCACTTCATGCGGCACGAACGGGTACTACTTTCCGGATGACCCTCGTATTTTCTTTATATATATATATATATATATATATGTGTGTGTGTGTGTGTGTGTGTGTGTGTGTGTGTGTGTGTGTATATATATATATATAATCGAGAGGGAGACGAAAAAGAAAATACGCTCCTGAACCTCCGTAGCGAACGGATGTGTTTTGCTCTTGCTCCTCATATATTTATATATATATATATATATGCATATTTAAACAATTATTCATTTTTTTATGTAATTATTGTTTTCTCCTTTTCGTCTCCCGCTCCATTGGCTCCTAAAATTCCGCACAGTAAGGACTCAAATGGAAACGAACTTCATGGAAACTGTCGAAGATTATAAATTGAGCGTTATTACATTGGCCAGCTGGAGAAAATTATACTAACCTCAGCCAGATGCACGGTCGTGAAGTCGTACAGATTATGTTGTACTGTTCCTCAATCCCAGGGGTGTTTTTACTTGATCGTCACTTATTGCCTACGGCCTATCATAGAGCACACACTTAGGAAAGACATGAGCATCCGCCTTAAAAAAATACTACATTAGGCGATTTGCGGGAAAATGTGATGAGAAATTAAAGGAGATTATCATTTTACATTCATTAAGAGAGCAACATTGTCAATAAGCGGTAATCATCATAGAAGATCAGTTGGACTCCTTAAATATTGTTGCCAACAGAATGTTAAATTGACCAGATTGTTTGACCAGAAGACTCGGACAAGAGTATTTCTAAGCACAAAAAGAACCGACGAGATTAGAAAATGCCCCACACGACATTGACAACCAGAAAATTATGAAATCCCAAGATTATATCGGCAGGTTAACCCGCAGTTCTTTTTACAAATCCTTGTTATGCGCACATACGGCATCTTATGATGAAAATAAAAGCTGGAGCATAGTTTAAATGTCCACATTACACATTATGTGAAGTTAAGCGTCATATCCTACTTTTAAGAACATTTTCAGGGGGATTGCAAATCGAATTGACCAGTGGGAAAGACTGAGAAATGACCAGTGGTCAAAAATCGAAGAGTAATTGATTGCTGCACGGAGAGATTCAGATACAATGCGTATTCACAACAGAATTTTAAGTACCATAGAAACAATCATTGAATAAACTAAATTCCATTTAACCTCTCTTTTACGGACGCATCACATGCATCAGAATAAATTGAACTAAGGTAGCCGTCCTAATACTCCGTGCCACACACCCTGGCGTCGACACGTTGGAAATGTCGTAGTTTTAGGAGAAAAATAACCAACTTCACGGATTTTGGAAAAAGGTTAAGGTTCATTACATCATAAAATGTTTCAACATGATGACGTAAATATTGATCACACTTGGTACTGTTACAATGACGATGGCTCAAACTAATAAAATCCACGCAATTAGGTGAGGTAAAAACTAATTTTCTGACACCGTAGCAAACAAAATCGTAAAAAAAACTGCATTGTAACTATATCTGGATAGAGGTTTCGGTAGAAGAACGACTTGAAAACGTGGGAATAAAATGTAACACATGTTAATTTCACTTCAAACGATTTGTTTTCTCATCCGTATTTAAAGGAGGGATTTCTGTAATGAGAAGCATAAGAAAGAATAAGCAAGCATTACGGGAACTCCTTGACAGGTATTTCATGATATTATGAGAGATTATTAGTAACCTGAATATTTTAGAAGATTTTCTTCGGTGTAAACGTAAATAGTCTCAACGCTTGCGACGCTAAAATATAAACCGTTGAGCTTTGCTACTACCTTCACATGTTTTTTTTTTAAGTTTGTCCAAAACAAGCTCATGACTCGTGAAGTCGACAATAACTACCCATTTAGCAAAAAATAGAAGTTCCTCGGGCATTATCCACCTGCCACTACCAATTAGCAGCTGAATTTAATACCTATTGATAACAACCCAATAAACATCTGCAAAACAGATTTAGTAGAACTCATGAATTTTCTACGCTTTATTTTCGCTCTAGGGGGTGGCATAATTATTTCCACCCTGTAGTAATTACAAAAAGTATGCAAAAGAAATATCTTCAGCGTTCAATATCATTTATCCTATTGTTTTAGTATGATTTTAGAATACTAAATAATATACTATAATAAGGATGGAAACTTAAGAATTAAAACTAGAAAAGTATAAAGCCGAGACATCAAGTCTGAGAGAGTCGAACTTCAAAGAGCAAAAAGTATCGCTTTTTTACTCAAATAAAATAGATCTCGTCATGGATTCTGGAAGAATAAAGAAAGACGTGATAATTAATAGAGCTGCAAAAATCCCAGGCAATGCATTTCCAAAATTAAAACCACTTTTTAAAAAAATTCCTTTCTTTCATTTCGCCGAGTAGCAGTATTTCACCCGCCATATCACGGGCAAGGAACAATTTTTTGTACCAAAAACAAGGAGATGGAGAGAGAAGATCGAAAAAATGTGGACAATGTGTAGGTAATGGGACCCCAGACGCCATCCAAAAAATAAAAGAAAGAAATATGCCCAAATAAAAAAATAAGGGACACAAATTTTTGAAACGAGACGTTTTCACTTCGGAGTGTTGCGGTCTTCAAACTCCAGTCGTCACTCAAAATTCGCCTCTGCTCTCTTTGTCGACCGGTTCGGCGAAAAAGGGAAAGCAATGAGGGAAGTAAGGTTGCCGAACTCAAGGAAAAGGAGAGGAAAGGATGGAGCGGTGAAGAAAGAGATAAAAGTGGCAACTGAAAAAAAGATACGAGTGTCAAGGGGTGGGAATAGAGAGAGAGTTGTCTTGGCATTGTCTCTCTCAGAGATATCTGAAACCACATTTTCTTAATATTTATCCCTTTTAATTCCTGCTTTCTCTCTCGTTAGAATCTTCATACTAATTTCATCCCTCGTGTTTCTCTCCGACCATCCTTCCCGCATTCCCCTTAACCCTGTTTACCCCATGTTCCTGCCCTTTCCCCCTTCAGTCCAACCCCTTACCATCACTCCCCTCGAAAACCCCTTCCACTGTTCCATCTCCCCCCGCACAACCAAAAATCCCTCGGACGACAACGACTCGGCACTAGTCGGTCGTTGGGGCTCCCCGTTTGAAAATAGAACAAAGCCCCGTGTCTAAATAAGAGGACTGAGCTGAGGCAGGCTTAGGAACTGCGGAGTGGAGAGAGTTTCGGGGAGGTGAGAGAGGGATATGGGTGTGAGGGGGAGGTTGAACGATGAGGGGGAGGAGGGACCAGGGATAAGGAAGGAGGGAGAAGGAGGCGGAAGAGAGGGAAAAGATACATATGGTAGAGGGAGGAGAGGGAAGGGAAAAGAGGAAAAATGTGGGGAAGGGGAAGACCCTTCGCCTAGGAGCGCGATGACAAAGCCTCCCAACCTCCCCTTCTCGCCTCTTCCAACCCTCTCAAAGCCCAGTCTCTTCGGCGACGAACGGCGCTTCCGAAGGATGTCGCGCGCGGCGCGGGAGAGTGGGGGAGAGGGAGTGGGTGGATAAGGAATGTTTTCTTCCCAAGTGGCTCTGATTTGATGACCCTTCGCTCCACTTTGGAGAAGCGGGGGTGTGCGGAGGGGGGATATAGGGGGTTGGATTTGGGAGGGGCGGTGGAGGATTGGCGAGGGGGAGAGGAGAGGGAATGAGGATGGGGGAGGGGATGCGTGGGTCCAGCAGGTGGTCGGGGGAGACAGTCTGGCTCAGGCGTTCGACGTGAGAAGGAGTGTTCGCCTCGGACGCACTGACGAAAGACTCGATTACGTTCTTTTTGTGTGCAACGCCGCTATCTCTCCGTGTGCCCATTCCAAGCGACTCAAGACCCGCGGCTCCAAAAAAAAACCATCCAACTAGCAAAGCGGAGCGATTCTTAGGTGAGTCTTGAAAAAAAATATCTTCCCGAACAAAAGTGGGAGAGGCTAACCAAGGCACTTGCACAGGTTTGCAAATTACGGAAAGTGACGATAGTCCAACAGTACTGACCTCCCCACATACGCGCGTGGGAATTTTAATCATTGACTCTTCGACCATAAATTTTGTAATTAAAAATATTTTAAAGCAAGGTTTTATTCTCGAAGCCGCGATTCAGCTTAAAATCTCTCTGCAATTTACAATAAAACCTCATGTGGTGTGAAACGAAGGAGTGATCGTCACCATTACAGATTTTTTTGTCATCGAAATCATCAACTCGGTCGGAACTACATAGCTTTGAAGCTACAATATACGTTTTCTAGGTCATCCTCTAAATTTTAGAGAATATCTCGATTTATCTGAATACTAAGTTGAATATTTTATAAGTTTCTCCGGCTCCGAGGGTATAATTCTTTCTTAAATTATTTTCGACACATTAGACTACCCAAGTAATCCAGAGGGTTAAGAGCCTGCCAGGAGACCCAAAACTCGGAAGTTCGAATTCCGACTCAAGCTGAGGTAATTTTCTGCAGAAAATATTCACCTGTCTTCAACTTAAGCCGTTAGTGCCCATTAAAAACCAACTAATTGCTAGAGTCCTAGGTATTCGAATATATGTAACTTTTCCTCTCTAAGACCCGTTATAATCGGTCGTTCCTTGTACCCTCGTGGGGTTCGCCGACTAAGTCGGAAGGTAGCGTTTTGAATACTTTTTCAAGTATATATGATGTTGCGTCCTAGTTTAATTGTTACTTCGGGAGTTAATGGAGAGATTTAACCTCACCTGCCAACATACCTAAAATTGTAGCAATAACATCATTACACATCTGTACTATTTAATTCAAGATTATTTGGACGAAGTTCTGAACTTTATCAGAATGACAATCTAGAATAAAGCTTAAGGAAACAAATTGATAATTGAAGTGCCTCTATGAACCTAACTCTAAACACATCAGTGGATACCCCATAAAGTTTATAAAACTAAATAGTAATTTTTATATTGTAACATAAATTAATACAATTTGTCGCTCATAATTTAAAATTATACTGCTACTATTAATATTTTTATAACGGCTTCTACTAAAATTATAATTCACTACATTTTGTAAGTCATTGTTTAAAAAATTTTTTTGATTAGTAAATAATACATTGCCGAAAGGTGGATAAACTAATTATTAAAAGCATTTAGATAACTTATAGAAAGAAATATTTTAAAATTTGTTAAGCTCAAGCGATATATTATTAAATGATTATGATTCCAACTAATGAATGGCCCATACTATACAGACTTCTAAATATAATAGAAACAATTTCACCCGAACTAAAGGTCTACTTCCGACATTATTGTACACATTCTCTGATGTAACACCATACGTCCCTCTTGTGCCGATTGATTGCTTCTGTCGATAACTCATCGCCCACAATTCTTTTTATCTCTAACTACTCGTCAGGGATTCAGTGGTGAACAAATTCGACAGCAATTTTACCACATGTCAAACATGGATGGTACTCGTGGAACAATGTACACAGCCATAGTTACAAGTCAAACTGTGGAAAAAATTGTCAAGCAATGTGTCTCGAATTTCAATTTATTTTTGCTATTTCGCTAGCTGTTATGTGTCTCTAGTACATACATTTTTTCTCATTTTTTTCACGGACTGCTAATTCGCGATTGGCTCGGTTCCAGTTCATAGTAGCACGCGGACTTGGTCGTGAAAAGCACCTAACTTAGATTAATGAGAGTACTTTGAAGTCGCCCACAGAATCTGTTGAAGGGAATGGCATACGACCATAATGTGCAGTCAAAGAGTTTCAGGAATATTGAGCAATGTGGAAAAAGGTGATGAGTAATTGATCAACGGTAATGCATCTGCTGAGTGTATTGAAAAATTCCTATTCCGTGAGGTTTAGGTTTTGGCGATAGGTTTATGACGGACATGATGAGTCTCACAATATGCTTTTTATAGAAGCACCTCTTAAAAAACATATACCTTTTAAATTGCATTCATCTGTTAGCTCTTCAGAGACTCCAATTCACTTCATCCCCCATTCCTCCATAAAAATTCCCCTTCGAACCATTTGTACTCATTTCAAGAAATAAGTAATATTATATAATAATATAATATTCCCTTCCCCTTCACCTTTCCTTTGTACTTCTAACTTCCATCGAAAAATTCCTTTCTTCTTCAAACCTATTATAACACTTCACTTCCTCTCAGCAGTATCCAATTTATTCCTCTTCATTCAGTACACTCACTTCTCAAACACCTTACGGTCTACGCTCATCTCGAAGACAAAGCTAATAAATAGCACAATATGTCGCTCTGCATAAAATTCTGTAGTCCCTTCTTTTACCCATTTCTTCATAGTCCATGTTTTTAACTTAGTCGTTTTGTTTTAACATCTTAATTTCCTACGTAACCCTCATATGTCTTTACCATTTTCATCCCATTTTTGCCCAAACGCAATCTGAATATAAATAGTCATGTCCAATTAAATTATTAAACCTTCAAACACGCCGCTTATAGTTAATGCTATCCTCTTCCATAATAATATTATTAGTATAGTCATCTATAACATTCATTGATTTAATCGGTTCTTCTCTTTTTTTATATAAAACTGTTAAACATTTATCGAAAATGAATAGAAAAATCCTTGTAAATTCCGTTAATAATTACAATTTTAATGTAATTTCTTTATTTTTAATTTATCAGGTTTAATGTTTTTGATTAGTTGAAATTTAAAGTTCTTCGAAAAGTTTTGTGTAGTGCCTATGACTGCACGGTTTGTTCACTGAAATGTCGTTAAGTAAGGTAAATTCCAATTTATCTCTCACATATAATGTCTTGTACTTAAGAATACATAAAGAAATGTTTACGTCATTTTAACTCTAAAAACTTTGGACAATCAGCTTCATGGTTTTCTCATCGTTGGCAGAGAATAGTGGCACATGCGATTTGAATTTTTATGAGAGTTACTGGAGGAATTCAACTGTTTATGCTAATTATTTTATCATCGGTTCAATCAGTTTATTCACCATCAACATGTTGGCCATTCAATATTCAATTAGTCGTCCAATATCCCTATTTCATAACATGTCAAAGCATCAATAAATAGCGAATTATTGGGAAACAATACTCCTCATAGCCATTTCTACGTCATTATGTAATATGTGATAATTATGTCGAATTTTTCAAAATGATGCAAACTCAATCAGTTTTGTGTGGAGTTTTTGCTTCAGGTTGGAGAGAATTTGGGGGCGTTTCAAAAATATGTGAAATCGTGGGGATTGAGAACCTGTTTTTATGACCTCTTGTTCCATTTACGACCATCCACGCTAATTCCATGGGACTAATTAGATACCTTACGCTCAGCAAAGAAAGAGACCTCTAGTAAAAAGTAAATGCAGCCTGCGTCCATGGCAGCGAGGATAAATGGCTGGATAAAGGATTAAACGACCCCGTGGTAAGACAATGAGACGTGAAGGGAAGCCAGCAACGGCACTACCATAAAGCTTGCTGATAGGTTTAGGGGGTACAGAAAACCGAGTGACAGCAACCCAACCACGCGCACTGGTCTCAACCTCGCCTCTACGTGCATCTCACAGAAAAGCCTTTTTTTCCAAAATTTTCCTTTGCAAATGCTTGAGAGAGAAAATTTTATGGACCGTATTTTACGATGGGAACGTGGAAAAGCTACTCTTCGTCGAACTCCTCTTGAAGAGCAGACCGCCTTCCCTTTAACGCTCCAAGCTCAATGAAGTCCAACACGGGGCGAGCGGGATGATCACATCCGGGCACAAAGGGATACGTTGCCATTTTCTTTGCAGGAACACAACGTGATTTACGGTTATTTAGAGAGTCCTTTCTTTATGACTCTCAGCTTATGAGCAGAAAATTTTCTTTCCGACAAAGAACCACCCTCGAGCATTTTTAAGACTCATGGAATTTATGAAAATGTTTACAATGGCACACAATGTCTGAAAAATATAGAATGATTAGAGACCTAGAGCTTTGATCCATCTCTGAATAAAGTTTAAACTGTGCAAAATTAAGCGACTATGAAATGAAGATCAAAGGATGCAAAACCATGAGATGGAAGGTACTATGTTCAAATTGCGCACCTAGAACTACAGCGATCAAATCAAGATGGAAGTTAAATTACCACTTTTATTATTAACGAAAAACCAGCCAAATTCCATTCCCAGAAATCATTTAAAATGCTAAATTTATTTTCATTTTTCACTTAACAACCTATATTTTATAAATGCTGATAGATAGACACAAATGGAAGCCATTATTACTAAAAACCACAAATGTATTTTATGATCCTGCCTAATGCCTCGGTTTTACATCCACAAATAAACATTAAAAATGTGCTCGTATTCCGTTTTGGACATTAGTCGCATTTCTAGCGGGTCTATATGGAAGACGTACGATTTCACCTTTATTTTTTTGGATTTGCCGATTCATAAAAGACATTTCCATTTACCTACTAAGTGCTGAACAAAAAATTAAGGGAATTTACACGATAAAAAATTGAAATGGGAACAGATTTTGCAGATGTTTGCCTATTTAGATAATCTATACACATACATCTAATTAGAGAACAACCTGGCACACTAATTTTATTATGAAATTCTCTAGACGGCAATTTAATGAGGAGAATTTTCAAAATAGCTTCCAACGCAGCGCGTCTAAGCTACATGCCAAAACTAACTCGGCAGCTGACTACACGGACAGCGATAATAGTATTTTTTCGAGGATTTCGACTCCCTGTTTTGGTTTTCACTATTACTGCGCACGCAACACACCTGGCCCTTTCTCATTTGCTCGCCATTCTTCCTGTTTCCCCATTTGGGACATTAGCTATAGCACCTAGAGGATTTAATATCTGGCCGCTTCTCTCTCATGCTTCTGTTGCAATCACACGGCTCGCTATAGAATAAACAGTTCCACAAGAAGTCCTCGGCCTCAAAAACCCATTAACGACCTGTGCTCGCCCCGTGCCATCTCCGAACGGTGTATTTTTGGGTTATGGGGATGGGAGAGAGGAAAAAAGTGGTGAGGACTGACGACTGGGTAGAGGAGGAAATTAAATACGGGCGAAGAGATGAGTTCCTAGGTTGCTAAAGGTAGACGAAGGCATTAGAAGAAAGTAGAGGGGGGTCTATCTAAACCAAGTTCAGGAAAAGAGTCCTAATCGCGAGAGATTGCAATGCTCGGAGATGGAAATCCGAGATCAGAGCCTTCGGTCCGTCGGTTTTACGACTTGAGCTTAAGTTAACACCCCAGATCACTAACCAATAAAACCGCATTCAGGATAGGAACTGCGCCACAAGCCAAATTCGTGCAATAACGAGTCCGCAATTTCCAAGCTCGTAAATATTAAAGATACTCTCGCACGAAGTGGCTTAATTCGTTGCTGCTTGAATAGCCAAGAGTAGCAGCTTCATTTGAACAACCCTTACTCTAGTTTATTCCTTCAATGCGCACGAGTAGCAGCCAGTATAAAAATTAGCAATTAGCAAAATTTAGTAAGGTCAACCCTACTCGAAGGCAGTACTTTGGTCATCACGTGTCCTGGTCACCACCAGCAACTACTTATGTCGGATCATGTGAAAACGCAGCCCCCAATCGATGGTGAAAAAGGCACTTTGCTTCAGGGGTTGTTTGGATGTGTATTTCTCCTAATTACTGTGATTTTTCATTTCATGACAAAAGTGAAAGTGAAGGAATTAAGCCAAAATGTAAAGCTGGCATTAATCGATCATAGAGTGAACTCATTCGGTGTCTACAAAAAATTGTCGAATTCCTAGAGCAAACCAATAAATATCACGTTCGCGAGAGGTTATATAAATGCCCGTGTAGAACCACCAGGGATGTGTTTCAATATTCAATGTTATCAGAGTAACGCGGCGGAACCCAATTAAATGAGAAGACAATATCTCTGCTTTCCTCGCAAAGCCCAGACAGCCCCACTTGCGGTGACTAAAACGCACGTGGTATTAGTAGCCATGCATGGTAAGCTAGTGGCAGCTATTTGATACAGCGAGATCAACGGCAAGTGAATATACTTCTTGGGAAATTTTAGGCTTGAGTTTTTGACGTGCGTGAGGATTCTTCTACTAATCAAGCAGAGGGTTTTACCGAATTTCCATGCTTGGTTGCGGTGTGATGAGAAATCTCTCTCCTAATTGCTACTAGTATTGTATCCTACCACACATGCGTTTTAAAACTGTGCATACACGGGATATCAATAGCTTGTCGGACATAATTGAACGATATTGGTTATATATCATTCTCCCAGGAGATCAAAATGAAAGAAAGTAATATCAAACCAGGTAGAGAGGCTATACTATACGAGAATATATTTTACCGTGATATACGACTCGTACTGTGTAGGCCAGATTTTTCTTTTACACGTAGGATTTTAAATATGCATGTTTGTTCGTGACAAAGCCTCGTGCAGCGGGGAAACTATGAATCTTGCTCCGCTTTCTAATTCGATTAGCAAAACTTCTGCTTAAGAAACGTCCCATTTGGTGCTCGAGACAGAGCCAAAACGAAATTGATCACATTTTACCAAGCCGCATTCCTTCCCCGGTATCTTTTCATATAAATCCCCCAGGTTAACTTATTTCCATCGAGGTTCTCTGGAAACCCTTCATCATCAGCCTTTCGGGATTCCTTTCCCCATCATACCTACAGCGTTCCTTTGTACATTGGTGACATTCTTAGATTCTTAATGACTAATATTTCAGTCCTTGGAATACAAGTTTTTTTTACTGCCAAAAGGGCAAAGTTCACACCATTTCCACCACCACCACGCACCTGAGAAAGAGCGATAGCTCCAGTAAATCTACTAGGCAAAGATCAAGCGTTTCACGCATTCACATTGCAAACTTACTCTCCGGATCCTTGTTTGAAGTTAATACTAAACCAGTTTTAAATCCAAATATTATATTTAAGAAATTTATTTAATAGTGTAGAGTATTCGAACTAACACGATTTTAAAAAGAGAGATTTCCAAAGAGAGAGAGATTTAGAGCATTTCAGGAGATGTAATAGTGAAAACCCAAAATTCCAGTCGCATTATCGTATACTGATTTCATTATAACTTAAGAATAGTATTCTCGAGCAGTCAGATGACAAATTAATTTAAATGAAAGCATTTTTTTTAATGTAATAAATTATATAAGACATTTATTGATACTTAAAAATAGGGTAAAATTAAAAAACTAGTATAATAAAACACAAAAATATTTCAACTTTTTCCCTTGACTAGTAAGAATAATTCAAATTCGTACACCAAAAGACTGAACATGTTGTCATGAAAAGCTCAAAAGTGACTCGCTAAGTTTATATGTACTGGCTGGGCATTCGATGAATGAAGGTTTAATAATGAATTATATTACACGCAGATATGAGTTGATAGGTGATCTAAGTGACTCAGATTATTAATAGAAATTTGTAAAAAATATTTGACTAATAGTGAGTAGCCGATTTACCATAGTTGTTGGGATTTCGTGTGAAGTCTATGTTGAAAATAAGAACTGGTGACTTCAGGCGTAACTTTATTGAATGGATCCATATTAGAATGTAAACCTGTAACATGGAGTTTCTACAGTATTTTATTTGAAATACGACCTGGGTTTTAACATTAAAACCACTTCTTCAGGTCATACCTTATGATGACGTTGAACGTCGAGACTGGGGGCGACTCTTATTACGAATTAGAAATGTATAGATTGTCATTGAAAATAGTATATGAATCAAAATATCCTACTTAAAAAATATTCGAAAACCGAAGGAAAATGATAGACAAAAACATTGGGACTAAAAGACTTGAGGAAAGAGAAACTTACCACTGCATAAAAAAGCCCCTAATCAAATATCCCTAAGTTATCCATAATTTACATATATGTATACTCAGTTTTCTTGAAATAAAATGAAACTATTGTGCGCGGATGTAATTACATTTTGAGACATCACTAAGTGGGTTACTCAACTTTGGATACAAACAATATAATTTTTAAATCTTTCACAATAATAATCATTCACTGGAATGAAGTACGTCGTTAATACAAATGGCGACTGAGACAATTTTCTGAAAACAATTATCCCTTGAAGTTCATCTTCGTAATCTCATGCGGATCGTACAGTTCGGTAAGATTGGCTCATTAAAAAAATAGACGGCGCTCGAAAGCTTTTGCTTAAACCCGTAAGAAGGATTAAAGTTGCGTTACACTAAATTTGGGTCCCCGTTATGGATTCAATCCAATTGCAAAAAAAAATCAACAAAAATCTCCCCTCTTGAGTTCACGATTCTTTCGGTTCTTCCACCAGTGAACATATAAACACACTTGAACTCCAACGAACGTGCTTCAGTTATTAACCCCTTCATTGAAACGAGAAAATATGAACGAACAAAACTATAGCACATTTTTAAGGTCTCCCAAAGGGGTCTCTTTGTTATGCTACCGGATAAATTACCTTTCGAAGTGGACGAGGTGCGTAGGAGGATGGGGATATTGAGATGAACAAGATGAAAAAAATGACATGGACCGGAATTGAGAAGACTCCTCCAAGGGCAAATTAAGAGAATGAGGAAAATGGGTGAAAGTGAGGCGACGAGAGAAAATGAGAGGCTTGGGAAACCATGGCGAAGGAAGGGAGAGCGAAGAGAATTTCGTTTAGTGCCACTTATTGGTGAAGGGACAGAAGTTCTCGGCTTCCCACGAGCCGAGGGGTCATGGAAGGGTCGGCCATATTAAATCGAATCATTAGAGTCTGTATTACTTATATAAAGGTCATAGTAGTAGGAATATATATATATATATACACTTTTTTGGAAAAACCCACAAACGTGTAATGTAAATTTTGTAAATGTAGTTCTGTTCCTAATTCCTCTTGAGAAAGGTGGTTGGACCACCGAAAATTCGAGAACCAGTGAGTCCCTCTTTTGTGTGTTTTGGTTTCTGTGTTTGTTATGACTATCAGTGAATTTACATTATATATATATATATATATATATATATATATATATATATATATATATATATATATATATATATATATAGATGATTTCTTCGAAGTAACACGGAAGTGTTGAATAAAAAACTTAGACAGTAACACACAGCACGAGAACACATAAAAAGAACACTCACAATAATATCTTGATAATTTCGACGGACTCGAGCTCCGTCTTCTTTGGAATGTAAGATATGACTCATAGAGTCACTCAGAGTCATATCTTATCTTCCGAAGAAGACGGAGCTCGAGTCCGTCGAAATTATCAAGATATTATTGTGAGTGTTCTTTTTATGTGTTCTCGTGCTGTGTGTTACTGTCTAAGTTTTATATATATATATATATATATATATATATATAATTTAAACCTTTACGCACACAGCTTGCTTACTGTGTAGAAGCTGGGTTATTATTTGTAAACCATACTTTTTCAAGGCTTCCAACGTAAAACATCTAACATTTAGGTTAAAACATATAGTTGCATAAAGAAATCATCGTCCCCGGACGGTATAAAGTGAAGGGAAATAGCAAAATGAAATGAATAAAGGTTGAGTTGAACGAAAAGAACGGACATTCTCAAGAACAATATCGTACATTACAGAAAATCCGAGTAGTCAAACTTGTAATTTCATGCTAGAAAAATGATATAGTGAGAATTACAATCAAAAGATTAGAAATATCTCAGCAAACAATGAATACACAAATATATAATAGTTAAAAAAGGGGAAAATCAATCTTTTGAACGAAAGAGAGGAAATTAAGAATTTATGTATCGGTTTAAATAAGTACTCTGCTTATTGTTCCTGTTTACAGTCTGTTGGTTTTAAAATACCACTGTATTTTTTCATCATCCGTCGAGTTAAATCTGGCAGATTTTTTTAGAATCTTGGGAAAATAAATTAACAAATTCAAAGGCACTACTGGAGATGCCGCGACAATAACTTTTAACGGAGGAATCCACATTAACTCTCAAAAGTTAACTTGTTCGTAGTTAAAATAAATCTTTTCTATCACGCGGAAAAAGCAGATTTTAATTTTTTTGGTTTAAATCAATAGGATAGTAATAATTAAATTTTCCCACTGTTTCTTAATACTTTTAATTTTCATCCATACTCACTGAAACATATCACTGAATTAGTAATAAAATCTGAACCTTTCCTCTAACGAATATGTCACCCTCTCTCGATTGGAATCCAAGGGGGAAAAGATAGAAGTACGGATGTCCAGAAAAAACTTTTCTTGGTGAAACAAGAAAGGATGCTTCAAAAAAACTTAGAGCAGACGGGAGAGAGGATAGAGAAGCGGAAAAGAAACGTCAGTGATGATAGGAGAACGAGGTTTTAACGACTTGGCTGCGAGGGAAACTGAGAGAATGAGTGGAAAAAAGGTCGCCTTCGCTGTTTCTTTGCGGAGAGGGAACAGAAAGAATGACAGGGTGGAAGGGAATGAGTGGGATGAAGTTTCATCGTTTAATTGCATCCTATAGATGTTGGAATCGGACGTAATTCTGGCACAGCGGAGTGGCTGGCTGACCTCAGCCAGCCACTCCGATGTTTATTTTATGGCTATTTCTTGCTAAACGTTCTGGTTAAGGAACCTAACAGACTAAGGCGATCTGCTTATCAGAAATAAATAGAAAAAGGAAAGTAGAGCAGACATGGTTGTGTGAACGTTTCCTTCCGAGCCTGGCAAGGGATTGTATTTACACGTAAATCACCACAAAATATTTATTTCTCATTTGTAAACGTTCAAATTCACATCTATTAGGAGCTCAATCCATATCTTTTTCAGCAAAAAGAAAAGTTAAAATTTATAAGCATCACGTAAGTCAAAATCTACATATGCACATGCGCGGGATGTGTAAACCAGTACCAAAATGGGAATTTTTAGTGCATATTAAAATAAAAACTTCTCCTGAGATTTTTCACGAGGAGTACAAATGAGTAAACACAAAACCCAAAGAAAGCAAGGATAAAAGAACTGTATTGTTTCGAACGCAGGTCTTAAAAAACTGGACGCATATACTAGATGAATGGATGAACAAAGAAAGTAAAAAAATAAAATATCTTGAAAAGTCTACGAAGCTAGGTGAAAATTTATTATGAAAAGATTTAAGAAAATAATCATAAAATAAAATGCGTTTAACAAAAAACGAATGTCATATTATATGCAAGAGTAACTTATCGTCGCCTGTAGCAGTAATAAATAGGTATGTTGCAGTAACTTAATTGCCAAAGGAGGGCCTTGAAATGAAGCTATTATCGAGGCTATTTTAATAAAAGTTTTCGTTTGACATTCCTGGTAGGTATTTAGTCAGGTTATTAGGCGCTCGACTAAGAGCCTTCCATAATTCATTTAATATACTCACTTCAAAGGCTTTTCCTTTAATAAACTTCTTTCCCATATATTGCGTCAGAAAATTGCTTCCTTCATTTCCTCTTCCCTCTCCGTATATTTATAAATATTCACAAAAATACACGCCCATAGTTTCTCGTATCAGAGTTTGTAAAAAGTTTGAGGTAGTGTAAGATTTGATTGCTTGTTCTCAACCAATACAATTCAAGACGATTTCGAAGTAAACTCAAATTACATTTATCTACCCGGACACAAAATTTTGTTGTACGAGTCATATTTGAAGGGAATTAGTCATAGTATTTTGAACAACTTCGCCGTGCAAATTATCCATAGTATGTTTGGACAAATCTAGCTAAAAGTTTGTAATTAAATAATGGATAACAATATTTTATTTTTAAAGAAATCGGTAATCAAAGTTAAATTCAAGGTAACGCATTGTAAAACATATTCTTTGGAGGCGGTTGTATGGAATATTTAGGAATCCCGTGCACGGAAAATTAATGATTCCGTTTATCCGTCAAAAAAAACCCTTAATTATTTATCGGTAGGCAGTAATTCAAGGCGACAAAGACGGAAACTACCTTGCCACGGATCGCAACGAATATGCATATAATTTCATTAAAATTGATTCTACGTTTTGACACCTCAAGAACACTAAATAACTACTAAAACACAGATTAAAAAAGATTGGATCGGTGTGAAGGCTACTCAAGAGATTCCCATCCCGAGAACTTGGTTTGCCATCCCCAGAGCTGCCAGCATCTTTCAGTTCCCTAGCTTTGTGTCGCGGAAGATAAATGTCCTGTGTAGAGCAATATTATAGCGCCTGTGTTAAGTGGTTGGCCAATTTGCAAGTGAGCTTTGTTTTTTTCACTGAATCAACGTATCATTTCCTAACTACGAATTAAATTCACAATTTCAGTTTTCGGGAGTCCATATTAAATATCAGACCTTATAGGTACCAGTACTTAACTACTACTGCAGTGCAAACCTAGTATGCCGAGAATATATTGGCAGTGACGATTGTGGCGGACATCATAGCGGCGATTTTTTTCTAATTCTATTAGTCGGCGGGCTCGTTCTAATTAGCCTGTGTTGAACACGGAAATAGAAGAGAGTCTGTCGTGAGCTTGGATTTCTTAATCGGCTATTTTGACTTTAAAACGTTCTGCAACGTCCCTCGAAACTAACTTGAATGTGGGAGAGGAAAGGTGCCGAAGGCCGCGGACCAGAATCCGGAATAGAGAGCTGGGCCCTGTTTTGCGAGGAAATTGAGATTCGGAAGGACAAGGGTCTGAGGGACAAGGGAGGATGAGGGGGGCGAGTAGAACTGGGAAAGAAACCGAACTGAGGGCAATTAAGCGCAAGCGCGAAACAGGGCCTGAAGCCAGTAGACACCGCCTGCGACGGCGGGGAATAAAGAAAATAAACATTAAGTGCCACGTACTACTAGTAGTGTGCTCGATCAAGTACCGCCGGAGAGATGACCGAAGCTTCTCCATCTCGTCTCTTGCTTCATGCTCCCAATTCATCATTCTCCTCCTCAGCTTCTCCGAGCCTTCCTTCTCCTCATCTCCTCCTAACCTCCCCCTGCCACACACCTTTTTGGTGGCTCGCAGGATATTTATGTAGATGTAGATGTAACCCTCCATATCCCCTTCCCTCGCCAAATCAACTTAGCGCGAACATTATAAAAGCCAGGATAACCGGGAACCTCGGAGATATTTAATTGAAGAAACAATACGGAAGGAATAAGGAGGAAAAAAGAGGAAAGAAGGTTGAGCTAGGTCAAAACAGGGATCAGAGAACCTTTTCCTGAACATGGTTTCGAGATTGATTCAGTATTGATATTTTTAGTTATCAGCAGTCAGTTCAATTACACCGAGTGATGACTCGAAAGAAAGATTGGAAAAGAGAGGAGAATACAAGAAAGTGATTTTCTCCATCTGCAAAGAGGTGAAAAGAGGTCTTTCTAAAGGGTTGGGTAAGAGGAGGCAGGAGAGCGGTAAGGAACAATCGTCGGTCCTTTTGACTAATGGAAATATGTCCCCCGGGTGACTTTGGGACTCATCCAATCGCTTGTTTATAATCTTCTCCCACTCTATATCTCCATCTCTTTCCTCTTCGCTCCCCACTCACCGCCTCTATTTCTCTCTCCAACTCCCTCCCCCTTCATCCTAACCCGGACGCCACCGCCTCCACCTCCACCACGATGACAAAACAGAACCCCTCGGCCACCGCTTTTAGGGGTCTTCCGGGAAAAACAAGAATCTCCTCCACTTCTAGCCCGAGGAGAACTCAGTCCCGCGGGGAGGGACCCCGCGAACAGAGAGTCATCGCTATAATGGGGGCGGAGTGAAGCAAGGGTGAGAGTAAGAGGGGGTGAGAAGTGGAAGGAGAGACCCGAGGGAGAGAGGAGTCAGGCCGAGGAAGAGTAGAGCGCGGGGAAGGACGGGCAACTCGCGAGGGGAAGATGGAAATACTGAGGGAAGGCTACAGTTTGGTCAGGGAAGCAGAGGGGAAGGGATTGAGGTGAGATGACCTTGCGTGCTTTCTGCCACAATGGGTGAGGGTGCGGGCGAAAGCAAAAAAGATGGTCTGGGTTTTCATGGAAGTGTTACCTATCATAAAGATAGTAGGACAATAGAATAATCGTAATATTAATTTAGATACGCATACAAATTCCATGCCGTTTCCTCTCAATGCAGGTGACGCATATGTCTCATTGTCATTCAAAGAAGAGTATGAAAAGGCGTCACAGTAATTTTGACGGAGTCAGTGGACGGATATAGGAGAATCTCACGGCGTAAACACCATTCACCTCGACCAGGATTCGAACACGGATCCCTCGAATTCTGATCTCTCTGGTTAAAGCATTCAGCCAGGGGTTTTCGCATTTCTCTTGATTTTTACTTATTTCACGAAAGCTACACTCTTTCATAAAAATTAATGGTAAATACTGTCCCGCTGACAAATACTTCTTTCGTCTCTGTCACATTAACCAATATAGTTTATGTTTCTGTAACTTCTCATTTTTCCCATTTGGAGATTCTCTTTGATCATATTCAAACAAGATTGTCCCGGAGTACCTCCTGGCAACCTATTAACTCCTATCAAATTTACCGTATGGTGAAGCCTTTTCGAAAATTCTATCAATAAAAACCTAATCAATGTTTCAAGCGTATTTGTTAGTAACCTATTGCCACTGTATTTAATCCTCATTCTTCCATGATCCACGAATCTATCGCCCCATTTTCTCTATTTAAAACTGCAAACATTCATCAAGTATCCAAAAAACTCATCGCATCTTTGTGTTCTTTTTACGCTTAACCTGGAACGTTCAAGTTAATACATATTCTTATGATTCTTTTAAGAGGAGTACACATTTACGTTCTGCTTTCTAATTTTAATTTTTTTTAATTCAGCGGGTACACCCATTTTTTCTGAACCTCGGACGTCTTGCAATACCTTATTCAATCACTTTTTTCAATTGTTTCGATGATTCAGCTGCTGAGGAATTATTCTTTCAATTCTCCTTCGCGAACATTATCAATTTGGAGTTAAGACATATTTATTCCACTTAAACACACGGACTAATAGTTATTTCTCTTCCCTTAATTTCCTTATCCTTCACTGCCCTTTTAATGATTTATTGATGCTTTAATTGCTTAGAAACTTACAATATGAACTTCGATTGCAACCTGAAGAGTTCAAGAGCCTTTCTAAGTTCTAAAGACAGTTCAAAACACAGTGATATAGTGTTCGAGGCTGATCTCGACCGCAGGACCAATTAGTAGGTTAGCGACTTGCCAAACGAAAAAAAAACGAAGAAAGGGAGGGAGTAACCTCAGTAGGTCAGAAATCCTGTAAGTAATTCAATATAGCCAGAACAGTTATTAGTTATTTACAATCTCTTTAATTCACTACAGTTAAAGTGCCGCCGCACAGAAATTTACGGCTATCCTCTAAAGAGGAAAAATATCATTTTCCTACATGTATTACTCGTGGCCACTACTTTTTTTACGTATGAAATCATCGAGAAGATGTATCCAAACCTCAGATAATAGATATATAACTAAATATTGCCTACTAGTACAGCATCCAACCAGAAAGACAAGGAAAATTTCCGTGCTACCTTTATGTCAACCGATGTAGTGAAAAAATGAATCCTCCATGACTAATGATGATTTTCTATAGTATCTATGTATATGACCATGTACATAAGCAAATCTTGTCTGTTATATCAGCTCTATTGTATCAAATGCACTATGTAACTGGATGTAGAAGAGAAATTAATACATCCAGGTAAACTAAAATTGGATAAAAATAGCTTATCTTAATGGATACATATTTATATCGACCACATCGCAGTCAAAGACACTCATTAGTTTAATAAGAGCTCTTTTGTCATCAGAAAATTTGCTAATTTCATTGCCTGAATTATTCAGTAAAAATAGAGCATTAAGAGTCATTTTGAGGAGTGTTTTCTTTGCGGATCCAAAAAATTAATTGACAAAGTTCACTATATATATATATACTACCTTGATCAAAAAGTTCCCGGAATTTGTTCAGAAAATTAAAAATACAAGTTTATTCATCTAAATCTAAATTGTCCCCTTCAAAGTAATCCCCATCGACTGCAACACACTTATGCCAACGCTTGATCCAATCCTCGAAACATTTTTTATATTCGGTTTTCGGTATGTCCATCAGTGCTTCCTGCGATTTTTCCATTACTTCCTCTCGGCTGCTAAAACGCGTTCCCCGTAATGGTTTTTTAACTCGATTGAACAGAAAGAAGTCACAGGGAGCCAAATCAGGTGAATTCGGTGGCTGTTGGATGATATTTGTTGCATTTTTCGTCAAAAAATTACGAATAATGATAGCACTGTGCGACGGTCTCCACGCACTGTGCGACGATTTCTGGTCTCTTTCGGCGAATTGCTTCACGCAAACGTCTCATAACGCCCAAATAATACTCTTTGTTTACTGTCTGGCCTTCTGGCAAAAATTCATGATGCACTACACCGTTGTAATCCATGAAAACCGTCAGCATTGCCTTCTTTTTTGACTTAAAACGACGTGGTTTTTTTGGTCTCGGCTCATTTGGTGAACGCCATTCACTTGCCTGATGTCTGGATTGCGTGTCGTACTCATAAACCCACGTCTCGTCTCCAGTAATGATCCTTTTGATGAATGTGGGATCGGATTCAGCCTCGCAAATCATGTCTTTTGCGACGTCAACACGGTCTCTTTTTTGCATGAAATTGAGGTCTTTTGGCACCAACTTTGCTGCTACACGACGGAAACCCAAATCATTAACCACAATGTCTTGGGCGGATCCATAGGCAATGTTCAAGTCCTCCGCTATTTCTCTGATAGTTAATTTGCGGTTATTGACCAACATTTCTTTTACTTTATCAATTTTTTCACCGACTTTCGATGTCGATGGTCTGCCACTGCGTTCATCATCTTCGATTGACTAACGACCACTTCTGAACCGTTCGTGCCACTGGTAAACGACCGTTTTTTTTAGAGAATCGTTGCCGAAACACTTTTCCAACATTTCCAACGTCCGTGCGCCACTAAATAGTATATATATATATATATATATATATATATATATATATATATACATTATTTTATTGATAGCAGGTACACGGTTTCATACCATTGCTGCTATTATTGTGTATCAAAACCAGGTTAGCGAAATGAAATAAATTATTTTAGAGAATTTTATAATTATTTAATTAGTTTTCTTTCAAAGTAATGTATTTTTGGTCATATAACAATAAGTTTTTTCCTGTTTCTTAAATTTGGGAATTAGTGCACTGCTGGCCACGTGGCCAGATGTAAGCAAATCGCTATTTTCACGAGAATTGATCAATTTCTAAATAAATATTTGTAAAGAACCACACAGCACAGAAACAACACAGAATATTTTAAAGTACAGTCAAATAATAAAGTACTTATTTCAACCTAATATAGATAGCTATAATCCTGCTATTTCAACTGGTGGAGTTTTATTCCCCGGGTTGCGTTTTGTCCCTAGCTCTAAGATGAAGTCAACTTTTATAAAGTACTCAGCGAGGTAGAACGAGAGAGAGAGAATAGAAATACAAAGAGAAAGGAATAGCGAGAGAGGGAAAAACAAGGAACAGGAATGCAAGAGGCAAAGGTGGCTAAAATAGTCATTCGGGACCATCATAAAAAAATATTTACGCGGAGGAAATGGAGACCAAGAATCCAAAGTGGAGCTGAAAGAGAGGAATTCGAAGGTCTAAGAGAGGCAGGAGCTGCGGTGAGAAAAGGGAGCAAATGGATATTTAGCCTTAACACCCTGTTTACACTTTCTCGTTAAAGCCCGTTCCTAAGCTTTTACGTAACTGCACATGTGAAGTGTGGTCGCAGTCAGCTATTTTCGATAGAAAAAAAAATATTTATTAAAATCTACAAGTAATTGAAGTCATTACAACTTTGATGTCATCTTCCAAGATGGAAAATAAATTTTTTAAGCTAAAACCAGGTGTAAGACTTTATTTTAAAGCATTATTCCATAGCTTTGGTCTAAATTTATTCTTTAAATAGGGAAAAAAGAAATCAGAAGCAGGGCTTAGGAACACGTAATTTTTATCCAGAATAAAGTATATATGATCAACTAATGCCTTTTTATATAAAATAACACCTAGTTTTGCTATCTCACCAGTAGATTTTCATTCACCACGCACTAAATACCTTATTGGAAGAAATAGTTCTTTGCAACTACCCTTGTCCTTATACGATGAAAAAATCAACGGTAATTCAGTGTCATTGTCTTAATAATTGAATGTGGTATCATAAATGTGAAAACCATAACACTACGAATGATCCAAGAATATTCTCTTTATTTTTCTATGTTGCCCAAAAACCCGTACAATTACATTCGATTCACATGAAAAAGTCCAAAGAGTTGACACACTTCTTTTTTGAAGAAGATGCTTAAAAATTAGTGTCACAGGCATGGGAATGCCTTCAAAAAGGGTACCTTGTCTTCCGACAAAACACACTTCCCGGTCTCCCCTGAAAACCAAATCGCAGTTTCTCTTAGTACCCACAGTTCAGTTTCCAACTATAAAAGCCAGAGGGGACAGGGGGCGCTAAAACGGAATCCGTGAGTAACCAGGCTAGAGGATGGGATGACGGTCGTGAATTCAAATGTCACAGCGTCTCTAAAATAAATGGAAAGGAAATGTCCGCGCGGGGGAAAGGCCGCCATCACACGCCAGAGTGGAATGACACGTTCGATGTCCTATTGTCGGCAAAAAAAAACTTCCCTTGGATTATAAGTATGTATAATTCAATCTGCATCCTTTCGGTTTTATCGACGGTATATTTTTGAAAACAGCTCGAGTCTCTATGGTGAAAATTGATTGTTTTTTTCCGGGCCGGGTGTTAAATATAGCAAAAACCAACGGCTTTCGCCGGGAAATAGCGGCAAACATTTCCACGAACATGTTGTTTCGGAACCGAGCTTTAAACGGAGATAAAACTTTTTCCCTATTTTCGAGGGAGATATTTTTATGCAATATCTACGAAATTCTTTTTTTTTTTTTAATTCGAGAGAAGCAAATCAGACTTGGGATTAAGGTGGACCGATTCTCCGGCAAAACAAAGAATGCATAAATGGTTGATGGTTATATGACGATGCATTTCTATTTTTCATCCAGGATTGCATATTCATTTATCAAAATCGCAAGTGACGAAAATTATCTCTTGCTAAAATTTATTTTCAAACTAAAGGAAATCGTCCCATCGAGTTAAAATAGGGTGTCTTAAATTCATTAAAAAATGTGGTGAATAGTTTATAGAAATAGCAAACAGTGGCATTTTAATCTCTGAAACAATTCATTCTACTCCCTAGAAATCAAAATCAATTTGATGAGATCATATATTAAGATGTAGTATTTTAAATGTTCTTACATGTATAATGCGTCTGGAGAAATTACTAAATAATAGTTGTTATCAATGTATTGTTGCAAATAACCGAATGAGTGAACGAGGGAATTAATAGATTTTAAAAGGCAAAGGCAATGGCAAAGGCAATTTTAAAGGAAATATTTAATTTAATACGTTAAAAAACGTCGTGAGGCAACGAGAGATTAAAAAAATTTCTAAGTAGACAGGAATTAGTAAATTAAACCTCACACTATAATTGAAATAACCAGCAGTTTATAGAGGAGACTAACAATAAGAACTACAAGCCAAAAAAAGTCAAAATATGATATACGAGTTCGTATTTTCTGCACCTATTAACAGAGATTTAAAAAATATATATAGTTTTGCTATTTTTATTAAGTATGAGAATCATTTAACTTTGAATGAGTGAGAAATGAAAACAACCAAGGAAATATTTCCTTTGGCTATCAAGCTTTAGCCAATTAGGGTTTAGGAGGTATTGAGATAAATTGGAAATATGAGATAAGATACACACATACTCTTGTAGAGGAGGAAATATTTTATTTTGCAGTTTGAGTAAGTAATGAATCTTATTTTCTTTAACACACCTCCTAAGAACATTCCCATCCCAGGAAAAATTAGAGCAAAGAATGATTCAGAGCAAGAAGCCTGGTGAATATTCTAAATTTGTTGGTATATTCAGCTATTTACGATACGAGGGGTCAACATATATTTGATTGACACAGAAAATCCGTAGCTGTATTTAAAAATAATTCTTTGCTTATTTTGTCCCATCGTAATTTGCGAAAAACGGAATTATTTGCTTCATATTATACGCAAAATTTGTAGTTAAGAACTGGAAAATATTTGAACGTATTTTTGTGTCGCAGCTCTCCCAAAAAACGTCTATCGTGTATCATCTTCTAAGTGGAAATCAATAGGGACCGAGGACACAATGCAGCATGTCTTGGATTCTCCTCAACTCCCTAATGCCTCAGAGGAGAAAAAAGAGACGCGATGTCAAGAGAAAAAAGAATGAGCCTGAAGCTAATTTCTTTTGAAAGATGAAATACCTAATGAATGTGTTGGAAACAATATGGTCAAAACCACCAAATTACAGCATTACTGTTTTTTTAAACCCAAAACAAATCTTCCGAAGAGCGCTATCAAGTAGTAAGTATTAAAAAAAATGAGATGGTAGCAATTTTAAACTCTAGAAAGCCGAAGCAATTATTGTTCTTCGTATCAAGGTATAAAAAAAAGAGATCGCCACAGATTTAAAGGATAAACAATTAACAATACTGATGAATAAAACATAACTGGAAATTATCTTTTTCCATTTTTCCTGTTTCATAAAAAATTATCAGGGTATTATTAGCATCGAACGATGTGTTCTTCATAAACATAATTGCTCATTTACCCTGCAGACTAATGCCACTCTGAAAGTGGTGTTATATTTAAAAATAATTTCATTTTCAATACATCGTATTTAGTGATAGTCATAATATTTGTAGTTCTTTGTGTTAGACATTATTTTTCACGGTTTAAAAGTGATTTTCAAATAATAATGTGCAATTGGAACATAAATGGGAATCTTATAAAGAGAAGTACATATTCAAGGAATTGTATCAATCCTTCGTTTACCAGCAGATCTTTTGCAAATGCAAGACAATGTCTCCGATATTTTTATTAAAACTTTTAAATGGTAGAACTAAGTGAGAAATACAGTAAAACACGTACCATCTGGATGATTCAAGGTGAATTTATTATTCCCTGTTACTGGCACCCTTTTAAAGTCAGCATTAAAATTGCGCTTAACAAAAAAGAACAAGCACGGCGGAACAGGTATCCTCATTGAAATCAAAGCATACCAGTATGTAAACTTGTATATATCCGCCCTACTCTGCTTCACACCCTCGTTATGCCGAATCATTTCTTTCAATAATTGGATTGCAAGAGAATGTTAAATTAAAGGCAAGAACGTTTCTCCAAAAGACACTTTGGAGAAAGTAAGAAAAAATAAAAAGAGAAAAAAATGTCTGCTTCTGTATCGCCATCAGTACATTTTTCACTATTTTTGCGAACCTTTCACCCTGTTGAGAAAATGACAAAAATACTCTTTGGAGAACTCCGTAGGCGAGATAAATATCCGGATTTTTTGGCAGACAGAAGGAGCGGTGAGATGGGATGGGTAAGATATTGAGTCGTTGGGAAGTTGGTTGGTACACAAACTGAACCTCACAAATTTTACATAAAACGTCTAAAAACACAGACACACGCAGTAAACGACCGCTCATTGTTTTTTCCCCGATGGTTCCATCACCATATTCAGTGGTTCTACTAATATAATAGTAAGTTAAAATATTTAGTAAATATTTTACAAAAAATAGTTTTAAAGAAAATAGTTAGTAAATAAAATTATCCGACATATTACCCACCATTACTAAATTCTAGATAGGTAGCACATTAAAGAAACACTTTTTTAGTCATCAAATACGGATCAATTGAATAAATTCATTCAGAAGGAATGTTTTTTTCAATATAATAGGAAAGTGCATTTCCTTCAGTTCATTTCCTCATTTTATCGATATTTGTATCATGATCTATCTTCTACTGGACACCAGTGCTCTAGAGTTCCCTTTCCGAACGTCCTTTTGGGGTAGAATTCAAACGCAACCCCTTAGTGAAAAGGTTAAATTTCTAATTAAAATAAAACCACCTAGAATAAAATTCCAAAATTCGAAAGTCTGCTTGGGAAATTCTACTTTTGAATTAAACAAGATATAAAGAGCAAACCAGATCGTTCCGATTAAAGTCCTTAATTGAAGTGACAGAAAATATCATGTCATTATTTTAACATCTCGGGCGATAGTGTATGGATTTCATCTATTCTATACGCACAATTAATATCGGGTAATCCTTGATCAAAATAATATCTTTGAGGAACTTATCGTATTAATAAATAATGAATAATACTTTATCCCGAGTCAGGTGCACTACATTACTAGCTCTTTAAGTCAGAATGTGATCAAGTCGTGATTTTGGCGTTAGTTTCGAACATTTTTAGATAATGTATAAGAGTATGGGAATCCTCTGTTTCAGCTTAATTAACACATTAAAGAACAATTGAAGAAATACCCTAGATACGATGTTAGGACATGAATAATTAAGAATAGAATAATAGTTTTCAATAGTTGGGAGTCTTTTCAACAGAGATATCGTACAGATATGCTATCGCAATAGGAAACTTTTTCAATGATAGTTAAAAAATACAATTTCAATAAAACAAGAATTAGCACTAAGAGAAAAAATGGATTTGAAAGTGAACATATACTACAGAAAACAGGGAAAATGAAAATTATTAGTAACTCTAACTTTACCTTTTTAATAAACCACCTAAAACTTAGGGAAATTAGATTCTACAGATGAAGTAAAAAATAAAACAGCAACGTGATTGTTGCAATAGATAGAGAGGGAGAGAGAGAGAGAGTAATAGGATAAACGATATCTCACACAATAGGTAATTACAAAGATATTTTGTAGCTCATTGTGATTTTGTTCTTCTTTTTCATGTGGAACCTACTGTCAATTTAGTTGAGTGAGCATGACCATAAGGAGTTTATTTCAATTAAATTCCTTTCGATCAACGTTCCTTTCGTTAAAATTGAATTTACTTTATTTATGTAAACTAATTAGTTGTCCAATAACAATTTATGGATGAACAAGATTAAAAATAAAAACAACGAGATAAATTCATATCGCATGGGTTGGATTTTGCCCAACTCAGAGCGAATAATTCTAATCACGCGATATACCCTTAGGCGGTACAACAGCAAGAAGTTTAGAAATTGACTGCAAAAGAGATCGATACAGGGGACCAATTTTTCTTCACAACAATCGTGGTGAATAAAAGAACAACGCGTTCGAACCACTCATACATTAAATGCCATGCCATCTAATGCTTCTGCACGGTTAAATCACTAATTACACAAATTACTGGACCCCTGACATAACAGCCATGCTACATGCTGCATGACCTCATGTTGAGGCTTTCAGGGCACTATTTGAACGTGAATAATAACGTTTCACGAAGGGTGTGGTTTCCGTTGGGGTGCGGTTTGGGAATCGAGATGGAGAGGGAGAGGAAGGAGAGGAAGGGAAACGGTTCATTGGCATGGATGTGTTTCGGCGCCAAGTGTTGTTATACCCCGGCGCTTACACGAGCGAGAGTGTTTTTCCCTTTCCCCCTCACTACATTTTAAACACCACTCCAGAGACGAAGTGTTAAACGGTTGGTGGGCGAAAGGAAAGGACGATTTGCAGAGATTACGTGGGTGGGAGATGTTCATGTGGCAGAATCCGCAAGTGTGGGGATACCTCTTAAGGGCTACCATCAACCAGGGATTCTCGATCTATGCCGGAGGCGAAACAGGATGGCTGCAGATAATCTGCGTAAGACAAAGTCACTACAGATTAAAGAAATGAGGAGCGGTGATTGCTATACTCATACACTTAAAAGATCATTACCCAGTGGGGCAGCATTTACCGAAGTGTGGTAACTAAGTCTGATAATCCTAAATATCCTTACGGCGAAAATGTGAAGTGATTTTCCAATAGAACCTAATATGATGGATTCACCTTTGTGTCAAATTATTATGCTCAGATAAAATCATCAAATAAACCTGAGAGCAGGAGATACTTGAATAAAAACCTACTGTCACACGAATGACGAATGTTTTTAATTTAGTGAAGGTAGCCGTTGATCAAAGAACGCTCTTTTGTCGATAAATGGAGGTTTGCTTTTTCTCGTTACGGAGCTCCCTGATGAGGATAAATATAATGTTCCATGTTGAATTTTAGGTAGCCTTGCCAGAAGTTGGTGATTTTATAGCCATTAGCATGAATTTAACGTGGCACCAGTGAACTGGCATCTTAGCATAATCCCCCATATAATGTTTTATAAAATAATTCATTTATATTTTCGGGAGAAAGTCGTGAATTTGCAACGGCTGTGTTCTTAATTTATTTACCTTATTTATTCAGGCTCTAAGCAAGTATTAATGTAGAAAGATAAATGATATAAGGTAAATTTAGGAAATAGAAGTAGGTGTGGTTTTATCAAAACGTGCTTCTGTATTCATTTGGAAGTTAGTTCAATCAGAGACCTACTTTTCTAAACCTCAACTTATTTACAAACTCTCCAACTACTAATTACAGAATTAGACAATGACAATATGGTTGTAAAACATTTCCAGCAATACAGTTAGAATTTCTCCTATCTCATTAAGGTCCGTTTAAGAAAACTATAGTTACTAATGAGTTGACATTTTACCGAGAAACGATCTTGAATAATTATTACAATGCCAAAAGACGACGGCTTTTGTGCCAAATTACCTGTGTCCATGTGAAATCGTTATAAATCGAGTTATTTAGGAACGATTGTTTCATTATATTAACTAATAACCATACGAGGTAATAAAAATTCTATACAAATACATTGCTACTCTCGTAAAGATCCTCATGTTTTTAAGTGAGTCGTACCAACTCATAACTCATTTGTATTTTTAGCGTACAATAATGTTTTAATTCACTGAAATTTTCCAGTGACCATGTGAGTCCCCCATGTGATTGCTTTTATTATTACAACTGCTTTAATACATATTTCCATTAAAATCCCAACTTGAGGCTGCATTTAAGAGTGGCTGACTTTCTAAAATGAATGTAAAAGAATAATCTTTATTCTAATTATTATAAAAAATCCAAAAAATACTAACCAAAACCGCGGCGAATTGATGAAATAAAGAATAAACTTTCGTTCGACAAGCCATAAAAAATATGGAGAACCTAATGTTATTTCCAATCTGATGGCAAGTGATGAAATTTACGGAAGCGACAATACTGATGGGGAATGATAAATTGTTAAAAAGTCACTTCTAAAGTACTTCTTATCTCTCTTTGCTTCACCGACCACTAATGAACGCCATCAACTTCATTTCAGAAGTAGCAGAGAACCATGTGACTACCGACAATCGTGCGTTTGTCTATCTAAATACCACACAATTGCCGAGGAAACGTTTTTATACATTCCAGTATTGATTCCCTAGCGAGCACACACAGCAAGAATACGTGCGCGGAAGAGTACCAACCCCAATCCGGGAAATAACGACGGTAAATCAAACCCTCCAGGAAAAATAACTTTCTTCTTCATTGTCGCTATCCTAATCAACCTAATCTCCACAATATATTTCCACGTTAAAAAATTACTGACCGACCATTTCACGGATGATCAAAATGGCAGGTGATAATGCTTGTCCTAAAAGAAAACAAACACTAAATGATCTTGTACTTTCTCACTGGTTCTAGCAAATATTTAGGTAGGTACTTTATATTTTTAAATAAGTTTTTCTGGATAGAAACAAATTCAAAGAGGGACGGACTACCTTCTGCTCAATCTAATTCTCTAAACAAATGAAATTTCACGGGTTAATTACAATCGTTCTTAAGAGTTTACTACAAGGCAATAAGGAAGACGTCGTCTTTTTTCACTTGCAGATGACGCTACGCGTCGAATCCTAACCCAAGCATAAAAACTGATTTATGAATACATCAACTGACTTTTAATTCACTATGAAGGCATTACTGCCATTACACACAATGTGTTACAGATTAGACTATCCCGATACAATGAAGGAACAGGAAATAAGTGACACAGAAATATTTGAACATTATATTTACCCCCACATAAAATCTCTTAATTTCCAAATTAAAACTGTAAAGAGTGAAACGCCGAATGAATTATATATTATGGACATTTGTTACAGAAGACGAAGCATCAAAAACAATTGTGAAGAATATCTATGACTATCAATGAGAAAAAACATAAATATGAGGAAATGAGTAAATTGCTGCATACTAGTACGTAATATGTAATAATCACCATATCTGGATATGGTTCACCTCTTTCGCAAAGAACATTTAATTTACGTCAATATCATCGTCAAACTCCCCATATTTTTGATACAGAGTTTTTATTGTCATCTATAACTTCACAGACAATCTCGAAGCCCTCTGCAAGTGCATTCTGAAAGTTTGATGCTCGAAAACACCCGTGAGGCGGTTCGCGAAGTATGATGTGTATGTAGATGAGTGAGACAGTTGAAGGAGATTGCCGGCAAGGGGAGTGAGGGGGTTAGAGAGGGAGCTAGGAGGGAAGGGGAGCAAGATGCATAATGGATTCGGGCGGTGGAATGAAACTTAGGGGAAAAGGAGATAGCGGGAAAATGGAGGGGAAACAAGGGATTTGAGAAGATGGGGAGAGAGACGGATGGAAGGAGAAGAAAATATGGAATAAGGAGAGAGTGAGGTGGGTTGGTTGGTCGGACGGGTAAGTGGAGGAGGATGGGGTGTCCGGGGATCCTTGGCGGCCCACTGGGGCCCGGGGCGAGGGAGCCATTTGGGACCCCTTTACGCTGCAAGCCGGTCAAAAATCTCTCAGGTCTAAATTTAGTCCACGCATCAGCCCTCCTCTTCCCGAGGGCACAGATAGCGTACTATGCTTGGCGATAAAGAAGTGAACGCTCAGCATGGGCGAAACATGTAAAAATAACACTGTGTTTTCAGAACTACGTTAGCCTACTAAAGTGCGGATAACGGCCATGCCAAGCGGATTTTTGTTTCCAGGAGATGAGTTTAAATTGACCACCGCAAAAGGAAGACACTCACTCTCCCCTGGAAAGTTTTACAAGTTATGTAGCGAATTTCTATTTGATCCGAACCATTATACAAGTACATGGCACCCTTAACAACACCACTCAAATTATTTATAGAATTTCAGGGTGGTTTATCTTCATTCAGAGCGATCATCAAGTACTTATAATTGGTTTTTGAATTACCGTATTTTTAGAATCAGCAAAGTTGGAAACACTTTAATACAGCAGAAAAGTTTATCGTTTCTACGAACTGAAAATAAAACTTTAGTTTTTCTGACTTCCCTCCCATGCCTAAAAACCATAAGGAACCAAATCAACATTTAAATAGTCCCAAATAGAAAGACAAAATTATTAATGTTTAATGGTTGACAATTTTTTCTTATGAAAAAGCCACAGAAAACAGAGCTGTTTCATTGAATTAAGCTATCCAAAATAATTGACAACATCAATTTATTAAGATTAAATTTAATGAACTAAATGAAATGGTTGTCAACAGTTCCAAAATACAACATAACTATATTGATTTAATTAATTAGGAAATATTTACTGATAATATTCGGGTCTTCTCATCGTTGGCCGGCATTAGTCATATTTTTATCCAATAATTAACTCCTTTTCAATTTAAACGATTCAAAACTCCTGATTGCATATAACGTCATCAAAAGCCACCAGCTTCAACAGCTTCAATTGCAGTTACATTCCTTCAATTCGAAAATCTGCGAGAATGATAAATGCATTGTCAAAGATTCTAACGGCTTGATCGTAAATTAACTCAATAAAAGATACATTGCTTTCCACAGATGGTTATATTTTATATTATAAATATAAATTTCTGTAGAATGCAAAGTCTTTATATTGCTTTGCTTTCCTATCATCATGCATGAAATTCACAACAAATTTCGTCATCAAAATTCTCTGGTATTCTTAGGGTAAATGGATAAATGCAAAGCTGTTATTGACATTGTAAAAACCCCAGACGATCACTGGTCTCAGCATTGACATGGAGCTCTGCCATTCAAAAAATTTATCCATTACGGTATTAAATCAATGACTAAATTTTCTCAATCATTACCCTCTCATCATTTCTCGTTCTGAGATTAGACGGTTTCTGTGCAAGCCAGAGTCGGTCGTTCTTACTACGACCCCACGCTTGAGATCCAAATTGCTTCCTTCGATTGAAATCTCCATTTCTTCCGGGAAATAGAAGATTCCCTAGCTTTCTATCCCCACTTATTACTCCAACGAAGCAAGGCATCGCGTTCTTAAGGTGGTTGTCTTTTGAACCCCCCTACACGCCTGTCGGCATGACGACAGAGGGCGTTGTTACCAGGCGGGGTGGCTCGAAGAGAATTTTAAAGGAGAGAAACTGATAAAGTAAGGAGAACAAAGAAGGCATGACCCCCTGCTGAGTTGAAGAAAGGAAAAGAAAGGAAGAGAGAACGCTAAAATCAATGACGAATATTAAACCCGACAAAAGAGGCTCCTCTCGACAGAAAAATAAAAATCCTCTTCCGCTTTCAGTTATACTATCCGTTTAAATATTAAGCAAATTCTTGCTTAAATATTAACGTGGACTCGGAACAGGAGAGGAAATTACGAATTAGGGAAAGTAGGAGGAAACGTTGAGCAGGAAAGCAGGCATGGAAGAAGAAGAAGAATGAATTAATGGAATCTTCCAAACGATGGCTACGAGGTGTAAGGACGGAACGGTAGAGAATAATTTCGAGCCCAAGAAGTACGTATATTTGGTATCCAAATTAGGGTTTACATTTGAAATAATCAAATAATATGAAATACAGGTATCCAGAAATGGCGTAGAGAAATGTTTTAGTCTCCATCTTACTATTGCAAGACGCTCGAACTTCAACTAACCCGTAAAATGGACGAAAACTTGTCATACTAAATTAGTGATTACTCGTTTCTTTAGCCAATGCTTCATGATAAGGAAATTTGATGACACATTTTATGATGAGTCAAGTAAGCGTATTGTTATTATTATTGTACGTTTTGAAAAATTTTTCATTCCTATCATAATGACAAGTTAAAGAAAAAGGCATTTCAATAAACCTTTTGCTAAGTATGAACACGAACTTAAACAAAGATTGTTAACAACACCAAAATTTCATTTTAAACTAAATTACTGTTAGAGGATTTATTTTCCATTGCTTCTCAATCGAGAGTATGCAAATTCAATATGAGTTGAAGAATGAAAAGAAAACCACAGAAAAATCATGACAAAGATGTGTTAATAATATCAGCTTGCCTTCTTATCTAAGATTTCACCAGTCTTTTTTTAAAACCCACACTCAGCATCCCTGCTGTGGAACCATCTGTCCGTATTGTGCTCTGAGTAGTTTTAGGTGTGATGAATTCGAACAAAATAAAGAAAAGATGGTAACAATTTTCCATCGGATAAGTTTAATAGTACAACGGAAAGTTTAATAGGGTTTTGATGTTTTACATCATCTTATCTAAAACTACTTAGTATTGCGTAAAATTGCGTATCATGAATTTACGTTTAAAAAAGGAAGTAATGTTTCCGCACCCTGTATTAAACTAATCTAGTGGAAAATTTTCACCATCTTTTCTTTAATATTGTGTTCTATTATACTTATTCACATAAATTATAATTCCATCACATAAGAGCACATTATTACTGATAATTGACGCTCATAATAATCTATTTCTTAACTATATTCATGGAACAAAGATGGTGTGAACTACGTACGAGTATGCTAAGTCAATAGTATATGCATACCTGTAATTCAACTTTTCAATACTAAAAAAAAACAAAGCCTCATCTTCCTCGAGTAATTAATGATTTTTAAAGTTTATTTTGAAAAGAAGGCGTTGGAATTTCTTTATTTGGCATATTGTGTTTATAACTGAGATGCACAAGAACATAAGACGAGATCGGATACAATAACGTAAATATCAGTAGGTAGAAGTGAGAGGAGATCTGTGACCAACTGGTAATGAGATTTATGTTTACTGATGATTAAGTCCACGAAATTGCAGGAGATGCCAGGAAAGTAACTTGTAACGGAGACATCCGCTAAATGCGCATGACAATTTAACAATTTCAGAGCGTAAAACTCATTCGCTTTGACCGGGATCCCGGTCAAGGGGAATGAGATTTACAATCTGATATTGTCGCATTTCATATAGATGGCCACATGGAAGTGCCTCTGGGAAGTCGCCATCATACTATCATTACCAAGTTTTGCTGGCGTGAACATTCTTGAATGCATGAACCTAATCCCAAGTCTTCGAGGGAATAGCAGTGCTGGGATGATGGAAATTGTAGACGAAATGGGATATTGGCAGAGAAAGACAAACGCCTTGTTTAATAAGGGGAAGTAACATAAGTTTAAATTTCAAGAAACTATAACAGTAACTTTAACGGAGTCACCCGCTATGTGTGCATTATAATGCAACCATTTCAGAGAGTAAAAATCATTCGCCTTGACCGGGATTCGAACCCGGATCCCTCGATATCCGGTTAAAGCACTTTGCCGGATATCGAGGGATCCGGGTTCGAATCCCGGTCAAGGCGAATGATTTTTACTCTCTGAAATGGTTGCATTATAATGCACACATAGCGGGTGACTCCGTTAAAGTTACTGTTATAGTTTCTTGAAATTTGTCTAAGGTATGAACAGCCTAAGTGTTTGAAATTGGCTTTATTAACATCGTGGACTGTGGCGCGTCGCGCACGACTACGAATGCCTGTGACATTGTATGTACGGTATTTCGTCATAACATCTTGTTCCTTTAAAGCCCCCAAAATTTCAGAGTGTAAGAGGACGTCTCGGTAGCTTAATTGGTTAAAGCACTCGGCCGGATATCGAGGGATCCGGGTTCGAATCCCGGTCAAGGCGAATGATTTTTACTCTCTGAAATGGTTGCATTATAACATAAGTTTAGCTGTGAAAGAGAGGTATTTGGTTTGACAACTAAGCCTCCTCTCAGGCCTCTTAAAGAACGGAAGAAAAATGGTGGGTGGGAGAGAGGAAGAAAAACAGGGCATTGCGTTCGCCCGGGAATTTTAGCGGATAATAATGTTAGGAGTGTTGTTCCTCTTAGGGAAATACAACGAAAGGATGAGAGAGCGTTACATTTTTAAACTGCCTTTGTAACTTCCACCATCATTTCGTTCAAAATTTCGATTATTTTTTCTTATAAAATGCTGCATTATTTTAAAAGTCTCTTTCATCTTACTTTATTCACTTTAGTGCCCATACTTGCATTTTCTTTCGTTATTGAATAATGAATAAGATATTGCCACTGTGGATGAATAAAGAACAGAAAGAATAGAAATGAAAATTGGGGAAAACTATAATACTGTGATGGTAAAAATCAAAGCTAGCCACGATGCAAAAAAACTAACTGCTGGTCAAATAAACGTCGAGAAAATTTTCACTGCTCTCCAAACTAAGGAACTATCAAAATTCAACGAAATGAAACAAGTACTTACGTACATAAACTACTTTCATATAAATTATTTTATAGTGTAGATGATTTTCTAATGCACACCATTTCAAATGTATAACTGAAATGTGTTAATTCCAAAAAAATTGTAAATTGTATGTATTTGTACTTTGCATATTGTTTTGCTTTTGCATAATGTTTTTTTTATTGATATGAAGTGTAAAACATGTATTGACAAAGCCATGCATAATTCTATGCTTATGGTGAATGAATAAATTACAATTACTTATGCAATTCTAAAGATACAAAAATATATCGTACTCAGTGCTGATAAATTATTGATGCGACATTGCTCTTCAAAGAAAAAATAATCAATCGCTACATGAATAATTACGTTTTAATATAAATTTCCCATTGTAAACCAATTGATAACCGCAGAAAAATCAAAGACTGAGAGTTTTATAACCAACGTTAATTTTATATTAACTACGAAATAGATTTTTAAATCAAGATAATGAAATATACAGGACACGTTTTTATCACAGGCTGAGAATAATTTATGGTTTCATTTAAGTGTATCGCAACTATTTAGTGTCAAATTTGAGGATAGATCTCGGACAATATATAATAGTTGAAATAAAAAGCAAGTGTGACCTGATAGCACTAGACAGGGTATAACTACCTCCCTACACGTTATTGTCCGCCAGGTGCCAGGCAACACCAAGTCTTACCCTTTTCTCTCTCCTTGCCCCTGCCCGAACCCATACTTTCAGGAGCAACAGGTATCTACGTGTATAGTCGCTCGCGTTTAGGATTGGTTTCACCTTGAATAGAGATGTAGAGCTCGGTCCATCCCTTCCCCACTGATCCGTTTCCTCTCCTATTTTATACCTCCCATTACTCACCTATCGACCCAGATTTTATATAATTTAACGCTCCAAAATTTATTTTTGAACTGCAAAGATCTAGCTAAAGTGTTAATTTTCAGTAACATTTATTCCACGCTACATCTACCTGGCCAAAGTCCAGATGATATCTTACGTCCTATGTACCGCCTTCTGATAGCGTGCACTTCCGCAATTATCATTTCCCTTTCATTAAATATCTCAGAATAATTGCATCCATGATCGTTTTTCATTCAGTGTACTTATTTTCAAACTCCATTTACATTATTTCGCTCCGAATTTGCGTGTAAATACGAGGAAATCCTTTAATAGGCAGTGAAGTTAATTTTAATATAATTCCTCGCAAGTAGGGGTTTTTCTCCTTTAGCGTTTTAACGAGGCATTCTCGTGTCTATGTTTTTTCCCGAATATTTAACAGCTTCAAGATGTACCATCAGTTTCCAATGTTCAGCCTTTTTTCTCATTTATATACGTAACATTTATGACCTTATTATATTTGATATATTTGTTTTTTACGCTTGGAATCTCATTCCTTTTGCTAAAACGAATTATTTGCTAAATGAAGTGAACAAAAAATCTCAAACCGCATATTACACCCAACCATTTTTCAGGTTGACATAGGGGTAAATCGGTTCAAGATTGATGCATCTTGAGTAAAACATACTATTCGTGCAATCTGTGATTGATTAGCTGGCTGTTATTAGCTTAAAGATGGAATCTGTATATCATTCCCTTAAAATAATCGTAATAAAATTGATATTCACAATATTTAATGTTTTATTTTACCATGATACTATAATTCATTTAATTTTTTATATTTAAAATTTGAAAAAAGTAGGTAATCAGTAAATGTATAAATCATTTAGTATAAAGATGTATGCTAACATGTACCAGTTTTTCTAGAATCTTTATTTTGTGGTAAATAATAATTTAACTTTTAGTATTTCCAAAGCCACCATTTTTAGATTACTCAATAAAAAAATGGGATAAAAATATCAACTGCTGTCTGAATAGTTCGTGGCCATTTCTCTGAAGGAGAAGCGATTAACAATTAACTTGGGAATATTGGACTCCTCATTTCATCGGCTACCAACTCTTTTTATTAGTAACCCGATTAAAACCCCATAAAACTCTTCAAAAATGAAAAATTATGAAACTTTCACATTAACACTCGTTTAAAAAAGTATTATATTTCATAGGTGCACCAGTTGAAATGTTTTTTATGTTCACCTACTCTCTGCGTAGACACATTCCCAAAATGCAAATTCTGGTGTACAAAATAAACTGGCATCCTACATCACACCAAGAATGTGGCCCTGCTATGATAATGCTCTATTGATGTAAACGAATCATAACTCTTCATTTTTTATGAACGATTCGGAGTTTTAACCAGATTACTAATGAAAAGAGTTGTAAGCCAATGAGATGAGAAGTCCAATATTCCCAATTTTTATTATTAGGCGCTTCTCCTCCAGAGAAACGGCCACGAGCCATCCACACAACAGTTGATGTTTTTATCCAACTTATTACAAAACGACCATTTCATTCCATATTTCAAAATGAATTATGTCCGGAATTAAAGATTATTCCCTTCATTTGAAGCTATTATATTTTTATACAATCGACAAAAATGACCTCAAAGCTTAGTATTTAAGAATTTTGGGAATGCTAATGTTTCAGGTTGTCATCGACAATGAAATACATTAACGATATTCATATTCATAGTATATGAAGGTCGTACTCTTTGTATATATGATACTGGTACCTAATTAAGATACTTGTGTTTATTAAACTTATTTAGAACAATATCTCAAGAACCATTTCTTTTGTTTCTTTACAGACACATTACCTCGCAGAACTCAAGTAACCTCAAAGAAAAATAAAAATGGCCTACAGCTGGGACAACAGGGTGAAGTTCGTGGTCCGTTATTTGTATGGTAAGCAAATGTTCAAATTGACTTTTAGTATCTATCATTTTAATTTCCAACTAGTTTATAACTCATCTAAAAATTTCTCTACTCTTGCAAAAATTCCGTTCAGAGCATATCGAAACATTCTCGTATTTCTGTCTCAAGATCTACTAAAATCGACCATTGACTGAACAAATCGTACAGAAAAGCAGTTTTTTTTATCATAAAGCGAACCTGAGCGATGCTTTTAATGAATTATAATCCGTGTATGTAATCGAAAAGCGGTTAAAAATATCTCGTACGACAAGAAATCATTATCAAAATAACCGTTGAGGACAGAAAGATTTAAATATAATGCTAACATACAATAGCTGAAGACATTAGATTCAGGTACGAAAGTAATTCAAGGGGATCGGTATGGTGCGGTGGCTAATGTACTAGCTTCTCACCCCATTTTTCAGCCCTATGCCAACACCGGGTTTCCGTCCCCTCTTCCTCTGCTCACTGAAAATTCATTCCTTGACATATTCCCTACCTATGCCAAATGGCATTTGCTTTCGGTCGCCTTCTCTAATTAATTACTACTAATACGAAGGGGCTTCAAGTACTAGAGCTTGCGAACGTTGAGCAAAGCTATCGGAGCTCGTATACGAATTCATACAGTTCATACATGCATATGGAGAAGGTAGTGAAACTATCGACAATACTTGACGCATTCTTGAATGCATAAAAGTTTTTATGATGCTCTCATAATGTTAAATACCAATGGAAAATTAGTTTTGACAAAGATAAAATTAAATATTATCATACAAAATACGATTTCCTCCTTCATAATTCCACTTTCCATACCAATCGTCCGATTACTAGGGCAATAAGCGATGAGGAAAACATGTTCAGGAAATAAGAGGAAATTATGATAGATTTTGAATTCAGAGCCCTGCCTGGCACTTCCGTACAAATCTCGTTTGATTCCCCGTCCCTTTTCCTCTTACCCACACCGCCTCCGCCAAGGGACTTAACAATTCCTTCCGGATTCCTAGAAGGAGAGAGCCTTCGTCAGGGAGGTGTAGAAGGAAGTTGCGGAGAATGAAGGAGGGGCATTGGGAGGAGACGGGGAGAAGAAAAGGGAGGTCGAGCAGAGTAACAGAAAGAGGGAACACAATGGAAAAGAGAGAGGGGTCAGAGCACTCAAGGGAGAAAGAGAGAGACCTTCTGTCCTTCTGAAAAGGAAGACTTTCCTTACGCTCTGAGTCCGTAAAACAAAGAAAAAGGTGCAAGAAACAACCGAAGGTTGAAAATCAAATCTTCCCCCTCAGCTAGACCGTCGGTTCATCCAGGCCAACGATAATTGATTATTTACAGTTCGTATCAAAATTAGCAGTATAAGGAGATGGGCGAATCCAAAAAACGTTACTCTCCTAACATTTTACTCACAGATTTTTCTTTTTAAAGAGGGAGTGACCGTCAAGTGATCACCGTACCTGCGAAAATCGACCCATCGTTTCGTAATCGGTAAAATAATTAAATGAAAGCACTGGGCATTTTGGTAAAAATGGAATGGTGAAAATTTTCAGCTGCCACCAGATAAGAGAGAAATAGCCTGGAAGTCTTTTCCATTCAGAGAGGATCGAGGGAGACTTCATTTGACCGAGGTAGACACCTGCTGAACAACACGTTAGTGTATATTGCTAAAGATCTCCCTTTCCAATATCCATAAACGCACTACCCTTCTTTCCATACAAAAGTGGAAGTACAATCTTCTCAACACCAATTTTGCGTTTCTTTGCTCTTTATTCTCTCATGGTATAAAAAAAACCATAAACACAGTAATCAACCCGAAGGTCGGTTTAGTAGGTGATGGTAGAGCTCACCCATGTACTAAGTGTGAATATTCACACATCAGGGTAGGGGGGCCAGTTCCTTTCCCTGTGCCGGTTATGGTTTCCCAGGATGATCTGGTACCCGAAAAATCAACTAGCTTGGGTGGAGCTGCAGGTGCCCAAAGTGCCTTGCCCGGGAATCGAACCCGGGACCCTCCGGTCAGTAGTCCAACGCTCTACCCACTAGACCACCGCCACCCGCTCTCTCATGGTATAATTTTGATTATTAGATATTTGGTTCCAAATATGTAGATAGAAAATTCAGTATTTGAAATGCATCAAACCTATGTTAAATTCGTACTAAACTAGCTCTAAATAATTCAATTAATCGTATTTACCAATGGTATCTCGACTAGGACAAAGAGACTTTACTAGGACAAAGAGGAAAAAGGACTTTGAATCACTTGGTCGAATGATCATTGTCTAAGAATAACATCTGTGATCGAAATCAAAGAGTTAGCACTAAAATTATTTTGTCTTATGCCAATGATGTTGAGGGCACCGTTTACGCTACAACAAGTAATCACTGATGGTTTTACAGCTATTTGAAAAAGAAAAGAAATGTTATCGAAGCATAAGACGAGATGCGTTTTAAGCTATGCACTTCAAACTTTCAGATAATTCTCTTCGCAAGTCTCAATGAAACTCTCAAAAAAATCATAGATTGTTGGGGTGTTTGAAGCTGACGAGGGCGATAGATTCGTATTAAAGAAAATAATTCGCTTTCAGCAGAAAATGTGCATATGTACGCGGCATTACTAAAGTTACATAGAAAGTATTTCCTTAATTTCATGTTTTCTTGGTCTAGGAAAATGTTATTTTCATTGTTATTTCTTCTCTCTCATCACGAATTATAGCATGTCCAAAGTTCTCTTCCATTTTAAGTTTTCGAAAACTGTCCACTCACATGATTTCCTGCCGATAGAGATGGATGGAAGTAAATGTAGACGACAAGTGGTTTAGAGAAACCTCTTAGCAACTCATTTCGGTTACAACGACAGACGTTCTTGGGAGAACCAACTCGATAATCACATCGTCGAAGTTGGGAGCGCGGAATGGCATAAGGGAGAGAAGGAAAAGGTGCGATAGAAATGAAAAACAAATATAAAAGCGCCACAATAAGGGCCCACGGGGGAGGTCAACGACAGAGTGGCAAGGGAGAGAGTGAGAGGGAAACAATGGACATTCTGAAATGCCATCGAAATGGAGAGCGTTCTTTGGTCTCTTGAGGAGTAATGAAAGGGAGAAGAACGGCTGAGAAGAGATGAATGGAGGGAGGGTTTGTTTAAGAAGGCCATCATAAAAGACGGAGATGGTGAAAATGAAAGGGAGTTAATGGATAGGTGAGGCAAGGTTGGCTGGGAATGATGGCAGAATTGGAGTTGAGGGTCAAGAGGTTTGTTTTCGGGACAATGGTAGACATAATACATTGGTAACTGAGATACTGTTTTTCGCTATTGAAATAAACTGTTATGGAATTTTATTTTTCAACTCTTTTCATGTTTTAAAATTCCTCGGTTAATCATGACTCCAACACTAAGTTACTCATGAATTTTGTGATTTTCTATTCGAACTTAGGCAAGAATGCCAATCCATTTTTCTAATTATTTGTGCGAAAAACATCACCCAAATTATGGTTCCGAAAGCGACCTTGTTAGTTGAAGATTTCAACTGACTCCACTGGATTTGACAAAATGGGGTGAGCAGTGTTGCGGTGCTCTAAAATTATCATTTTTTTCACTTACAGATAAATAGTTTTGTAGTTAGGTATGAATGTACCGTTTCACAGTCTAATCAAATTAAAATATTGCATTCGTAAATTCATCCAAATCCGATAACCAGTTACACTGTAGACCAGAACTTTGCCTGGTGTTGAAAGCATTCAACTCCTGTTTCTGATTGAAGTTTTCGGGTTTCCAACAGTGAATCCAGCAATTTTATAGCCGATTTTTGTTCAACGAATAATACGAGTATATGTAAGTAGAATTTGAAGCGCAAAAAAAGTACATTTAAGACCGCTGGAAATGAAGTTTTATTAACCCATATCTGACCTATTTTTCAATTAAATAAACTAGGGTGGGATAGTTGATTACAAAAAATAATAACAGGAATTGTAAATTATATTTATAGGCCAGAGTAAGCATTTCAGAACAATAATTATATCGATTTCATATTTTTTTAATACGACATCCACATCAATTAAATGCACAATTTTCACCTCATTTGTACTTTACCGTTATTGTATAATTTGCACCAGATCATGTGATTACTAAAAGTGTGTGCGATTGTTTACAGCTCCAAAAATATAAATCTTTTAAATGAAATTTTATATAAATAGGATATCAAGATTAATTCTACAGTGAGCCCTTGGTCTATATAGGTCACCAATTCACACCAATTTATTCGTAAATTTAGCTTCGGTAGTAACCACGATCTCAGCATAAAGAACCCTACTCCGTAAAAATTATGCACATTAGTGCGTTTGATTCTGTCAGATGGCTGCTAAATAATTTCAGTTTCTTAATAACTTGACTTATATTCATAAATATTTTGTATAAATAAAAGGTTCTCATGCACAGTCTCCTTTTCGAATGGCTCCATGAAATATTGAGGGAGAAGTGAGTAACGGGAAGGGTGGAATGTGATATACCTCTCTCTACCTTATTCTCCCTCTCGCCCTTGTGGTTTATCAACAGAGAGATTGAGAGAAAGGAGGCGAAGTGGCTTTGACGACGTTTAGTTGAGGAAGATGAGAAGGGAGGCCATCTCACTAGAGGTTCAGCCTTAATGAAAAATAACACGGGAATCCCAGTGAGTGATGGAAGGAAGAAGAAGATAGTGTCCTCCCCTCCAAGAACACCCCGAATGTGTCCCTTGCCCCACCCCACCTATCTATGTTAACTCACCCCTCCGTTTAGTCACGTGCAATGATTTGATAGCCGATGGTCTCGTGAACCGTCAGAACATTTATTCTTGGAATAGTTGAATTTGAAAAGTGTTCCCTTGGGTTGCATATTTTCAAGTTTTGCATATTCTATTATTTTCCAGTCAAATACATGCTCAAATTCTTTGAAATATTGCGTTCATGACTAAATACGACCTATTTTGAGAATAAATACTGACTCTTTATCCATTTGTAAAACAAGAGCTATAGCAACTGTTCAATGAACCTTCATCATAACCGTCGCCGGTCATTACACGAGGAATGCAAGATTTTTCCACTGTAATTTTTGTGGAATATTTGACGTAAGGTGCAGTTTCTTACAAAGGTTAAATCATCAGTATCTTCACTTAGTCTTTTTAAAATTCTGTATGGCTTTAAATAAAGAATTGGGAAGAAATGTGTTAATAAATTTATCCAGTCTAAGACTTATAAGGTATCGTTAATAACACAAACTATAATCAACCAAGAGTTTAATTAACTAAGTATTTTCGATAAGATACGTATCAGTAATAATTTAAGGAATCACTTGACTACATTACCTGTATCCTTTCTACATCGAATGTTGAATATCCATCAATACGATATTTTTCATTATTCACCTACATTTAGTCGGATATTGTTTTTTCTTCTTCAGTTCAACGTCTATTTACTCATTCCTAGCTATTTTTACTCATGATTTGTCAGGAAAAATAAATGTCTCCATTTCTATTTACCCTCTATTCCTTCCACAAGTTCTTGACTTCATACCTATTTTTTTCAATTATCAAAAACATAGGCAAATTACTTTTTGAATTTTTTAAATCCAAAAAAGCAAACGTATTTCGCTATATAGCTTTGGGAATTCTACTCCGAGTCACTTCTAGCAATTGCAATGGATCAATACTGAAACATTCATAAAGGCAATGCACATTTGTTATTAAAGACCGATGCAATATTCACGCATGACAATGAAACTAAAACAACGCGCTTCGCGTACCTCCATCGATATTACGTACCTAGCATTCCAGTACACATTCCTCCCTCAGGGAACATTTACGTATACACCATTCAATCAAAATCGAAGAAGTATATCACATGAAAGCAAACATTACGTAATTCATTAATCTTGCATTGCCGAGCCATGTGTCACCCATAGCGTGTCACACTAAGAAGGAGTAGGTAACATGATGCTTTTTATTCTAGTGAAACAACTCGCTAATCTTTCTGGGCGACTTTCATAGTACAAGTGTATTATTCCCAAAGAAATATTTCCGGAAAAAGTTAAGTTTATAAATATACTAGAAACATATAAAGCCATTATGGGTATATATATATATTGGATGACTTGATCGTCTAAGCAGCTCAAATTGCAAAAATTGACTTAAACAATATAATTTATGGCAATTTGGCATTACATTCCATAGATAGATCCACTTTGGATAAACGGTAGAGGTTCACATCCAGGTGATACCAAGGACACTATCAGCTAAACCCATTCTGTGTGATCTTCTGGATGACTCCCTAACCATGTTTGCGTCCTTCAAACGATTATTTCTGATGTTGCATATACATGCACCGCAATTAATCAATGTTTTTAACTGTCAGCAAGAGACATTAAATGGTAATTTACAGGAAGCAAAAGTACTAACATTCTTATCCTTCACAGACAATGAGTAAAATGTGAAAGAAAACCTTGACGTTGAAAATAAAACTACTTTTCAATTCTTTAGATCGACTATATCTATGACTCTTAAGTTTTAAAGCATGTATTATGAGTATGCATATATAGTATATAACACATACATTTGAATATAACACATACATATGTATGTGTTATATTCAAATTCATCATAGCTCCAGTTAAATAAATTTGTAATGCAGCTTCCAATGGGTAATTCTAAAGAAAACCTTGGGATAAAACTAAAGCTTAATATAAAAGCTTTAAATTGATGTTACATATTTTCTTCAAACATATCGTGTACATCGCGTGCACAGCAAACGCAACGCCCCTTGACCTCTCACTATCCATTTTTGAGATCGAATTTGTGTCACCCACACATCTGCCCTTATCCTCTGTCCAATCCATCCCGAGGATGTCTTCCCTCACTGTCAACTCCCCAAACCACCCTCGTCTGAAGTGACGAAGTTTGCTTGTAATGAACGGGAGACTGCGAGGAGGCGAGCATGGGGACAAAAGAGGAATTTTCATCTCAGAAAGGATTGGATCCGATGCCGGCAAGATCGGCGCGGAGGGGAAACGAAGTGAACGGAATTGCGGGCACAAAAGATGATCGATACAGTCACCAAACACTCCCCTCTGAACCGTAACCCATATCCCTACACGTTCCCTCGCTTCCCCTTAAAACTCCGTTCTGAGTGAAAACGACAAGGGAACAACTCATAGGCATGATCTCTACCGTCGAATCGCAATATGAACAGGTCATTTTTTCGTGCGGCACGCGCATAAACTCGTCTTTCCGGTCGGAATACGAAGAGACAAACGATGTACAAATCACGTAAGATCGACTCTAAATGCTATCAGGAACGATTGAAGAACCTATGGATAGGAAAGCTTAATATGGAAGGGATGATAAAACCCTTTTTAATCGGCAAAATTAGGACTATGAGAGTCTTTTCTACCACTCAAGATCAATATGCATTGTAACATATTCATGAATACGACAGAATTAAAACCTACGGCTTTTGGTCTAGCTTTCGTTAATCCACTGACCTGGTTGTGAGTGTGTGCCGACTTAAGGTGGGGCCAATCATTAAATTAAACTGGAAAAATCAATATAATGGACCACTGCGAACAGGAGAAGTTCATAGAGAGAGATGCTTCGCACAGAGCTAGACTGAATTCAGCTATTAGAGTATTTAAAAATTCATCAACACATGGTTGAAGAAAACGATATTTCTTTATCTCAGAATTTCCTTATCTTCGTTGTCCTGAATGATAATTATTGTAGAGATTTTCTTTATTTATGGTGAAACTTGCCACGCCACACAATGAATAATTATCTACTTCAGTTCCTCTGAAGGACATTTTATGAGTCAATAATACTGTATTACGTTTAACTCAGCTTTGTAAAGAATTACTTTAAGACTTGCATGGTTCATTACCATCGAACTCATTGAAATGAGTTTAAGTACATAGATTACTAGATATGCATTTTAGCACAACTTTTGATTGTATTTTAAAGTAAATAACCATTCACATTTTTTTCTAGTGCACGATTTTATGTTGCTATAAAAAGCAATTCACTAGCTAATTATTTTGTCACCAAGGGGCACACCAGCATACAAGTATGTATTACGCGCAGGAAAGCTTGAGCGACGATTATTCAAATTTGAATCGATATGATTGGGCAGCCACCCAGAGCCATAACTGGATGGCGCCTGTGATGTATGCATTACCCACATACTTTTTTGGCGAGAATTTGCCTAACTTTCAGGCGCTGGCTTATTCCCTCCTGAGGTAGTTTATCTGAAAATTAAAAAACTGACATTCCATAACCTTTGATTCAGAAACTCCTAATAGGCGGCCGAAACTTTCTATAAACTTATACGAAATCAATGATAGCGTAAATTTTAATTATATTTTCCAAACATAGGGTAAAAATAGAATGCTAGAGTGCTGGAATAAAATTTGGCTGATATCTTTGATTTATACTTTTCGTAAGAAAGTCTAAAGACACGTAGTATGAGGTATACTGATGGCAAAGCTTATTTCAAGAACTGGATGTTCTTTTTAGTAAAGCGGATATGTTCCTCACTTAAAAAAAGTTCTTGTGCCTTAACTTTCCTTTAATCATCTATTCTTCTGAAAATGTGAATTGGAAATATCGAAGGTAAATGGTGCACTTCGATTACTGATGCACCACTCGTAAGGAAATTGAGTTCTGCCTCAAGTGATTCTGTCAGCTTAAGTTACAATAAGGAGTATCATCAAAAGAAAACGCCAAGCGGCAATGGACTTCTAGGGTTGCCTTAAGGAGTTAATCTGCAGTAGAGCACGACCAGATTTTTCCTCCACAAGCTCTTTGAAGCTCACAATCTGGGTCTCTATAACTGCTTCGAAATTCCCGCTGATGGGAGTGGAAGGATTTAGACGAAGTTAATTGAGACTCTCTTGGGAAGAAATGCGGCTTGGGCCCAACCCCACAACGAGAATCGATACTTTTAGCTTAAGAGAATTGCTATCCCCGTATTATGAGGCAATAATGTCTACAGGATAATTCTCCAAAGAAGGAAGACGGTAATTATTGAAACGAAGCTCTGAAAGAGGTTCAGATGCTGTGCGCTAATTTAATTTCCTGACGTTACGAAAACTTCGGCTGTATATACACACGTATCTATGGCTTAAGAACCTTCAGTTTCATATGCGACTGCTTTATGTGATGTAAATAAATCCTAGACGAATTGATGATGCATGATTGAAAATTTAATGGGCGTATTTTATACTCTTTAGAATTTCCTTATGTAGACGTTGGCCGGTTGGTGTGGTGTATGGGGTTGGATTATTTTCTCTTAACGATTAATACCTGCGAAGAACTTTTGAAAATAATAGAAAAACGGTTAAATTTTAAAATTAGTGTTTTGAGTTAGTTTAATTTTAAGTATAACACGCCAGCACCTTCACAAAAATTTGATTATACCATCGTAGAAGCCTATTCAGTTTCAAACCACCAAACGTAATTACTTCCGAATTATAACATTCTTAGATTGACGCTTTTGTTTCAATCTTCGAGAGGACGTGTTTATTTTAGAGACCTTAGGCAGTCGTTGAATCGAATTGAAAATGTAATCAACGAATTAAAGAGTTCTCGAATCCAATATCCACTACCAATTTTTAATGCAGTACTGTAGATCTAGGTATATTGCAAAGAATGTGTGATATTAATTCAATCCATTAAAATGGAGTAATTAATTATAAGGTACTTTAAAGTTCTAATGAGGTTATTTTCCCAGAATCGGATATTAAAAACCTTTTTCAATGCCGCCGCTTCCAATGGAAGCGAGCTGATTCTCTTTATATGACGTCGAATCTGAGTTATGTACATTAGGCTGTACCTTAATATTCACTCAGAATAAAACCGGGCATCCTCACTTCAAAATCAAGAGGAGTTATGGTGAGTATTAGCAATTACAAAGTACAGCGAAAAAAATGGGATAACTCGCCGGGTGGACTAATACACGTAATTTAAGTAATCTGTCGCGGATAATCAGAACGGTGCGAGTAGAGAGGGACAGCGAATTACAGCTGGAAGGAAAACTTTTATCTTCCCTTTCTCAAAGAAATGCAGCCTTGTATACAGTTGCTGAAAAGAAAAACAATTTGCAACAATCTACCTCATTCTCCAAAGGGACCTCCTATTCCCCATTATCTCTCTTTTGTCCTCCAGCGTTCAATCAAAATGAGGCCTGGGCCGTGCATTTTTTTTTCAATTACGTTCTCTGCCTTCCGTCTTTATTTATTCTCCCGTTTCCAAAATCTGAGACAGGTTATTTCGCGAGAATTCGCTACCTTTGCTGATACACGCAGCAATTTGCAAGCTCTTTTAATCTTTCACGAAGACATTGGTATTTTTGTCGCATAATTACCAGGCGTTTTCAGCATATTATTACGTCAATACTTCTCATCCAATGTAATTTCGTTTTTACATTTTAATCGACGCAATCAGTAAATTAAACCATCATGTATTGGTTGGTAAACGCTTCATTTTGGTTGGGTACACACGCATATGTTATTTTCATTAATTTCCCGATTTCTCGAGAACTTTGATACGTAATACGTCCATTTTTGACCGCGCAATGAAATAAATAGAGCTGATTCTTGAGAATATGATCAACAACACGCACGATCTTTATTAACATACGCAGAAGTTTAATTTATAGATCATGAAAACATTAGTATAATCGTATAATATTAGCATGGTCACACCTTATATAAATAAAAATAAGGTGTGACCATGTTATATATATATATATATATATATATTCATATATATATATATATATATATTTATATAAAAAATTTATGAATGCATATGCATGTATGTATACTATATATGTATAAATATACAGAGATATTTCTGGAAACATGTAGAAAAAATATATATGATGTTTGTATATATTATTATTATTAGGTAATCTACCGGTTAAGGTAGGTTTTTGGATGGGCAAAACTATCAAATAAACATTTTGTACACTTTATATAAATATATATATATATAAATAAAAGGTGTGACCATGTTAATATTATATATATAGATTTGTTGTTATATTACACATTTTATTTTCTATATATTTATTCATGAAATAAAACGTCACGTATTAATAAAGGCGTATTTAATTTTGACCATATCTTCAATGATAATCCCTCGTTATGTAAAACTTCCTACGATATATTCGTTAATATACATAATTTATACAATTTTCAAATAAAATATTTCAATCGAATAAACATTTTTAAGAAAATTAGTGTTTAAACATTTCTGGCAGGTACGCTCACGTCAACAATAATGTTCATAATCATTTCAGTCATATGAACTACGGTTAACCAAAAATGACTGCATGGTCTATGCATCGCCAAACATACTCGTATATCCATTTCGACAAGAGAAGACTTTGCAAATTAGTCAAATGCTTAACACTTCCTCGACCTAAATCTCTCCTTCGTAACATGTCCAGTCGAAATGGGAAAAACAGTTTCGTCAAAATAAACTTATCGTTTTCATTCTTCCCCCTCTCAAACCTCAAATCCTTCTTCCTTCCCTCTCTCTCCATCTTCTTATATATGAAAGAGAGCGTTCGCCAAATTAGTATGAAGTGCCAAATAATGAGGTCCATAACTGGCCAAAGTTCCGCTTTGAAAATTCCTTATTTTCAATTCCTGAGTACTTATCGTGCAACTCCGTTTGAGTTCTTAAGAGGAAAATTTTAATTGATAACGAATGTACCAAAAGTATCTCCTTGATAAAATCCAAATTGAGAGAGAGAGACCACGAATAATAAGAGACAGCCATAGGTTTCTCAAATATAAACTTTTTCCTCATTAGAAGAGAGATTTTTTTTGCTGTATATTTTGTAACTATGGGAAATAGAAAGATATTTTACTTTTTCGGGTATAATGAACTATCGTTGTAAAATATTCAATAGCTCTACCCATATCACCTTTATTTTTCATTCAGTATCAAGGATTCTGTGAAGACATGAGACTCGTACATCTTAACAAAAATAACTTATACTCACATCGTTTCAGGAAATAATTGAATTGCTTTTACAATCATTACACCTTTTCAATGTTGGATCTATACAAATCAGGTGTTCAAATAAGTACTTACATCGCCAATGACGATGAAAGAGTGCCAAATTTAAATGCTTAGCATATCCATGAGATCAGGTTTACTGAATGGTCCATGTGTATAGGTCAAAATCATTAATACTCTTGAGTGAAATCAGTAATTATACACGCATCAAAAATACGACCTTTTTTGAAGAGGTTATCCTTCATTTAACCATAAAATAAATATTTTATTTTCACACAAGCAAGTAAATATTATCGACCTAACCAAATTAAAATTGAAAACTTATTAGGGAAATTATGTTAAACAAAACATTCTGCGAGCACACTTTGAGACCTGATGCCCACAATTAATGGGCATCAACATTCGTAACTCTTAATTAGTCGACAATTGTCGTAGAGATTATTTATGTCTCTCTCTGTTATATTTTCGTGTTTTCAATAGTGGTAGGATTTGACTATAGTATAAATCAAATGTGAGTTTTGCTTCAACGGAGTATATCGCCCTTGCCTGAGAAGGTTGTATAAGGTTGTACAAAGTAACCCCTAGGTGTCATTATTGAGGTGAGGTGCGTTCGTCACTATGCAAAAAAGTTATAATTTACCTTTCACCATTCATGACTTTCATTCTGCTTGTAACCCTCCACTAGGATCTTTAAGGCGCATGTGGCATCAAATTTCCTGACTCTCTCAGAAATTATGACAATCACACAACCCACGCAGAGTAAGAACCTTACCATAACCGTAAATAAAGATACAATGCTAAACTGAGATTCTACTCGGCATGAAACTTCTCCGATCAATAAAATCATTAATCCGATGTAATTATAAATCACTCATTCCTTATTCGCTGACGACCATCCGTCTTTTTTTTACTTCAGTTTGAATGAAAGAGCAGAAACAACCGGTAGATATGATTGCCTTATTTTCGCCACTACCCGTTAATGACTAACTCCTCTTGAATCCCAAGGACTTTAGGGCACACCGTCATTATTACTCGGTAGCCTCTCCATCTTTTCCGTCCGAGAGACCGTTCGAGAAGAACCAACACTCCTCCATCCTTCAACTGCTCATCTTCGTTCTTAATGAAAACCTTAATGGCAGTGAACTTTGACCCCTTCACGTATTTCTCTCTTCCCGAACGCCTCTGACGATTCGACAGCAAAGACCGCTCTTGAGACGACACAAATGGACGGTATGACGGGAAGACACGGAGAAAAAAGGTGACCCCGTAGAAAAAAAACTCGTAGAAAAGTTTTGACTTTTTTCTAAAGGGATGTCTGGAGAAGAAGCCATTGAGGTTCTTCTCTAGAAAACTCTAAGAAAAGTTATTCCATTCCTTGACTTACGCCTAGTTTTTTTTTTTACTTCCTCCCCTTTCCAATCGTTCCATTTTTTATCCTTCCAACCCTGATTTCCCACTTCAGGAAACGTCCGGGGGCGTGCAGGTGGCAGGGCTACGATGGTGAATAAAAAACCGACAGAGGCAGCGGCAAGTGAGGGAGGGAGAGAGAGGTGAAAGGGGGTTGGTGGTGGATACCGAGATTGTGATGCGGGGAGGGGGAATTAAAACGGGCGGAAATCGTGCTTCGAAAGTGGACTAGCAGAGAGATAGTAGGGGCGTTGCCGTGGAAATTAGAACCTCGTTTGAAACGTGAGGTGAAGTGAACTGGATTCGTCTACCCGTGGGAAGCAGAAACGCTAGAGGCCATTTCAAACCACTCGGATACAAGCCAATGGTCCTTGCACGGCTTTGCCTAGCGGACGTGAACGAATTGACTTTAATTTTGGAAACTTTACTCAACTCCCATCACCATCTCACCTATTTGTTCAATTCCAAAAAATGTTACATTGCGTTTTGACGTTTTTTACAGATTGTTAACACGTGTCTGATGTTTCATCGTTATTAGACCGAAAGCATTGGTGGCAGAATAGCATCCTCGCCTGCTAACTTAAAGGTCGCAGATTCAATTCTCACTTGGGTGGGTTTACTGGTTCGAACATAGGTGGTTTTTCGTTGCAAAAATTCACAAATCTTTGGCTGTTTCCGGATTAATACGAAGTAAAAACATTTTTTTTAAACCGTTGTTTGAATGATTAACTTATTATTACATAGAAGTCGATGAAGAAGAAAAACCAGGAATACTGAGTTTATGACAGTGAACTCGAAAAAGGAGATGAAAATATGTTTATTTGAAGCATATAGTTTTTATGATATTGAAATTTGACTTTCGATAAAATATTTTTAGCAAAGACAAGATATCATAGGTGTGTGTGTGTATATATGAAAAAGATGTAAACAACTTCTGTAATCATTTGATTGATGTGTTGTATAAAATTAAATGTAATAGCTTAATTTTTTTTCTTGTTGATTGGGAAACAAATGTTAATGAAATGGGGATTTTTTTTTATGTACTACAGATTGGTGTTTGGAAATTTCCTTAGTGTATTTTTTTTTCTTTTTTCAGACTTATTTTATTTATTATCTTTTGTGATGTTGATTGTATTTCAGAAACCATGTTATTTTTCCAAGGCAAGTTTATTGTAACACTTGGGACTTGTGTGCCACCTGACATTTGTCTATTTGCACATGTAAATTTTAATAATATATATATATATATATATATATATATATATATATATATATAAAACTTAGACAGTAACACACAGCACGAGAACACATAAAAAGAACACTCACAATAATATCTTGATAATTTCGACGGACTCGAGCTCCGTCTTCTTCGGAAGATAAGATATGACTGAGTCAAATCTTATCTTCCGAAGAAGACGGAGCTCGAGTCCGTCGAAATTATCAAGATATTATTGTGGGTGTTCTTTTTATGTGTTCTCGTGCTGTGTGTTACCGTCTAGGTTTTTTATTCAACACTTCCGTGTTACTTCGAAGAAATCTTCTATATATATATATATATATATATATATATATATATATATATATATATATATATATATATATATATATATATTCACTGATAGTCATAACAAACACAGAAACCAAAACACACAAAAGAGGGACTCACTGGTTCTCGAATTTTCGGTGGTCCAACCACCTTTCTCAAGAGGAATTAGGAACAGAACTGAGGCAGAGGAGGGCCCGAAACCAGTGGTAGGAAGGAGAAGGGGAAAATGCCTATGAAGAAATGCCTATATATATATATATATATATATATATATATATATATATATATATTATAATTCACATGGAAATAGACATAAAGAAAAAGGGATAGGTATACGTATAAAGGACCACAGGAGAGGTGGGGAAGGCGGAATCGAGCAGACCACAAGTGTAACAATATTTCCTTGACCGGGACTTGAGCACCGGATCTTTCCACTTGCCGGGCGGATGCTCTAATAAGAATCCCGTTCAGCTTTTATAATGGTTGGGCTGAGACCTTTCAAATAAAAGTATTGTATCACATAACGATGACCAAATTTTTCCATTTTCACAGATTCATTGAAAACGTTCACTATTGATAAGAACGTGGCGTCTTCAAACTTGAAACATATGCTTTATACATTGCGTACTTTCTAATACAGTGACTTTTCAAGCAACTCATGCAATCTCTAGGTCAGGCTGGGTACTTCCGGGACCACCCTCGTAGTATATAATAATTGAAAATGTGAATTAGCACTTCAACACGTTCAGTTGACGGCATACGTGCCGATTATAGAATGCATACATGCCGCTTGTAGATTATAATGCTATAGGTATACAAGCATGGTGATTGGAGTTACGGGTGTTTTTTTTCGGATCTCCAATAAGCGGGAGTAGCTTGAATTTGATCATATTCTAGATGATCAAATATTCACATATTCTAAACCGCTAAAATCAGTCATTAGAGTTTCAGAAAAGGAAAACTTTCTCTTTTGGCAAACATGGACTGGGTATTTTCACATGATCAGATTCCACATATTTTAAAAATGGAGAAGTAACGTTTTACATGCACCAATTCCCTTTCTTTGTAGACTGGCTTAGGTAGGAACTTTTTTCTTCCTTCATAGGCATTTTTCTAACAATATCAGGCCAGTCGTTTAACCTCTGATCTTCAGCATAATGTGTTCTGTAGGCCACTAGAGGAGTATCCTTTGTGCGCGAAAAATATTCCCTTATCTCGCCATATCCACTTTTAGTCTTACATCATGTCTTCAGAGTGTAAGGGACGCATTCGAGGAAATAAAAAGGGAAAGCGGGTCAAAGGACTGTAAAGGGAGGAGCAGAGACTCCTTCCAGCGAGTCCTTTGGACCGCGCTTCCCTTGAAAATCCCGTCCCTTGACCTCTCAAGCCCTTCCCTCCTCACTCCGCTTCATCCCCTCTGCTCTATGATGGCATTTCTCGTGACCCTTAATCCCCACCCATTGCCTCTCACAGCTCAGCCCATCTCCCTCCCTCCAGAAGGGTTTCCGAACGTCCGTCCATACGTACGGGTACGTACTGCGTCTGGTGAGGGTCCTTTGCTCCCCCTAGAAGCAAGATAGGACGGAGTTTTTCCTCCTGTACACCATCGCCGACGAAATCTCTCGCCCGTTGGCAAAATGATTCGCCGACCGCTAAGCGGTCACCTGGAACGCGGATCGATTTGCTCGCCCGCGAATCATTTTAGATCCACCCGTAAAGATACCATTTGGACACCAAAGGTCTCTCCCACGATAACTTCGCCATTGGCGATTATGAAGAAGGATAAGAAGAAAACTGTCCACGAGATGCTTTCGAAACTATGGAAAACAAAACAAGAGGAAGGAAGAAGACTTAGGCGAGGTTTAATAATTTTATTTTACACAATTCTTCATTGACGTGGAGATTACGGGGATGGAAAATTTTCTAAACTCACTAACCAACCTCACCGACAACTAACAAATGCACACCAAGGACAATGTATAAGTATAGTTAGAGACAGTACTTCGGTCTGAGAAGTGGAAATAACTTGTGGAAAAACTTATATTTTCGTCTTGGATGAAGCCTAGGTCCCCCACCCGTCTTAGTTGTCGGTCCGGTTATAATAACAAGGGGTTTGTCCGGAAAAATCCTGGTAAACATGTCATAAAGTGTATACAAAGCACATAAACCTGACAAAATATGATGCCAAGCTTTTTACCGCACGAGGCTGACGACCTGTGCTGCATTTCTCGAGCATCTTCCTCTCACCTTCCAAATCCTTTCATACGTTTCCTCTCGACCTCTCCCGCCAACTCCTCTCTTTAACCATTTTTTTTGGACCCCATGACCCCTCGACGCCTCCTGTTTTACGATACCCGTGGGTTTCTTTTATCCCTCTTTCTCCTCGCCCTTCGACGGGGTAAATTCTAAGAGATGCCCTCCGTCTCTCATGGACCCGCCTCTCCCATAAGTTCCTCACGTATTTTTATACGAACGCTCTTTTCTTCCTGCCCTTTCCTCCCGGTCATTGTTTCCTCTCCCACACATTTATTGTTTCCTAACGTGTTTTTGCTGAAGCTGCCTGATCCACTGAGGTGACGGGGTCCTTGACACGCCTGATTGACATTTGATTGAATCTCACAGAAATTAATTTGTCATTTGTTGGAGGTGTGATCGATATCACAAACCATCGCGATCGAAATACGGGGAGAGAGAGGTAACTAAGAACTAGGGGAATGGAGAGAATTCTGTGTTTTGTTGGAAAATTGTGTAAAGGATTTGAATTGAGATTATCTAATTACTCATATCTGATGAATCCTGACATCTCAAAACAACTGTCTACTAAATCTCTAATGCTTTTGATCCTCTATCTGTTAATAAAAATATCCCCGGAAGAGAACAAAGTATGTAGTGTCATTATGTAGACTTTTGACGGTATTTTGGTCTAAGGGCTGGACAGAATTTTCTAAAAAAATTATTTATAAAAATACAAGGACGTGTATAAGTCCGGGTGGAGTGGTGGATAACTTTTAGCTACTAACTGGGGATTTCCTGGTTCAATTTATGGAACAAGGACTATAACAGCCCCTCTAAAACTCCAGGATGCAGACATTAATGGGAAACTAAATAGTGATACAAGGAAAGAATCGGCCACCACCTGCTCTGAATGCGCGAGCGTCACGAATCATAAAAGCTTAGTTTAGGTTGAGCTCCGCTTGCTTCCAAAAATACCTTTGGATTGATTATTACGTTTGAATAGGACAATGATCTAATGATAAGTATATACTCACATCATATTCAACAATCTAGAGTAACATAAGATGATGGAATTTCCAAATAGCTGAAACATTGTAAAGAATTTATTTTTGTGATCTCAACTCTTAAATTAACTGCAATAACACATCTCATCAAACGTAGCGTAAAAATGTACAACAATAAATATTTTTGAATCATAAATGCCCATAACATAAGTTATGGATTTAAACCCACTCCCACTATTTATAAACGACGGAGTATCATCGTATATTGCTAATGAATGTAGTGATGATTGTTCTTAGCACTGAATGGCAAAAGTATCAAGACACAGTTATTTACCAAACACACAAGATGCTAAACGAACCGAAATCTATACCAAGATTGCTCATGCTCCAAGATTCAAATATGGGTGAAAGTAATCTTGATAGGCAAGCAGTAGCGATTAGAGTGAGCAATCGCGCAATAAAGAACTTACTGGGATAAACAATGTCAATGGATAAATTATGCATGAGATGCAAATCGCTAGAAACTAGCGTGACATGGGCCTATCGCTCAGGGCAGAGCTACCGTGGCACGGAAGGGACCAACTGAAGAAAAAGATACGTCAATAACACTGCGCCATTGGATCACATTCGCGTCTCCAAACTAATGACTTTCTCTTTATGTCACCCAAAAACTAGATATTGGCATGTGACGCAGTCGGAACACATTTTTTTCCGCAGTAATACTGGATTTAAAGATGAAATTCGCGTAAGGTACGGTGCGGAGTATACGTCCACAATCTAAGGCCTCTGCCGAAACCTTCTCCACCAAAGATTCTATTTTGAGGATGCCACCTTAAGAAGATTGATCCAGCCAAATCATGAACCATTAATAGTATTTGATATTTTTAAGAGGTATTATTTAGACAACCAATTTCAGTTTAGAGACGACTGATGTCGATGGTCATCATGTAATAATAGGGGGGTTTCAATGAGAAAAGAGTCAAGTAAACCATATGCGAAGCCTCTACCGTTTTTCCCTATAATCATTGTTTTCTTCAAAACCCAGGAGACATATAGAATAAGTTCTCAGTTCATTAAAAATCATATTTGTTTTACTCCGGACTGTCAGAAACCCAAACACCCGAATTCTTTTAACAATTATGAATCAATCCGTAATGAGGGTAGATACTTCTTCATTTAGAACTTCCATAATAAAAATGACAATGAGGAATATTTAGTAAATTTGAATGAAAAGGAGGCTAAGGGTTGGCCAGCAGTATAACGGATTATCAACAGCACTTCTTTATTTTATCACATAACCCGTTTTATGGATATTAGAAAGGCAATGAAATAATGTATCTCAGCACCAAACTTCGAGTTCCTTACTTGAAGTAATACTACCCAACTATCAATCTCCTCTCAAGCCATTAGAAAGTAGAGAACGAAAATGCTTTTGGTCAATTGGGAATTTGGCGTACAGAAAAATCACAGGTAAGTAGGTGGATGAAAAGTAATAGTTTTGTGAGTTAAAATGCACTTTATTTTTTAGCTATGCGATATTGAAAAAGATTTTTTAGCTTGTAGGAAACATTTATTGGCCATAATTTAACTCGTCAGAGGGATAGAAAATAAAACTTTACCACGCCTATCATTTGGCATAACGGAAGAATCGGATGTTAGACATTATGGTGGGCATAAAAACTTTATTCATAGCATAGACATATTGATTTTCTGAAGTAGCTAAGCTTTGATGATTACATGGTAAAAGGAAAACAATTTTATAATTAAAGGAAACCGTAACAGGCACCAGCGCACAATTTGTTGAGTAGGCGAGTTGGAGTTAAGCCACGTCGGTGTGAAGATTAACAATATTGTTTGCTATCTGATTCACTGTCAGTTTCTTTGCCCATAAGTTATGTTCACAAAATAAAAAATTGCAATTATCAAAGTTAAATAATTTAAATATTATGTTAAATATGCCAGTCATATAGTAAGTCTCGACACGAAAAAAAAGCATTGTTAATGTTTCGATTTGCAAACCTGACGATACTTTTCTTTTGCGCATCTCTAATTGTCATTGTTCAGAATTCAATTTTTAAGACTATAAACATTCAATCAAGTTATTCTACCAATTAAATGTAGGTTTAGGATGACCCCCGAGTATTATCTTCTATGTACCACGAGGACTTACTTTGGTTCGCCCAGTATTATTTTCTTAATTTATTCGCAACTTCTGCCTGTCTCCATGTTGTTTCTCTTTCTTTCTTCATACCCGTTTAACTACCCAACATTACACCTTTCCTCATTGCTTTTGATATTCAATATTTCATCTTTCAATATTTCCTCCACCCACTTTTTCTCTTTTTTTAGCTTTTCTCTGGAAACTTCTTTTGTTCGCCCGCCATATTTAAAACGAGCGTTTGTCTTTCTCTCCGCTCAAATTATTTTTTCCATTCTCCTCCATACTCTTCTCTTAAGTCTCCGATCCACGCTCATTATCTTGCCTCAAAGGTCAGATTTCAGAACCATACAGCGGTACTCTTCATATTAAGGTATATTTTCTAATCTTTTCTCCACATATTTACTTATTGTACTTGTTACCACTCCTCTTCTTCTTGTACATACTTCTTTTTATAATTCAATTCTTCTCCTAATGTCTTCACTACTCTGCTTATTTACCCCAGAATGGTGCACGAATACATGAACTGTTCCAACTATTCTAGTTATTTCCACCTGCTTTAATTTTCATCTTAAGGCAAGTACCATACCAAAATTTAGCAGTGTTTGAACCCTCGAACAGTTCAGACGTTTACCATTGATTTTAGCCCTATTTGAAGATAAATAAACGATTAAATAACGTACACATAAAAACTACTGAAAACTTTCGCAGCGAAAAAGTAAAAACTATACTATTGACTAACTCTGAGTGAGCAAAAATATAATAGTACCGCGCATTCAAATCAATTCTCCCTTTTCCTTGCACTGCTTTACACGTAATTATTTTGACCTCAAATACTTTTTCACCCAACCGGTTTTCCGCAAAGGGTTTCAAACGACCCAATAAAGAACAAAAGCGATAAGACGACGCCTTGGCCCTGAACTCTGTAAAGAGACGCTAAGCGAAACAAGAGAGCCCCGAAGGTTCAACACACACACATACCAGGTCCCGACCCTGAACCCTCGAGAGTCAAATCACGGGGACGAGTATCATTCAAAAGTCCGGGAAAAAAAGGACGGGAAACTCACTCACGGAGCTTGAGAATGAGACCGGATAAATTGTTTTGGAAAAATAAAACGCTGGAACGGGCTGAAAACGAGGTATTGGAGGAATAGACGTTTGAGGTCGGCATCGCCAACTGTGGGTGACGTTCCCCCCCATCCAGGACCCACGTCCTCCGTCAAAGGGGGGGACACCCCTTTTGCCGCGGGACCAAAATTTCCGTTCGCCCTCCCTCCGCCGACGAGTGAGCTTTGACCCGGTCTGTCCCACACCACCGCACACACCCTCAGGGACTCTCAAACCTCCCCTTTACTCCTTAAAACCCCTCGTGTGCTCCTAATCTTGCCCAATCCGAATCCTTTAATCCCGTACACCAGCTCCAACAAATCCCCACTCCGAAAACCCATGATCGCCACCCTTCCCTCTCCCTTAATCCGTCTCCTCTCCACACCTTCACCCCCAACGGGGAGAGGTCTCTCTCCACTACATAGTCCTCCTCCCCCTCCTTCATTGTCCCCTTGTAACCCCTTCGCTTTGATCCCTGTGTTCTCTCCCTCCAAAGAGGGAGCTCCACACTGCACCTTTCCGAGGTCGAAATGACCATGGCAATTCTGGAGGCGGTGGAAAGAATTAATTCCATCACATCCCACTCCCGGGCACAGCTTGCCACGATGGAGGGAGGAGGGGGTAGTTATTTTCCTCTAACTTAACGGCCAATGCCATTCTTTTCCTCGAAATGAACGTGGAGAAGGAAAAGGTGAACGCAGTATCCTCGGCGCTGGATGAGATAAATTTTTGGTTTTCCCTTCTTCTTTTCTGGATCAATTATTTCGGTAGCGTCCTCCGAGGGGGGAAATAATCTAACAACGTTGGAGCGCACGTGCTCCTTGTGCGATTGGGGATGTGGCCACGGGATCCTTGGGTTATTTTAGCCGACGGATCGGATGGACGTCGTTGGGGGATCGAGGGATCGTTTACGGTGGTGTGCCAATCAAAAAGCACACGGGGCATTATTTCCTCCTTCCCGGTTGGTCCAAAGTTTTTCTGAATCCAACCCTTAATCTTGAGACTACGCCCCCTCGTCGACTTTGCTGAAGCTAATGATATATTTTTAAAGGACCCTCAGTCCTTCAAAAGTGGTGCGCGCCCTTGCGTGGGTATTCGCTTGGGTGCGCCGAAGTGATTCAGATGGAGGATAATAAAATCGCGTCGGTGAAAGTTGAAGGGATGGAGAAATGAAGAGATAATCAGTGGATGGGAGTTACTTGAAACCTGTTTTACGAAGCAGAAGTAATAATAACCTCCGTTCGCTGTAATTTACCAAGTTGTCACCAAAAAAGAGGAAGTCTCCACGGTTAAAAAAAGGTAACTCGGGGATTGTTAAGCATTCTTGCTAACTACCGGTTCTGACTTTATTTGTAAACTTTCATGGACAAAATTTTATTTCCAAATAATAAATTCGAAGACAAATTATTGAAATGAAATATTATACCAGGTAATCCTAAAATTGTGTTAAAATGGAATTTGAAATATGAAAAAAAACAGGGTAAACGAAATAAAAAATTCCAAGCGCGAAGTTGCTAAACATTTGTTGGAACGCCAACCTCTCGTTTGGAAGTCCACCTGAGCGGTTATTAAGAACAATGTGCCCTATTATTACAAATTAGTATAGAAAAAAACCGTCACACGTAGTATCTAAGAGTTGTTGCACTGAATTTTAAGTAATTATTTGATATTCAACACCAAAAATTCACTATTCACTATTATTCCTTTGCCTTTTTAAGATAAATTGTTTCCTCGGGGAGTTCCGATTAACGATTCCTGCTTTATTTCATCATTCATTATTGCAGTACTCGTAATTAATAGCCTTAATCTACTCTACCATGTGTGAAAAAATAAGAATATTAGAAGAAGTAATTCAAATGTTTTTTATGACAATATTTCTCTAAAATCGTCAAGAACCGCCAAAACTTTGGTGTAATTATACACAAGATATGCACGCTATTTTACTCAGAACTGCCCTATTTCTAAGCATCGACATGTTCGATAGTGGTTATGATTATGATATGATTAATGATTGTGGTTATGATTATGATAGTGTTATGATTATGTTATTTTCAGAACACTATGAAATGGTAAGTTTTTCGCATTTCCCCTTGAAAGGGGAAGACCGTCAATGAGCTCGCCGACTCAAAATCTTATTACATACAAAATTAGCCCAGACAACGGAGGTTGTAATCCCAGTCCATTAGTACTGGTCAGTTTTCCTAGACAAACTCAACGAAAGGGATAAATACAATTATGCAATTACAAATTACGAGTGGTTAACTGCCGACGAAAATGAAATGTACGAGGGTCATCCGGAAAGTAGTACCCGTTCGTGCCGCATGAAGTGCTGACGACGCGAGTAGCCGCTGGACGAGGTCAGATAGCTTCAGTCGCTTGTCTGCCTTCTCTGAGCCAAGTTGCGTGACGCTAGCATTGCCTGTGTTGTTTCTGTGATTGTTTACAATGTTTAAAAAAATTGAGAACGCCGCCAGTTGTGAAGTGAGGGCAGTGATTAAATTCCTCAATGCAAGAAACGTTCGCCCATGTGATATTCATCGCCAATTAAAGGAGGTGTATGGAGACAATGTAATGGACGAGTCGTCTGTTCGGCGGTGGTGTCGCAACTTCAACATGGGGAGGGGGAACACACACGACGATGAGCGTTCGGGGAGACCGTCTGTCATTACAGACCAACTGGTGAGCTCAGTTGACGAATTCGTGAGGAACGATCGGCGCGTCACAATTGATGACATCTGTGAGCATTTTCCCAATGTTTCTCGAACAATTGTTCATGAAATTGTTAAACACCATCTGCATTATGCAAAAATTTGTGCAAAAGATTTGACAGCGATGAAGAACTTAAAGGAGTGAGCCTGTATCTCAATGAGCTGGCGGCGAAGGACTATGCAGCAGGAATACAGAAACTTGTCACACGTTATGACAAATGCCTTAATTTGCTTGGAGATTATGTTGAGAAGTAGTTTAAAGTATCCTCTTTCAAATAAAATTTTTTTTTGTTTGTTAATATTTACTTTTGTGTCTTTATTTCACGAACGGGTACTACTTTCCGGATGACCCTCGTACGTCCCTCGAAATCCAAAGGCTTCAGTCCATTTTCCACTTCTCCACAAAATATATTTATTTTTAATCGTTGATTTACTAACGAAATCCCCACCAGGTTACTTTTATTGAGTTTTCAAAATTTAAAACCTAAAATATTCCTTCGCTAACAATAATAATTACCACTAACACGTTGTATCTTAATAAATCGCAATTGTAACAATGACAGCCTGGTGAAACTGGTGTTATTACCTTTAGTGAAAATATTTACTTAGTACGTATTTCCACCGTTCACAGACTGACCAAGTGAATCATAACATCTAGTTCTCATCATTCCTTTGGATTACCATAATTTAAGAGTTCTGGATCACATATTTACTCATGGAAAGGGATTGGTCTAAAAGAAAGAAATATTTCCAAAGACATTTATGACGTCTTCTCTATTCTGATTTTTTTGAAAGAACTATTTCTGTCTCATTTGTCTTTGCGTTAGTATTTTGAACAGCAATATAAAATTTCCATCAGAACCTCAATTTTTTGAGCGGTCAGTACAATGAGGTAAATATTACAGAACACAACAGGTGGATTTTCTCATGCACGTGATCATAATTCGCAGAAGAAAACTCCTTACGCACTGTACTGATTAATTTTGTTAATCATAATTCATCAGTTAATTTTGTTTCAATGTAATATCGTAATAAGTTAAGGCAGACTATTGGATACGTATAAAATAATCGCCACCTTTCTTCTTAAAATGTCCTAGGGGCAAACACCCTTATTTTTTACTGTCATTTTCATTTAAAATGTTGCAAATTTGCCCGAGGGAATTTAAAAGTCTTTTGATAATATCAAAAAAAAAGTTACGACTTTTACGCTGCTTTATTTTTATTTTGGAGTCTTAAACCGAAATAACTTGAAATTCATTATCTTCACCGTCGGGGCTATCTCTACATATTTGGTGTTTTTCATGAGTGATAAATTTTACAGTCGAAAATAATCTAGATATCACAACAGTATGAAAACTTGTCCCTCGCGCTTTAATACGCAAACCTGCACGTAGGCTTAATACGCAAACCAGCTGACTCCAAAGCAAGCCAAACCCACCCGTTTCCACTGAGACCTGAAAAGGCAGTTAAGGTAGATTTCTACACCTGTCACTGAGCACAGCTACAGAAAATAAAATATTACAATAGTAAATTTAGTTTATCGTCAACATGAAAACAACGCCTTGTGTCCGGCAGGTTTTCCGCGACGGGGCGTAAATACTTAGATTGTTATCTACATTTTTCTGTTTTTAAATGTTTTACCCTTGACCTGTTGACATAGAAGAAAATACGGACTTGTGAGAATGACAGCATTTATAAAATCTTGTAAAAATATACAATTAAAAATGTGTAAACGTGGGTTATAAAAATAAAAGACAAGCCCTCACAAAAAATATTCAGTTCCACGGGAGAAAACGATCGACTCGGAAGATTCATTTGAAAAGGTATTCATATGCTACCTTTTTTTTCTTGACCGATTATAAACTTCTTGAATTATGCCACTTTTAGCCATTTGCTGTAATTAATTCCCTGGGATAGCCGTCTCGAATTGAGTTAGAAACGCATGTTTACGATGAACCGTTGTGATAGCGAAACAAAGAAATAAAATGCTACACACGGTGTAAAAAGCAAAGCAAATATTAAGAGATATCGAAGGAAGGTGAATCCCAAATAAAAGTAAAATATTAAGCATGGATAACAAGAATTCTATGAAATATATTCCCAATAAAGAAGAGAAAAACCTTTTAATGCCACCCTAAACTAGACATTACTACTCTATTGGTACAATTCATGAGTGATTGGTAAATGCTTAAGTTGATACAATTGGCAAAGTTGATGCATGACAAAAGCAATTGATTTAGAAGCAAGAATAGTCATACTTTTTCAACAAGGTATTAATGGGGAGGTTACCTGGCTTAATGTCAACAAATTAGCAGTCAAAGAGAGAAAATCAAATCTAATTCAATTCTAGCCATGTCGATAAGGCAGTTTTTTATTCCTTAAGAAAAATAAATGAAAGGATAATTATTAATGCTAGAGTGGGAAAATTCCAGGGTGCCTAAATTGGTTTAATTCCTTAATTAAGTAACATATACGTTATTGGTGTGCTCCAACAGAAACTCTACTCCAACGTTGCATTTGGGTGAATTTTGCTGATGGTAATGTCACATACACTGGATTTATATATACTTATGTTTTCATTCTATTAATACATATTTATACAAATTTAAAATAAATACATATGCAATAATAAATACCATATACTACGTTTTATCAAATATTTTAAACGTAAGATAAAAGAGCATTGAAGGAATAATGATACCCATGATTACATACTTGCAAGAGAGGTGATCATCGGATGATGATGAACTATTTAGGAATGTATACCAAAAACCCAACATATGCTGAGTCTAAATTTTTCAATAAGTTGCCTTCAGCTTTAAAAATATTGGAAACTTTTCAATTTTTTATACTCTTTTCTCTTTCACTTCCAAAAGAAACCTAATATTTTACGCGAGCAGCTTCAAACTCACGAAAACCGTTTCAATTGGAGTGACGATAACAACAGCATGAAAAGATGTCATGGAAATTACTTTATTGACCTCACGAGTGTCACCTAATGTCAGTGCGCTGCGGGGTAGTTGCTTACTAGCATTAAACCGGTCGAAGATTCTGCCTTCATGACCCGATCATAAAGCGTATTCAAGCTACCTCTTTTCCTCTGATAAATTATTTAAGGTTGCTAAAATCGTCGAGCATGCCACCTCCAATCAGCATTTCATAAAAGTACACGCCATTTTAAAGAAGTATCACATACACTTCGCTCATCTGCAACACGTGTCGTCAGACTTACATGGCTGTTTTTTGGCAATCGGTAGTTTAAAAAATTCTGTAATTTTTAGGTATAGTTGAAGTGTACGTATCTGTCATCATATTAAACAACAGCGGAGTAAACATTTTACATTCATTTCCATAAAGAGAGTTTCGAGGGGAGGAAACAAAAGCGGCTGTTCCCTATTACCTCTTCCTTTCAAAACCCCATCCGAAAAGGTTCTTATAATCCTTTCATTGCCATGTCGTAAAAATGCAAACATCGGGTCCTTCTCCGTATCCTGTACTATGACAAAATGGGGCGACGATGCACGGTGTTTGAAATGAAATGGTCAGACGGGCAAGAGGAAATAGGGACGGGAAACGAAATTTATTACTAGCCCTTTCCAACTAGTATTTATTCTCATAAGATATTTTAAAAACTCATTATGATAGAATAAGAAAAGCTAGAAACAACTTTGGTGGAATCATCACTTACTTTTGAGATATTAAAATTTCCTGTCTAGTTATGAGCTATTTCATCTCATAAAAGTTTTACGAACACAACTGCTGCCTCTTCACACAAAGACGAATATATTGAAAATCTAGAAGTTTTCAATGAATGAGTGAAAAAGAATATTTAAAAATACGTAAAAACCAGAGGCACATCGACTATAAACATATCTCAAGAGAAATAACAGAGCTGACATGGAATTCTTTTTCATTTCTGGCTAAAAGATACCGATATTCAAATATAAAGTTCAAATTAATGTTCACCAACATAGCATACGATATTCGACTAATTTCAAATGGTAATCATTGCTTAGATGTCGTCACTTACTTCTGAAATTACACTGCCATCAATTTTAATGGTGGTTATTCTTTCGTAAAACAATGTTGTCGCAAAATGATTTTCTCCATTTACAGAAACTTTCACATCACTGATCTTAAAAATAAAAACGAAACTAATAAAAATTTTCCCAAAGTCTATGGATTAAAATACCTGAAAAGTTTACGGGAGACAGGGATTAAAGCTCTGGTTTTCATTGGAGAATTATTTTCCATTTTAGTAGCATGTCAAGCAAATACAGAGTGAATACATTTTACATGGTACAACATAAATGTTTAATTTCGCTTAAATGTTGGCAATCGACAATTATGCCACAGATAAAATAAATAGTAAATATGTAATTTAGACAAATTCAATAAATTGGTAAAATATTATTCCTTCATGGCCCATGTGCCCGTGACAGGAATTGCTTTTCACGAAAAATATTTTAAGTTTATGATAATATTTAAAAATAATGACAGACTCAAGGCGCCGCTTAGAATTGAAAAAACTAATTGAAGTAAAAAATAGCATGGTAACATGCTGTTTCATTCAACGCTAGACTCAGGAGGTCTGTAGAATGAAAATTCTACATTTTCCATGGTGCCCAGCCAGACACAGCTAGGGTGTTTGACAGGGAAAAATTCAAAACTCACGCTTGAAAATTCATATACGAAGTTTTTCTTAACCTTCTTACTGTTAACTACAGGGCCATATCCTACGGTATCTAAGCGTGAGACTATTATCGTCGAATAAGAAACACACTGATATTAACAAGAAGAATAAGTTACAGGACGAGCAAGAAAAAGAGTAACAAGCAGAACAAGTATTACAGGTAGATATTGATTTTTATTTTACATATTGCACGTTGAAGCAACACAGACTGGAAAAAGTATTCTTACTTGACCGATTTAAAACCTTAGAAACATTACAGGCATGGGAAGTTGGTATTCCAGCACATTTTTTATGAATCAAGACAAGGTTGAAATATTGCTTGCGTAAAAAAGAAACTAAATCCTTTGTGAATAGTTATTTAAGTCTTTTCGCAATCAGCAATGAAATTTTGGACGGGTTTTCGGACTCCTACCCGTTTTAGATAAGCAATCTTCCAACATTTCTTCCTCACTCGATTGGGTACGCGATATGTTTTGCGAAAGTCTTTTCCATCTATGGGATTTAGTTTGGTGCCTCACGTGACTCCCAAGCGCCCTTCTGATCGTCACGCAAGACAGACTCGGATGATAAATACGAGTGGAACGACCGCCACACTTCGTATTTATAAGATATTTATTTATTAGTCTGCGAAATCTAGGTCTCGGGAGATCCTATAAATAAATTCTGCATACTTATAAATTTCAAACCCCTCCGCACAATATGAATTCATTTTCCTTTTCACATCCGTATAGCTTTCACCTCTTCCACTATATAAATGGCAATACCTTTGCACCTTACACTATACTATGTACTATATAAATGGCAATACTTGTACCTTCCCCGCTTCTCCTGAAAAATCCGGCATCTTCCCTTCTATCACAGCCTTCGCTACACTGTTACCTTTCAACATCTCCTGCATCAACAGTTTTTCCTTCTTCGAATTTACAATAAAATCCTCCTTTCCTTCCCTTCTATTGAAAACGCATCTTTCTCTCTGCTAAAATTTTTTTTCGAGTTCATAGCTCAAATGCAGCCATCAATCCCCATGCCTTAAACGTAAAATTTACAGTTCAAGCATGCTGCTTCTAACCGATAGCCTATTTTGAGTGCTGGACTTAGGCAAATTCTATATTGATTCGTCCAGGGATAGATTTGACAAGAAGTCAATCATACATATATCGAGATACCAAGGTCCAAGTAGAATTTTTTCAAATTTTAAAAATGTACCCTAACTATCTTTCCCGCCAGTCTCTCTTAGGAAATACGAAATCATCGGAACGTAATATTACTCTGTGCTCCGACCTCATTTATATTCTTCTGCCACTTCGAAAAAATCGTGAAATTGATGGGAAAAAAAGTTTACCAATCGAATCTAAAAACGCAATGCTGTACAGATATGGTAAACAAAATTTCCATGCCGTCAAGCTTTAAAAATTCACATTTGTTTGCTTACTCACGGTATTGTCCGGCGCATTGGTTTCTGTGCTGATATTCCACGTCAATTGCATGTACGACTCGTACTCCTCATGTCTAGTTCCTGGGTTTTCTTTTGGGAGTGGCGCCAAACGATTAATTGGGTCCCCATCGACCATTTGGGGAAGAGAGAGCTTGAGATGGCATTGAAAGTTTTCATCGCGAAAAAGAGTCAAAAAATGTCTTACATTTTGCGCACAGAATGAAGAATGTGGATAATTTAATGCTAGCGTCAAAGAGGAGGGGATCATATTGAGAGTGGAGGAGAAAATTGCACTTTTTTTTGGATTAGGGAATTAGTTAAGTGCATTACGATAAAGGAAATACTGACTACGGAACAACACCGCCAACCATACAAATGATATATGCACTTCATGCCGCCACTCTATTTGAGGTAAATTTAAAAGGCAGGCTTTTAAGTAACTGCATAAAAATTATTCACTTTTGCTAAAGTCTTTCATTTTTCTTCATACTTGCACAGTTATGTTTGCTCCGTCACGTTCATACGAGTCTCTTTAGATGACTCTACGATTTATCGACTTGAGGGTATCCTGACCCTTGAATTTTTCAGTCAGCCCCTTTACTGTCAAACCGGATATAATTGGTGATTCGATTCCCATCTATTCTCTCAACATAACAAAACCAGCGGAGCACATTTCTTTCACACTTGTCTTCGTGTATAACCTATTAATCCATCCCACGTTCTTCCATATTCACCATGCCTCTCCATATTTCTGGTGACTTTATCTAAACATTTTAAGCACCCTAAATCCATCATTTAGCCTACAATAATGCGTATCACATGAAAAATAATAAATTATGTTTGATAACAGAGTACATAACAAGAGCATCAAAATAGAACGTATATGCATGCATGATCCAGGAAGGGTCCTAGACTTCTTATTGAGTACATTCAGCCAGAGTTTCTTATGACATTTTAGTCGACGGTTTAAAGGAAATAACTTTTGTTTTACTTACTTTAAATTAAGTTACGGAATTTTGAATTTTTTTTTAATGTAATATATTGTTTTGTGCAATTTGATGCATGCAATTTTCTCATGAATAACGTTACTCCTGTAAATAAAGTTGAAATTAGATAGCTTATCGAACAAACAAAGCATTGCTTGTGTGAATATTTACAAATTATTGTTCGTATAAATAAATACAAAGAATAGTTCGTATAATGTATTTGACTACAGAGACTTGATTTTGTAAAATTCTTTCTCATACGTATATTTGATTTACAGCAGAATCCTTTTTAAACTACTTCTCAATGTAGAAAGCCAATACTTACAAATAATAAACTTACTTAAATGATCTTACCATATTGTTCCTACTGTTTATTGAATTACTTTGAGCTTTTTAATTTCATAATTTTGTCTCTCGAAATTCAAGCGCCCGCCCACTTCGAATTTTGTCGAACATTCCAGCAAAGGGAATTCTCTAGTTTCACAAAAGAAGAATACAAAGTTTTGCACTCCTCAAATTAAATTGACCTGTTTCTACCCAGTGTGATCCGTGATGGCAAATGATAAGATATTAATGAGAAGTAGCCTGAATAACCAGCGAGATCTTTTCTGGAGAATATACGAGGGTCATCCGAAAAGTAGTACCCGTTCATGAAATAAAGACACAAAAGTAAATATTAACAAACATAAAAAATTTTATTTGAAAGAGGATACTTTAAAATACTTCTCAACATAATCTCCAAGCAAATTAAGGCATTTGTCATAACGTGTGACAAGTTTCTGTATTCCTGCTGCATAGTCCTTCGCCGCCAGCTCATTGAGATACAGGGTCACTCCTTCTTTAAGTTCTTCATCGCTGTCAAATCTTTTTCCTGCCAAAAAGTCTTTAAGCTTTGTAAAGAGATGAAAATCTGAAGGGGCCAAGTCCGGGCTATACGGTGGATGGTCGAAAGTTTCCCATTTGAATTGCTGCAAAAGTTTTAACGCTTAAAAAAGTTAACACTTGGTTTTGTGCTCATCTGTAAGCATGCGAGGGACCCATCTTGCACAAATTTTTGCATAATGCAGATGGTGTTTAACAATTTCATGAACAATTGTTCGAGAAACATTGGGAAAATGCTCACAGATGTCATCAATTGTGACGCGCCGATCGTTCCTCACGAATTCGTCAACTGAGCTCACCAGTTGGTCTGTAATGACAGACGGTCTCCCCGAACGCTCATCGTCGTGTGTGTTCCCCCTCCCCATGTTGAAGTTGCGACACCACCGCCGAACAGACGACTCGTCCATTACATTGTCTCCATACACCTCCTTTAATTGGCGATGAATATCACATGGGCGAACGTTTCTTGCATTGAGGAATTTAATCACTGCCCTCACTTCACAACTGGCGGCGTTCTCAATTTTTTTAAACATTGTAAACAATCACAGAAACAACACAGGCAATGCTAGCGTCACGCAACTTGGCTCAGAGAAGGCAGACAAGCCACTGAAGCTATCTGACCTCGTCCAGCGGCTACTCGCGTCGTCAGCACTTCATGCGGCACGAACGGGTACTACTTTCCGGATGACCCTCGTAATTAATATGTAATAAGTAATTTTAATGTCTATGCTTTATTTATCGCTGCTCAACGTAATAAATACGTCCATAAGACTTAGTCTCGTATATTCTCCTCTACCAATACCAAATTGGCAACATTTAAATTACCCAATAAAACATTCACGTTCCACTAGTTTAAAGGAATTTCACCATAAAAAATATAGAGCGTGGAATGTATTATTATGAAATATCCTAAAAAAGAGGCAGATTTGAAAAATTAATAAGACCAGTGTAGACATTTCGTATATCAACATGCAAAATTACAATCCTCCGATTTCATTTTAGAGCAAACAGTTAGGCATGCTTCCAATTCCAAATTCGTACGTTCCATTTGCTCTTTGTGCTGACCCTTTACTTTTAGCATTAAAAGGATGACCTCCAGAAAAGTTCAAACTCATTCCCTTTGAATTGCCCTTTTGAGTGCCCCGTTGTTGCACAGAAAGGAAACAATATACTCCTCAGAGTAATAGAGGGAAAACACTTCAAGGGTGTGTTCATTTCATTAAATTTATTGCTATAGGCACGTTTGACATTTAGATAAAACGTAAATGCCACAGATTATCGCGTGACATTTATTGAAACCTACACAGATGATCAAAATTTTTGGGACAGACGCATGGACAGATAATTTTAAGGAATTGGTTTAGTAGAAAAACTCAAAGCATTCTACCTCCATCTGAAAGATTGGGCAGCATGAAAAAAGGGCGTTGAGGGGTTAAAAGCGTGGGTTGAGATTAGATGGGGTGAAGGAAAGAGAGAGAGAGAGTGGGTGGGGAGAGCAATATTCCCACGTCCCCAGGAGAAATTAAAGATGGTGCTCTGAGTTGATTGTGCGTCGAGAAGAGGCGTCACATTTCGCCGATATGAGCAAGGAAAAATGAACCTGAATAATTTCTGTTGAATAACCCAGACCATGGCATGGAGAATGGATATCTCATGGAGCACTCTATAGATCAGAGACATGAAGCATTGGACAATAGATCACTGAAGAATAGAAGCCTCTGAAACATGGTCCTGGAGGAGAATCTGAAGATAGAATGGAAAAATTGAATAACGAGGAAGCCTACAGAAGAAGAAAGGGCCATTTGGGGAACTTTACGAAAAAGAAGAGCTGGGTGGATTGGAACACACCTAACTAATGAATGAGTTAGCAACATAGTAGAAGGTAATTGGAAGAGAAAATCCCGCGAGGAATACCGAGAGATGAGTATATAGAAAAAGTTATGAAAGACGTAAAATAGGAAATCTATCAAGGGTTGAAAGGGAATTAACACTGGACAGAGAGGAATGGAGGGATTCAATGAATCAATCTTAGGATGGAAATCCTGATTATGAACCACTCCATCTGCTTTCTCAATCAAAGGGACAAAAACACCAAGCACTTATCACTTAATGTGAGCATTTTCTCACTTTTGACTGCATTGCCTTTGTCCCTATGTAAGACCACAAATACCTTGCGGTTTGCCCGTACGTATTTCAATTTTTTTCCAACGGGTACTAATATATATAGATAAAGCGAGTGATATAAATTACCTCAAACGTGACGAGAAGATGTCTCTTACCTACTAGGGAAACCTCCTTGTCTTTACGCTGAAAGACATGTGCGTCACAGCTTTTCACTTCAAAAGACAAAATGGAAGATAAAAAGGTAAAGCAAGATCTTCGAGGACACGGTTTCATCGCAGAGTTTTTAAACCCTAGGAAAACGTGATCAAAATGGTAGCATTCCAATTCAACTTCATTACGAGACTAGCGAGTAAGGTTGTAAGAAGATCGATTAAAAGTGAAAGCTAATCCATTACCTATGCAACTCATTAGGTAAAAAAAGATTGGAATATTCTCTATAAAGATGATATTTTTTTAAATAAAATAGCTCATAGTAATAATTTCAAATGAGAAATGTAAAGTGCGGTTTCAGTCGGGCTCTTCGACCCGGAAAGGGGGATGAAACCAGAGTATCCAGTTGGATAAATAATTGACCACACGCGCAAAATTGCGGCCGCCACGTTATCGTCCCTTCCAACTGCAGTGCACCTCGAGGAAGATGCTTGATGGAGTCAGCATTAAAAACAAAATATCCGAGGAAACCCATCTGTTGAGGGGTCGAAATAAAAAGGCTGTCCCGTCATAAAATTCGCTCATTTTAAGTACGCGCTCGCGCAAATATCGCGACGCCATTATAGCGAGCGATCCCAAATGCTTCCATTCTCCAGCGACCATGAGCGAAAAAATACTTCCCTCAAATTCTTTCCCTCCTTATTCCCTTACGCGGCTCCTTTGTCCGACCAAGAAATGGATATTCTCGCGAACAGACTCGGTCGCGTAGAGCCCCTTAGAGGGCATGAAAGGGAGATTAGTGAGCGTGGAAGGCGTGGAGCGAGAATGGAGGAAGAGTACGAATACAAACGCTTCTCTGAAGGACGCCTAAGTCGGCAGCGGGACGGGAGAGCAAAAGGGAAGGGATGCAGAATGGAAAATATGCCCTGGCCGTGAGACGAGCCAGTAAGTTCACATTGTGCTTAGATGTGCATCGCTGCAGAATTCCGACGTCTCAAAAGCATTCTGGAGAGTAAACACGCCATAATGGACTTTCCTTCATCTCGCTCCGAGCCTCGTGGATTACATTCATATTTTTTCATCGAGTCATTTCAGATCTCACTCTTATTCTGCGATTTTAACCAAGAATTCGGTGCGCATGGTATTCTTTCGAGGAAATATCTATTTGCCTTGCCTGAGTAGGAAAAATATGAAGAAAAAATGTAATAATTATCTCGCAATCAATTGCCATTGATTCGATTTTTCTAATAATTTTCGTCTCCAATCTATCTACATTATTTACCAGAATTCAAAAACTACTCCCCTTATAGGTTTCCAAAAATGCATCGAATATTATATCGTTAAAGGATCTTATTACGATTAATTTGTACCCATGTACATGGCATATTACGTATGAGGCAAAGTATCCCTTTTTCCAACGGCACTGCTGGTGTAGTGGTATCATGCAAGATTCCCATTCTTGCGACCCGGGTTCGATTCCCGGGCAGTGCACATATTTTTTCTTCTTTTTTTTGTTGTTAGATCTCCTTATTAGCATTCGCTTTTAGCAACCGGATATTTTCATTGCGTATGAAATTATTTAAAGAGTTCTTTTCTCGAATGGACTTGTAATTATAGTTCAATGTTGGTTGCTGTCTAATTTTGCGAAACTTGTTCAAATTCAGACGAACATGAACTAGTGTTTCTAAATGAACCTGTTACGAGTACACACTTTTAGGTTGTTTTAAATATTTTGGAAGGTCAATATTGACATTTAGTTAAACCTTAGTTTTTTTAAAGAGGGGCGAAAAAGCAAATCAAGAAGTGACATGAAATAGGTATGAAGTCCAAAAAATATTGTACTAAATGAGCGAGAATAGAGACCATTAGCGAAACAATCTTCGCATTAAATAACTTATGAATACCAACGTACGAATCGCATGAGCGCTTGCAATACCCCGCTGGGTGTTATGGTTGATTGGGAATAGTCCTCTAAGAATACAAATTGATGGAATTTGTGTTTTAATGATACTAGCCAATTATTAATTGCAACGCTCTCGTAATTGCTGACGGACGAATTATCATCCGTTTCATAAACTTTCAATAACTTTTCGCCACTAGAGGCACCATTCTGCTTTCAACGAAGTTCCAGTAACGAGAAAAATTTAATTGAAAGCTTAATTTTTAAATTGATATTTCCAAACACAATAACTGGAATTTGAATCCGGAACCTTGAGGTCAGAAGCCTTGTGCCTTACCAACATAGTCTATGCACATTTAATAGATGAAATCCCTCAGAGTAAATCGAATAAGTAGGAGGTCGAAGAATCTTATGACTTTCACAATGATCTATGCTGAACAGAACCCACCCAAGCATCGCACTGGTATGTTCTATATTGCAGTAGGGTATGATGATTTCATCCGACCCTATTTTATACCCTAAACTAAAACACCATATTTTATAACCTATCATTAATACCCTTTTTTGTGGCCAAAGTGATAATCTAAATTTTTCATATTCGTATTTGGTGAAAATTTAAATTTGGTTAACCATGGGCGCCACTATTGAGATTTTAATTAACACACTTTTTCCATCTTTTCTTTTTCCTGGGTGCAGACGTCGACAATAATGGCTACCTCGACCGCCACGACTTCGAATGCCTGGCCCTCCGAGCCACCCTTATGGAGAAGAGGGGCGAATATTCAGCCTCCCGTTTGGCCGAGAACCAACACATCATGATCAACCTCTGGAACGAGATCGCCGACCTGGCGGATTTCAACAAGGTAAGGAAACCACGATCAGTGCAATATACCATTCAGCCCAAATCAATTGATTCCAGTGTCAAATATTGTTTTCACCTTGTAAATTTACTTCATGATTATTAATACATTAGTTTACCCGGGTTTTTTCATGTCGGCGTCATCGATCATCTAGAGCTGCAATTTGTGCGTACAATTTTGCCAAAATTACTCTGCCAACATAGAGATAACATGTCTGAGAAATCAACTTTCCGATTTCTACGTGATTGGAATCGTTTTAAATAGTGGGCTCATTAAACTTCATATCATTTTATTGACCTGCGTCAAATTCTGGATTTTTCCTTGAGTATTAAAAAGTAATACGCTGATTACACAATTAACTAAATTTGATATCAAACTCTTAGTTCTGTAAATGTACCAAACAGCACAAAATATTACAAACCGTATATTTCAATCTCAATATAGAACCACATTTGACTTTTGTATAATGACTAGTGCCTTGCCATGGAGGAACCTATCGCACTGAACTAGAAAAATCGGTGTTTTGTGCAAATTAGTGAGAACTGAGAATGATTTTACCCTTGTATATAACTCCACAATCAGCTTTAAAGAATTACCATATTTTGGTATTTAACACAGACACAACTTGCGTCCATAGTTCTCTTAAGGTGATGCGTTTAAATTCGTCGCCCCTCAAGAACTGATTCTCTTCTATAAAAAAAACCCAAATATATGAAAATCTTACTACCCGCTTACACTTAATTTTGTAATGAAAGGGCAAACTTTTGAATTTTCTTCAATGATAAATGATAATACTATATCCATTATACAGTGAGGATGATTTTAGAATAAAAAACCAAAGGAATCAAAGGTGAAATGGATCGGAAGGAAAACAAATGAGGAAGTACTAGGGATGGTGGGGAAGGAGAGGGATTTATTGGGAGATATCCTATGGAGACAGGAAAAATGGATGGAAGGCGTATTGAGCGGCAGTGGGATGTTGAAGAAGGTAATAGAGGGGAGAATGTTGGGCAAGTGAGGAAAGGGCAGGAACAGGATAGGGATGTTGGATGGTATGAAGGGGGGAAAGAAGTACACACAGATGAAGAGGGACCTGATGTAGAGTAGGTTACTGGATTGTGTTTTGTTTGGAGTTGCAAAATATTTATTTGATAGTTGTGTCCATCCAAAAACCTACCTTAACCGGTAGATTACATAATAAAAAAATCATCGCAGACAAATGGTTGACCTAATTATTTGAGTATAAGGTATTGGGAGACTGAATATAAGAAGCAGAAAAAAATTTGGTTGTTAATAATTAGCTGTGCTTCGTAAAATAATTGAAAAGGAAATGCTAGGATGGGCATGGAAGGGATAGGAATCAAAGTAGGCGGGTGGTAGGGTAGCATCATGATAGAGCTTGCTGATGATCAAGGTTTATTTGCGCAGTCAGAAAATAAAGAATAGCCATTGCTGAGCACAATCAGTGTTAAAAACATGATATGCAAATAAATCATAGCCAAACAAAAGAATTAAGAATATATGCGAAGCAGTAAGGACGAGGGATATTGCGTTGAGTACAGCATACTTTACAAGTAGATAGGCGTGGCAAAAGAGAGAATATTTAGCAGGCAAAGAAGAGAGAAGAAGACTATTGTTGATATGGATGACATGAAGGGAAAAAGGGTGAAGAGTCTTAAACTAAAATATGGTTTATACCCATGCCAAATCTTGGACAGCATAATGTAAAGCTGAGGAGGGCTAAGGAGGTGCAGAAGTGTTTATTTCCTAAGAGAAACAAAAAGTTTTGCAATTTAAAAATTCTTTTAAAGGGTGCTGAGTTAATCAAAAATTGACCACGAATATTAATAAAATGTACGTTTTGCGTTGATGATGTGATTCGAATAATAGGAAATGAATACTGAGCAGCGATGCACCGTTATTTTTCAACATGAACGCAGACACGGAACATGATACAAAAGTCTAATATTTATTTAAATTAAGATATATTTAAATAGGGCATTATCTTATCAATAATAACATAGTTTTCCGATCTCAAGTGCCAGTATTGTCGGATGTTCTGTTCAGTTTTCTTAATTTTGAGTTCTCAGAATAAACTAGTTTCGAACAGAAAAACCGGAGTGTTGACATTTGTTAGTTAAACTTAACTTGTGGCCTTATGTTCTGCTACTCCGGGTTTCTCCGGTTGTCTCCATGAAATATCCCTTTACATAATACGAGGGCTATAAGCGGATCGTACTGTTTTCGGAATGCACTTGCTTACTTCCGCAGGAACCTCCTAGTCGTTCGAATTGTAAAGGAGTCCCGTCTTTTACTTTCTTGATACAATATTTTTCACTCTAGCAAATCTCTTGGAAATTATATTCATTTCATACTTTTTGAGGAGATTCTTATTTTGTTCCGGGATCTCCTGATGCATGAAAGAAGCTCATTTTCGTAAAAAAAGTGATTTTTTTCTAGAATGACCATCTTTCTGCACTGATTTTATTTTCGCTGAAATTTTTTTAGATAACACAGGACGTACGAGGAACAGGAATGTAGCTCCGTCATACATCCCTTTCCGAAATAAAATCATCTTTAGTCTTCTATCTTTCTTCTCCAACGTACTCAGTTCCACTGCGTTATGCGTTACAGCCTTAGGCGTACATAAACATGCAATATCGGTATTGCTTATTTATCTCCATTCGAGCGTAACGAGTAATGGTCACGAAATGTGAGACATCGCCGCAAGGAAACCCAGTAAAAATATCTCACTATTCAACTTGAGTATTTGTGACAGACGATAAACCGCTACTGCCTAAATGAAGGGGAAAACAAACTGCTTGGTATTGAATGGATTTAACGACCAAAGAAATGCCCTTTCTATTTTAATGTCACTATTCAATATATAAAAACCGACAAAAATAAATAAATAAAAGAGCAGAGCTAGAATTTTTTCCCAGCATAACATTGGGTTACGTAGTAATGTCCATCAATGCTTTCCTGTCTGATTCACAAAAACTCATTGAGTTTCACAGAACAGAACTTGGTTTATCTCGGTTTTTCTGAGAAGGGCCGGGTTGGTGACGAATGAAAACGTTTGTTTGAGATTTCACACACGAACAATGATGGAAATTGATTAAATATATTCTTTATTTTCCTTACAATGTTCCCGGAATATTTAACTGATTCTTAATAAAACTCTTCCGTATTCAAGAATTGAAATTTAAGGTGAATGATTGGTTTTTATCCAAAAAATATTCTTTTAAGGTTTTGCGCGTTTTAGCACCAATTTTACTCTAACTATTTAGGGATGAATAGAAAATACCTTTAAGCTGGTGAATTTTCTTCACAGTGACACAGAAGACCACGTGTAAGGCGATAACTATGATGGCTGACCACATCATTTGTCGGTTATTAAAACATCCAAGCACGGCACAGAGCATGATGGATTTAAACTATTGAACCTAATGAGAGAATTTTTTTGCAGAATTTTTTTCTGCAGAAAACTTTAGCAGAATATTTTCCCAAACAAAACAAAATTACATATATTTTTGGAATGAGCAAAATAACCGGCACTAAGACTACTACTTTTATCTTCTTCACAATTCAATTTGTTATCTCTCTCGAACTGACAGAATTTTGGTATAATTATTTGGAAAATCAATACTAATTCAAACCATTGCGTCGCATCGCCCAGCGTCGAGATTGGGGCCACGGTATTGACCGTAAAGTATTCAACGATCATCGCTCTAAATTAGGCACGTATTACGTCGACTTCTATGTGTCAGAAATTTTCCGGAGTAATCTAATGACATTTCTACAGTTCCTCCAAAAAAACGATAACATTCAACAATAGCTAGTGCCATTGGCGTAGACGGGCACGTATTGTTAACCTCTTCGTTGATTTAAGTCCTAAACAACATATAGATGGTCACCAATGAAAAAATTATTCAAAATATTTGATTATATGATTTTGAGGGCTGATTTGAAGAAAAACTTCAAAGCCTTACACTCCATATTTCTGCATAAATTGTTGAAACTTTCCGATTTTCAGGGATTAACTGTGATTCCCTTTTTTACTATTTGTACATTGAGGTTACCTTCGGACTAATAGTTATGCTTGTTTTTGATACGTTAGGTTGCTATTACGGATTACTTTCTGAAAGGTTAACAAAGCTCAAGTAACTACTTTAACCTTTCTGCATTTTTTTCATTCATTTGTATCCTGGTTATAGCCATTTTATTTGATTTTACAACTTGAAATCATTTGTGTTTTCCGGGATTATTGTTGTGCACTTGTGATCCTGCCGGTCCGGGAGAGCCGAATGACAGTGCGAGAGAGGTTTACTTAACCAGATAAAATTCGTAGCATTTGTAGGAAATTCTCAATCAAAATCCAATTAGCTACAAATCTAGTCATGAATTATAACATTTAGCAGTTTTTCGTCAAAATTGGTGACCAAGGCAAGTTTTGTATGGTATACGAGAAGAAAAACCCATGAGGAGCAATACAATGAAGAAAAACCAAGACATGCCGCAAAGTAGAGGGAAAACATTTTTGCTTAGGATACTTGACATCTATGTCTCCCAAAAGTCACTGCTATCAAAGGCCAAGCTCGGAAAAGTCATGAAGAAATTTTCTACCTAAAATAAGATCATTTCGTATTGCAATGTGCCAGGTTTACCATTTATTTTGTAAGTATACAATAATATCACTTTTCATATACTCTAATCAATTCTCTCGTAAATACTCAAATACATAGAAAGGAAGCTTTTACTACAGCGCACGATGAGAGAGTCAATAAAAAACTAGTCTTTAAATGATAAACCCATAATTAACATAAGCATTACTACCTCAAGGGTTAAGAAAAATAATGTGGTTGCTCCTGAAACCTCTTTCACATTCACTTGGTAGATAACGAAAAGAAAATAATACTCGTAAGCCGTGATTGATGCAGTCCAGATAAAGTTTAACACCCAAATTCATTTTTTTTATGTTTCATTCGTCTGCGTTTATATTTGGCCGTTTTTTCCTAAGATATGATTATTGTTGCGTGTGTTCTTATGAAGAAAGGAATGAGGCCTATTATCGTTGAGCGAGCACAAAATGGCTGGTAATTTTTTTTTCTTATTAGGGACACGTGTTACGTTATTGAATTCTTATCTGTCGGAAATAATACAAAACTTATGCCAATAGCTATGCTGAAGTAACGCTGCTAGGAGTTCTCATTCTTCAATACCAACTACAAAGTGGACGAGCGGGGATAATAGATTGGGAAATAAGAAGTTTCAAAGCAGTATTGCTAAGAAAGAAAGTTAAGAAAAAACCTCTACCTTAGTCATGCGTCATATGATCCTTGGAAAGTTTAACGTAACATATCACAAAGATCAAAATCAATTAGAAATTTGGATGAAAATTGATGAACTTAGCATACCATTAATTTTATTCAAGCAGTAGGAATCTACGTGTATCAAATTTATGTTTCTGTGATTCGTAGAATCAAGGATCAGCGTATAATTAAAAAGTGTCATCCACGATGGGAGAATTTAAAACCAGCACGTATAAGTGTCATGTTAGAAAGTTTGGTTGACATCTAAGTTGAGCCATTAGACATATCCTTATCAGACTTTAACAGTTTGTCAAAGTTTTTCTCGTGGAAGGAAAGTGTTCCGAGTACCCATGGACGACATTTCCAAAGTCGATCAAATTCGAAATGGAAGGGTTTGATATTTGATGGCTCGAGAATTTGGAAACTCACGAAGGGCAATGAGTTGGAAAAAGAATTAGGAAAATCTTGAAAAGGTGGTCTGGAATTGAAACTGAAAAGGATTTTTAAAAGAAATTCTTGGGGCACCACAATAATCCCAAATGCGAATAAACGGTGGGAAAAAAATTCTCAAATACTACATGCTCTGAAATGAAAGTTCAAAGAGCGTAAGACCTCATTTTCTGAACGCTCTTGCGGAGTGCTTTCCTAAGAAAATTGGAACAATCTTTGAGGAAGGAGTAAAAATATCCCATCAAGACGTAGAAGAGCTACTAAAATAACAGCGACACAAAGGAAGTGAAACATCAACGCGATGGCAGCCTACTGTCGGTCTCAGTGGAAATAGGAACAAGGAGCTGAATACAAGAGAAAGAGTCGCAAATGAAATTTTCATCGGCAAGAAAAAAGTTGCCACATGAAATTAAACGAAATTGAAAATAGTTAAGCTTAAAATAATAGCATTTAATCGAAGTAACATTCTCAGTTGTCACTAATTTATATGTCAACTATGTTGAACCTGTTAAAAACATAGGGAGAAAATACTAGGGTCTTTGGATATTATCTGCGTGTATTGCATACGGTAAGTTAGTTTCTCAATATCCACTAATCAATAGTAAATATTCTTATGTGCCATAAAAACATTTTAGTCTATTTTTAAATCGGCACTCAAATATCTTTGAAAGTTGCCCACATACTTCCAGACAGATTTGGATGAAATTAGTATAAAAATCCTGGGTTATATGAAGAGTTCTGAGAACTTGAAATTCATGAACAACATCGCTGTATTACTCTGTACTAACTTTACAAATTATTGTGGCACTTCGTTCGAACATCTACATTTAGGAACAAAGCCAATGACCCAGCAGTCATTCTATTTTTCCTTTTGTTCGTGACCCTTTCATGAAGATGTGTAAATTTAAAATGTAAAAGAAAATTTATTGGTATAATTTTTAAAAATGAATTTCAACGATGCATAATAACTCTTTCATTTGTTTCGAACTCGAATCCACTTCTACAGGATGGCATGATCACCACCGACGAATTCAAGGCGGCAGTGAAGCAGACTTGCATCGGAAAGACATACGCAGAGTTCCCACAGGCGATGAAGATGTTTATTGACGCCAATTTCACCACCATTGACATCAACGGTCAGAGAAAAACGCCTTCTTTGCTGCCTCACCTCAAAACATTCATCTGCGTGTCGCAACGTTGTTCCTAACCTGACTAACGATTTGAGCTTGACTTGTTTTTTTTTAGAAAACGCCTGGCAGATCAATTTGTGCATGACCCCCTGGGACCGCAGTATGCTGCATGCACTAACAAATTAGCTTACTAGACTCCCCCTTTGCTTTCAGCCTCCGTTGCCAAGGGCGGAGGAGACGAACGCACGGCAGCCAGCGTGATGGTGAGTCCACAGCCATATACCAACGCCACCGAAGCGCGCTGCTGAAACCGAAGCGACACAACCCCATCCGTAAATGCTAACCCTGACCCGGTCCTTGAATTTTGAACATGGTTAGAATGGCCTAAAGTATTTCGGAACGATAATTTTCCTTCGTAGGATTTACGTTTCGTAAAGGAGATTCGACACCCCCCACGATCAAGGGTAACATTTCCAGAAATACCACGAGAATTACCCCAATTTTCACCTTTCGGGGCTGAAAGGCATCCATAAATATGTCCAAATGTACACCAAACACAAAAAGTAAAACATTTTTTCCACTAAACATAATTTTTTCATTTTTATTACCAATTTTCAGTCTAGCCGTACAGGTTTTTTTGGCGATCTGCAGCAAATTCCTTCATATGGACTTAAAAATAGATTTTATTCTCCTCCAAAATCTTTGATTCCCCCGCTTCCTTCTATGAGTATAACAGACTGGAACATCCTAGCACCAATTAATAACTACTCCCTCCACTTTTTCGCATAATGAATCTTCTTTCGTTAGTCACTGTTCATCTTGTTTTCTCTATTCTTCTTCTAAAACATGACTCATAAGTCTTTAATTGATGTTTACATTCTTTCCTTCAAGAAGATGCTTTAGACAAATACCACTGAAACCATATAATAATATTTACACCCATTACCTATTCTTCGTCTCTTCATTTCTTTCTTTAGTTGTTTTTGATAATGTAAATTGTACCATATTATAAATACTTCCATGCCCACTTCGGCCTAATAAAACGCAAATTGAGGTGCTGCACCAACTCTAATTTGTGCCGTACTAGTTTGATGATTAATTAACCTTCGTATTTCTTTAGAAGTTCTCTACTTAGATGTCCCCATGACTGGTTTTATATCATACTTTATCCGGCGATCTTGTAACCTCAATAATGACTGTAATCTCATGGCAATTGATTTGTCATCCTTATCCTTACTAAATATGCACCCTGCCTCACTGCATGACTCACTTTCAATTTTACCCTCAAAATTTTCCATTTCTCTTCACATGATTTCCACGGCGTGCAAGCTAAAAAAAAATACGCGAGAACAGAACCACCAGTCATTCTCACAAAAGTATGGCTGCCCATCACAATTCATATTCACTAACCATGCTGAGGCAGTGCGATCATGATGTTTCATTTAACGGCACAATAAATGTCAACAGCCCCACTGCGGAGCAAATTACAAGTGTGGTCTCACCTCACAGTGTACCCTAGTGCAGTTGTACTCATAAATATAACAGATAATTTTACTACCAAATAAGATTCCACATCAAAGCAAATAATATGTTAACGAGATTGCGATGGAAAACACCGGGGAAAAAATTTACAGGAAAGAAGTTTATCGCCTATATCAGCTTCAGTTGACGCAGAGAACCAGGACGTGGAGACGGTGCAAACGCCCCATATAATTAACTATAATTGCGTTTTCTTCCACAGATGTGAAACCAAAAAGACCTGAGCGAGTTTTCTATCTAAATCACTCGAAAAAAAAACATTTCCGTTTATTCATTTACTCTTTCATCATAGCTGTTTTTCGTTCTTTCATTCGAATCTTTCGTCCAATTTACCAAACTGAATAATATTGATAATCGAGTTTGTTTCTTTTATAACTCACTGAACCGACCCACCCTGGTGGTGATTGTTGATACTTAACACTATTTTCGTTCTCTTCATCCCTGGCAACATCCACATTGGTCTTAACCCTCCCCTTTCCCGATTAACATCACGTGGTCGTGGTCACCATACGACAGGATGGGCAGGTGACCGTGGAGGAATTCAAACAAGCCGTGCAGAACTTGTGTGTCGGGAAGGGATACCAAGAGTTCCCAAACTCCATGAAGATGTTCATCGACTCCAGGTTTAAGACTTCTGACGTGAACGGTGAGTAGGAGAGGGACTTGACGAAAATATGTCTCAACTCCAGCTTTACGAAAAACGTTCGATAGAATTGTTGAGTGGTATCATATAGAATCAAGAATCACAAAGGAAAAGTTTTTCTCTTCAATGGATTTCCTGCTTGAAGAGGTATCATAAAATAAGTCTTTATCAATAGTGTCACCGTATAGTTTCAGGTATTTCTTAGAGAAACTTTGAATAGTTAAAAGAAGAAAATGTTCGGGGTAATTTTTTTCATTTTCTCATTCATAAAACCGAGTGGATTTTTTTTAACGTTCTAATGGTTTGAACCTTAGTGCATCAGAGATTGATTAGCCCTGTCTTACTTCTTCCCAACTACTCTCATTCTCCACTTTATTTCAGAAAACATTCCCGGGACACAAACCTTCTAACAAACAAAAATAACTTTAGATAATCGAGGAATGGGTGAGTTTCTTCCTGAAAGTGTACAAAAATATGCAATAAGCTATTTTTCAACCTATCAGATAGTTTCAGTGGCACCGCCCCACATTTTTCTACGTGTTAAAGACTGGGAAACATTTGCCAATTAATATTGATCCCCTCCCAAAGTTCACCTGTTAGGAATTAATTTTCCTATATCTAAAAAATTGATTGTCCACACCAAAAGAGGGAAAATTCCTTATACGTATTCTGTATTTGTGTATTTAACACTCTGTATTAATTGAGGTCACGTCAATTAAAAAGTTCCAAGGTCCCTGTTCGTGTGGGCGAAGGATTTTATGGGGCAGTAAAAAGCATAGTGGTACAAAACCCTTAATTATTACTTCGACGTTGACTTTGAGTAGCCTTTAAGTAGCCTTTGAGTAGCCTTTGAGTAGTCCTTGAGTAGACTTTGGAGTAATCCTAATACAGCAGAAAATGTTCGATAAAATATTTGGACCGCTGGATATGTCACCCGGAAGAATGCAGCATTATTATTCGGGGAAAGTATAAACAACAATGTAAAAGGATTCGAACCATTTTTTCAGTCATTGATACTAAAAGTAACCTTTATCTCATTTTGAAAATTGACCAACAGCATTTTTTCTTGATTTCAAGGGAAATATTGAAAACGCCATTTAAGAAGTCGTAAGTTTCCTCTTCGTGAGGGCAAGATATTTTTAGGGAGGTATAAAAATGAAGTGGCACATTACATTAATTCATCATTACTATGCTTAAGTTACACGGACCGTAGATATTTGTAAAATAAAGGAAAGGGTGAAAGGAAACCTCCCCATGAATATATGAGGGCCTATGAATTACACGTTGTTTTTCGCCACCCTCGGTGAAAAAGTTTACTAGTACGCCAGTCATCCCTGGCCATGAATAAGTAGGCCATTGGCAAACCTCTCTCTATTGGCTTCCCTAATCCAGGACCCATTCCTCACATTAGCGCCTACTTTACGCGGTGCAGTGAGAAGGCTGATCAGGGAAGGGAAAAAGTACTGATTAGGAAAAGGTATAAATTCAATCTTGCAGGCAGGAAGGCTTTGAGGCCACAGCTGTTAAAAGGGGTTAACTTTCACCGCGTGTGAAAACAAAATGGATCGTAAAATTCAATCGAGCGCTTTGGATGGAGGAAATTAAGCTAATTAAATCAGTTAACTGGCCAGAGAGATTCAACCTCGCGGCATTAACCGACCTGAACAATGTGGCGATCATTTAAGATAAGTACCACGCATAAAGAGGCCATCGGCTAAAGATGGGGAATGTGAATAGATCCAAATTGTATCTATTCTTGCAACAGCTTTGTTTTCCATTATTTATTATGATAAAATCAAACTAGGATAGATTTTTACAAATTTTGCCCCGAGCGAATTTTATCTTGCACATCACAGGATTTTTCCCAAAAACTCTATCCAACTGAGAGAGATGAATGAACATTCGGGAGGAAAAAAAAGATAATATGTACATACTAATGATACATTTTCTGCAGTTGATTATCCATATTCATTTTTCTGGCGGTCTATGAAACCGAAGCGAGAATCAACCAAACATAAAATGCCATAAGTAGGACACTGCTGGATTTTATCATTTGAAAAAACGTCATTTTTAAGTAAATCAATGTACTTATCGAAGAGTCCCTGTTGAACGAGATGCATGTAGATCAAGTGTAGGGCAAATTTGCACGACGGCAATGTTCAAACACATCTTAACAGAAGGTTCACAGTACTACGAAAAGTGTGCACTCGTAAGAGCCTGTAAAACTTATATTTCGCGATGTGATACCTAATTACATAATATCTTCCAAGGGTTTAGGTAAATTTCTAGGACGGACGTAATTTTCCCGTCCTCAGGATGGACTTTCCAATCCTTTCTCGATTGGTGCGTACGCGAAAAAGAGCTTAGATTCAACTCCCCGATCGTACTCTTATAGTACCTTACGTATCCATGGACACTTAATGCATCTTATGGTAAGTTTAGAGGTCCTGTGCTCACTCCGTCACCTGCAAACGACTGGAACTTAGTGGCCGCTTTCAAATGCCCTCGTGCCGCACATTTCCATCTACACACGAAATGCATTAAATATAGGCTATACCTGTACTTGCATAAAAGTACTGGTATTTTCTGATGAGTAGATATAAAACATTACCGATAACTCTGGCTTGACGCTCAACATATAAATAAAATGCCGTACTTACGTGCAAGTGCAACAATGCATAAATTAAGATCTGCGTCAATATTAGCACTGATAAATAGGTACTTAAGAAATTTTGATCGAATGCGGTACTTTCGGAAATAACGTATAGTGTCATAACACCACTTTTATATCGTTATTTTTCATGAAAATATAATGTAAAAAAATGTTATTTCATTAACCTTTTAAACGATAGCTTGAAAACTTAATCGGCCACGACGGAAGTTATATGTTTAGACCGTGGATTTGAAGATTAAAATTTATTTTTTAAATTTGCTACACATGCGGAAACAAAGTTTGCTTTGCAAAGGTGAGTTTTCTAAGTTAAATTGGAATTAAAACATAAAGTATTAGGCAAGCTAATATTTTTCAAGGGATACTTTTTCCAATAAAACTTAGAATGCGGCAACATGAAAAATAAGGATATTAATTTAGCACACGAGGGCACTCATCCTCACCAAAGGCAGCCATAAAATCCCCGTCAGTTCCCAACATCACTCAAGCTAACAGGAAAAAGAATGTGCGTGAATTTGAAATTTGAAAACTCTATAAAGTAAATGTGCTTCGAAGTATCTTAGATGTAACCGTTCAAGTAAACCATTAACTGGCACTCAGTTCCTTCCGTATCGTCACAATCGCAAGAAGTCAGCCACTGATATTTTCAGAACAGGCACTTTACATTAGCACCGAACTTCGATGCGTGGGGTACGAGAAACCCATTGAAATAAAAATATCACCTAGAAGAGCCAGAATACCGGCATTTTTTCCCGTCCCTAAAAGGGCACTAATCACCCCATCCAGTAGTCCTCATCGCCGCTGTATCATCAGCCGCCGCTCAATCAAGAGCAACGCCACGGGGGTCGATCGCTTCCCAGAGCCGAGGGGGAAATGGCGACGAGATACCCTGGGAAGAGGAGGAATTAATAATTACGTACCCTGGGAGGAGAGAGGGTTGGAAGGAGGAGGAGGAGGTGGGGAGGTAAAGACGGAAAGGGGCAGGAGGGATATGAAAGACCCCGTCCGACTCACCTGCAGCTTCATTTTTTATAAAATAAAAGGGTTACGGGTGGGATCCTGATTAGCCCGAGTTTCCAGTGGGAGGAGCGAGACGGAGGAAGAGAGAGAAAGGCATAAAAGATTAATTTTACAAGAGAGAGAGAGGAGGAAGGAGGTGGGGGGAGAATCAGGGGCAACACGACCGATCGCATCCGGAAAATTCATGGCCGCCTCATTACAGACTCCAGAAAAAACTTTAAAGTCCACGACTGCGAAATGTCATCCTCACCAAATATCGTGTAAACGTCTCCTTAATTAGCAAGTCACACTACAAGTATTCCTTTGACAACCATTAGGATGTCGTCCACCTTGCTTTTCAACATCTCCCCACTAAGCCGCATATCCTCTTAACATGTAGTTATTTCAGTCTGCATTCAAATTATCAAATATTTAAATGCTGCCTAATGAGAAATGGTAGCAAATAAATGGCAAAGTTCCTAACTATGCACTTATACACGTCGCAGCATCAGCTACGTTTTCTTTCATTCAATATTTTACTCAATTTCTATCATAATTTTTTTCAATTTTCAAACTGACACGGGTAATTATCCGAAAATCGTGAAATAAAAAAATCATCTCAATAAACCTCATTTTCCGTGTATTCCTAATTTAACTACCACCAAAGCTACTCACACCGAAGTACATCTTTAGCTATCCGATGATGCCGCATTATTTGTAACAACTTTATAAAATATGAAACGCCCCCTGAAAAGAACATCGTTGTACCATTGATATTGATGGTTGTGCCGCTAGTATTAATTTTATAGCGCATTAGAGTTTTTGTGGAATTTAAAAAAGTTTTCACTCGAACCTCAAGATATTTTGTCAGGTGCCTGACTATCCCAATTAAAACACTTCAGGAAACAGTCTAAACGAAGTTCATGCCGAGTAGCCATATTCACTGGTGGGATTCTTACAGAATATTATCCCCTGTCCCCCAACAAAATAATTTCCTATTGGATTTTCTTACAGAAAAACAAGCGGTGTAAATAGGCTGTTTTGAAACACGTGAGTCTTCTGCGTTTTGCATTCGCTTCTCTGTTTTCACGTGCTTGCGCGTCTGATGGTGGGCGGCGGCACGTTTCTGGAGAGGAGAAGATTGAGGGGACAGGTGGCTTCCCTTTCAAAGTGTGGGGAGTGGGAAGTGGTGAGCACGAGTGGTGGATTGTGGGAGGAGGGAAAAACCCTTTGGCGAGGACTGGAGACAGGGACGAAATATAAAAACCAGTGGAACTTCCGAATGTTTGGCTAGGTCATCACCGCGCCTAATAATTCCGTCTGGTGGCGCAAGCTTGCCGAGCATCGCGGCACGACTCATTTAAGAATCCACAGCCGCCTTTCTAGGAATAATCAACATTAATAGACCCCATCATTTCGCAGTTTTTATTTTCCTCCGCCGGAAAAAAATATTTTAAAAATTATAGCTAATGACGCGTTGACAAACTTCCACTATGTCCTCTGGTTAAAAGCTAACGGTCCCTTAAGAAAGGTTCTGGGCACTTTAGCGAGATGAAACTTTATCTTTATACACGAAAGTAAAAGGGTTATGTCCCAGCAACAGATGGACTGGAGGCAGCATCCACTCTTCCTCGTTAATAATTGGAGTATCCACCATTCCCACCAAATTAAGCACTATTCCATGGACATTATGAATTAAGTAAAAGATTTCCTAGCATGGCATGACGTAGACTAACGGTTTCTTTTCATACGACACAACAGAACAGAAGGAAAGAGCTTCAATTGTCGTTTGACACCTCATGCATACATCTAGGGAAAAGAGACTTTATCTAAAAAAAATCAAACTATAACCTTTTGATGTTGCTACTACTGCTAAAAAAAAAGAAAATATTTTTTTCCAACTACAAACTTTCTTAAATTTATTTTTCCTCCAATTTTTAAACTTTCTATTTAGCCAAATGGGATATGAGTGTCCTTGTTGGGGAGCCATTATCAACATCTTGTAACTATTACTCGTGAATCACAAGTACCATCTATCAATCAAATGCCACGCTCCTGAAATCACAAGTAGAAAAATTGTAATTTCGAAAATTACTTATGGCGCATATTACTGTGTGTGGATTTTAATGATGATAAAAGTATATTAAATTCCGATTTGCAAAAAGTTCGATATGCTCCATCACAATAAGTTTAATGTTCGTATAAATGCTCAATTAGAACGAGTTTCACACTAATTGCTCTACTGCGGTGACCATTTGGCAAGTACGAGACACGTCTTCTAGGAATGGACTTCCGCTAATGGCTGCAGAGAAAATTTAGAATGCGTTACGACGCCTGAAAGGGCTCAGAGTGACTTTATTGTTTTGACAATCATTAACACATTTTTCTCCCTTCAAATAAACAACCGAAGATCCAGCCACTCGTCATCTGAATTTCCTGACTTGTCTACTTAACATTTTGACAAGCCAGTCGTGTTTTCTTTTTTTTTTAAGCGTTGGGAACAGCAAAATTTTACACTTGAAAAACTTTTGGATACAGAAAATATCCTCGGATGCTTTGTTTTCATAAAAAATAATTCATGACGTGGTAGAGCATTATAAATAGAAACGCAGCCTATATATTTAGAACTCTGTAGCTGGAAGGTTGGACTAAGATGATATCAGGTTTGATTAGGAGAATACACGAGAGGGGTTATGAGATACATAAAAATGACATGAGTATATCGCGCTTTTAATTCTGAATGAAACAGTATTTTTCTTAACGTGAATTCTGGTACCAAACTTAACCTACAAGTACATATTTTCTTTTCCACTGTCATTGATGATAAAGATGGAGGATGCACGCAAGAAAATTACACTCTTTCTCGATCGGGTTTGAAGTTATCAGATGATTTTCATTCAACTAACATGACCCTTGAATTAAAAACGTTATTAAAACGATTTATTGGATGCTATTAGATTTTTTTGTTTTTGTCCCCGTCTCCCATGCTGTAATTCCGACTGACCCGTTGATAAAGAGCGGTGAATTTTATAAATGTTGTATTTTAAAATTTTGGTACAGCTGTGCACACGCATTGAATCTAAGTTTTGGTATTATTCCACATTAATACTTGATTCCATATTGATACCTACAATAGCTCTCTAGAAAAAAGTGTTCGCACTAAATCTACCCTAGCCGTATCCATCAACGCAATGGTTGAACTCCATAATCAAACCAGCAATCAACCCGAAATTTGGTTTGATGGAAGCGGGCTCATCTCGCACAAAACTCAGCGGCGTATGAAATCCACAAACCAGGGTTAAGGGACCGGATCCTTCACCTATGCCTTCTCAGGAAGGTCTGGTATCCGGAAAATCACCCACACTAACGCCTAAAGGCATCGCCAGTATTGAAGAGCTCCGATTAGAAACCAAATTTTATTCGGTGTATTGATGCCAATTTCGTGTATAAAATGAAGTAATGTATTAATTAAAACATTATTGGGAAAAAAAAACCTTTTCCGAAAATCACTTTAACTAACATTAACTAAGTCACAATCAAATAAATAAATCTTTTCCTGCATCCACCTGAGCAGAAGCGTATTGTTGTAACACCTAAATACACACTGTAACTATTCCGCGAAAAATTATACGTCTTATATTATAAGTCGGTCTGAAGGTAAATTGTTGATTAGCTAAATAAATACAGAATAAAATAACACACCACAGTTCATAACCACCGTGTCTATCGCCGACCGAAAATCTGAGTTTATGTACAGATATACTTCATCTTACGTAATTGCGCCCGTCATTAATAATGATGAGTTTTCACATAAGGAAAAATGTCCAATCAACATGAGAAATCAAAATAATTGCCATTCAAAAGGTATTATTTGTAGAGCTCTCAACGCAACAGCGAGAAATAGGTCATTTGGCAAGTCCTCGGAGACAAGTACCTCCTTCCCCTAATTCATTACGACATACAACCTACATAATCTTCCATTTCCCCGGTCCTTTTAATATTTCTGATTCAGATAAGGTTAAAAAATAAAAAAGGATAAAAATATAGCTCATCTCTCAATAATCTTTATTGTAATTTCACCAATTGAATTTTTTTTTCCATTTCAACATAATCAATACCTAGTGAGCTATGAAATTTCACTCTTCAGTTATTTTGAAATCTAATCGTTCGAAATAAGGTAAAAGTTCTATCTTAAAATATTCTTTAAATTGAGTACTGCCCCAGCAATGGAAACTCAGCATTGCAACTCTGGAGAGCGACTTTGGCAATAAAATCAATCGGCTTGTTAAGTAACGGCAATCTCGTCCAAGAACTTACCAAGTCCAGCTATTGTATCATCATTGATGTGCTGATATACCACGTCACATAATCTTAAATGCCCATATGCGGTGATTAATAAATGCATTTGTGAACTCATTAAAAGCAACAGAAATTGATCGCGTCTAACTATTGTAAGCTCAAAACCTTGACATTCTCGCGCTAGAGCTGTGGGCTACGTCAAAAAAAACATTAATTCAAATAAATTTTTCAAATTATTTACGCCGGAACAATGATTTTCCGAAGAACATTTTTGATCCACAACAAATTTCCCCACGTGTTCTATATGATACTAATACTTTCCTTCGATTTGAAAATTGAAAGTGATTCGATCATTTCACAGGCAAGTACAACGGCGTGTATAGTTATACGAAAAGCACCAACGGTCATTTGATAAATTGTACATTACCGTTATCCCGACGAAGGGTTGCCACTTGTATTCATTATGAAGAACTCTGCTCCAAAGCTACGATTTCCACGGACTTCTAAAAAAATGGACTCGATGATCAGAGAAGGGAATTGGAATGATCCATCGTAATAAGATGATCTAAAGAAAAAATACAATTTGAAGAAATAGAAAAGGTGGCAATGTTCAATTAAATATATAAAGTAATCTCATGTGATATATGTATGTGATAATCATGCTATACTTGACTGATAATAATAATAACAACAACAACAAAATAATTCAAAACCAATGGTAACCAGCAATTGTTGCTAAGCGAAGAAAACCGCCATGAGAAAAAATGTTGCCATCATACAAACTTAGAAATGAATGAAAACTTAAACCCTGTGGACAATATGTTGTAAGGAAAATTTCAACGATTATCTTAATCAATTTAATGATTTATAATCATAAGTCGAATAAATTTAGATAATATAATACCTGATCCAAAATATGAACTCTGATGTTTTCCTTTTTCCCGTCGTCCCTTCAAAAGTATAACTGGTAGATACCAACTATATGCGAACCAATCGATGTTGACTTCGATTTAATAAATGAATTTGAAATAAAAGTAATATTGTGCCAAATAGTCACTGCAATGTAACTTTAAATTTAGTTTGAGGCCCCCAGGAGCTTCTCAGGCAACTGCTGTTTCCAAAATATCAACTTAAGTTAAGGTGATAAACTCCCGCTTAGCTAAAGAGACACGCGCGACCTCTAATACGATGCGTTTATCATAATGCCTTTGTTTTGCTTCAGAAAATTATGTACATAACCATGGTTTAATAAAAAGCTAAATGTAATGTTGTTTTCAATTTTAACGCTTAAGATATACCATTTGGAGATGTAGAGATTGATTTATCTTCATTACATAAAACCTTAAACGAACCACTGCCAGAACGTGGAAGTGTTCGTATCAAACCTGCACCCCTTAGTAATAATAATATTAGTATTTTCTCCCCAAGGAATTTGGGATCTCAAAATAAGAGTGGCTTTGGTAAAAACGCGTAGTAGTGTAGTCTTATAAGTTATCATTACATTAGCTTTTTTGCTTACTACTCAACCATCCTGAAAATTTAATGTGATTTGGAGAGAGGTTACATACTATGGAAAGCAAAAGCTGACAATAAAAGGGCCAAAATGGATGAGTATTAATAGATAATCAAATTAACCATTACGTTCATGATGATCAAGGGCCTCAATTCCTACATTTTACAGCTCTCCAACTTGTCTAATAATTATGTAAAATATATCAAACTGAAAAGTAAATACCAATAAACATAGGCATTTGTTTATCTTAAAATATGATTATCACAAGTTGCAGCCAGTAATCATTTTTTCCTTTGGAGTAAGTTTTTAATGTACCTGGTTTATTTACTACACATTCTCCCTTAAGGTACACGAAAATAAAAGATATGTTTTCTCATTTTGTGAGGTAGAGCTCCCCCTTGAATAATTCAAAACTTTCAAAATAAGTCATTAGAAAATGTTTTTATGGTTATTGCTTTTTAATTTTTTTATAATTATTGTTTGGTTTAGGTATTTGAATTGGCTGGGAAGGAATGTTATAAGATAAATGTACGTACAAAAGCATATAGGTACTTATTCTAAGTTTGAGTAGTTAACATTCTGAAACATTTCATGTGGTTATACTTAAAATTTAACAATCTGAAATGAATAACTCTGCCTGCAGTGATCCAGTTTTAAGCTATTTTTGGGTATTTACCTGATAACATAGTTAAGTGTATTAATCAGAAAAATCAGTTGCCAGGATCTGCTGCTACTATCACTGTGAAGTAAGTGCAATGATGTAATACAATGGTTTTTTTGAAATCTTATCTGCATAGCTAACCTCTTGTGCCAAAACATCAGCCTGCATGTCCTACTTAAATGCATCTAGTAGCAGTTAACATTCTGCTTCAACCTTGTAATATTATGAACCCATCCACAGGTTTATTCATTTTTTGTTATTTGGTAATAAAACACAAGAAGTCATTTAAAAAACCTTATTATTGACTATTGTTCATAAAATTCAAAGCTTTGCCATTTAGAGAATCACCTGGTAATTTCTTTATAATCAAAAAATTAATACTATAATTTCCAATGCTTATCATTTCCTACAAATTATTCTGCATTACTATAGGTCTGATGTGATGTTGTTGCTTTTCCAAAGAGTTTTGAAGTTTCAGAAATATATAATAGCCATGACTTGAATTTTTTAATGGAAGGACAAATGCAGGTAAACAAAACTTGGTTACTGACTTCACTAAAATGCTCAGTACTTTCTATCTACTTGTTAAAATAAAGGCTTATTCAATTTCAACTGTGAATAAGTGTGTAAGCATATTTTAAGAATGAATTTTTATTATATAATTCATTTGCATTCAGGGGATGGAGTGATTGGAGCAGAGGAATTCCGCTATGATTGCATCACCAGGAGCCCTTTTGACACTGTTGAAGTTCTTGATGATGCTTACAACAAGCTTCTTAATGTAAGTAAATAAAAACTAGATATCCAATGTGGTCATACTTCCATGGTATTTAATGTAAATTGTCTTTATAAAGAAAATATACTTTTTTCCTAACATATATTCATGAGAGAAGGAAAAGATAAATATATAGGGCACTTATGACCCCCATTTAAAATTACTTTTCCTTATAAAATCATTTTCATTAATAAAGAGAGATGTTGACCTGTACATGTGTGCCATTATCCATAGTCACACTGTCATCATTTTCACAAAACCTTCTTCTACATACATCAGCATGTAGTCTGTAAATAGTCAGACCACATGATAATAAAGTGCATTGCACACAATCATGCTAATTAAAATTAATGTTACTGGTAAAATCCCTTCATTAAGCAGTGTTGCTGGTGTCAATATCAAAATTTTCTCCCCGTTCTCTGAAGCAATTAATTTTATATCATTGATTATAAAATAAATAAATTCAGCTTTCAAACAACATCTTACTTATTGGGAATAAATGATGAAAGGTAATCACCAAAAAGGGTAACAAGGATAGGGCATCATCAAAAAACATAAGTGGTGCTTGTGATCATGAAAAGAGATACAAGATTTAAACATAACTGCCATCAGAATGCAGGTACACTTCTTCAGCCAATGAAATCAAATGGTGTTCGTTCAGTTTACATGAACAACAATTTATTAATCTTTCATTGAGAATCTCATAGCACCTTTTAAAATACTTCAGATCCCATTTAGAGGATTCAATTACAATCTATAATTTTCCCCACTTAACAAGAAAATCATTTCATCTGCTGGGCTGAAGCATCCTGTGCTGATGAAGCCAATAATTATGTATTGGATATCACCAATTTTACTTAATATAGATACTTGCAAATAGTTATTTCCACCGAATTTTCCCTTCTACAAAATATGAACAAAGCACTTTTCATGTTGGCCTGTTAATTTGGTAATTCACACACACACACTGTTCACATTTCCATTAATATTTGCTTTGATAATATGCAGAAATAATCGTAAAATTATGAAAATAAATCCACATTTCATCTAGATGCAAAAGGCTTAGATAAACTTTTATTAGGGAGATTGTTTCAATGGCAAATGCAATATGTGCTAGTTCTAAAAACACTATCTATCAAATGATTTGCTAATTTTGGAATATTTTTAATGAATCAGAAAAATTGTTTCCTTTTATGAAAAGGAATATAATTACAGACATTGCAATGAAAGGCTAATTTAAATTCACAAGAAACTGCTTTATCCCTGAAAAATGGCAACTTTAAATACAAGGAGTGCAATCTTACAATTTTAAATTGCTAATCATTCTCTTCTCATCATAATAATCCAACAAGGTTAATAGGACTGTACAGATTTGCAAGCTATTTACTATGTTTACTTAATAGGAGATATATCATTTGCCTTCAGTTTATGAAAGTTATTTTGATGGGGTGTTCTACCTAAGATAATACAATTTTAATATGTCATAATACAACTAAAAAACCAAAGTAAACACTAAAGTTTTCAATATATTTCTTAAACTTTTATGGTGGGTAGACATATTTGAAAAACATTAGAAAAATTGAATGTCAAGATATTATTATTGTAAACAAATATTCTTTCAATCTCCTATTAATTTCAAAATATTAAGCTTTCTTAATAACACGTGCAGCATTTTAACTGCAATTTTTGCCTGCCCTTAATATGACAGCTTGCCATACTTCCAAATTTATTTAAATATATCTACTTTTTCTTCTGCAGGATGATGACAGGCGGCGTGGAGGACTTACATTAGCTCGTTATCAGGAGCTTTATGCACAATTTCTTGGCAATGCTGATGAGAACTGCCCAGCTGTCTATCTATTTGGACCTCTCACAGAGCTAAGCTAAAAGGGATTTTACATGCATCCATCCCGCATCAACCATCTATCAACTCTTTTAGTAACTCTATTCTACAAGAGGCACCGTCTAAGGAAAGGGAAGATATTAAATATATTAAGCGGGTCTTTTGTTTCAAAAAAAATTTTTATTTATGAGTAAAACAATTCATATTCGTTATTGTGTAACCATCGGAAGAGATGCTTTTTGCATCAAATAAAATGAACCAAAAGAATTAAAAGAACAATAATGATTTCATTTTTCAGATAATTTCTATAAAAACCTAACGAGTGGTTTTAAATAACTTGAAAACCCTGCAATTTTCAACCCAAGAGTGTTGTACCCTTTCCACTGTATCTCTTCACCCTTTCTTTTGACCCATTCCAAAGTTGTTATCAATGAGTCTGGCTGTTTTGTTGTTTTGTGATGTTTGTTGCCATTCAGCTTCAAAGCTGACGGCAGAAACCTTGTTTTATACGTAAACTGTAGGGTGAGTATAAGTGAACATATTTCAGGGGTAAGCGAACTGCTGATGAAATTGTCAGCTCGGACATTTTATATTCATTTCCATGTTGATGTGTGTATCCATCCATTTAAGTGAATCTAGCATATACGGCTTCAAAATTATTTCTCATATGTAATGGAAAACTCATGCTTGTTCTCAAATATTATTTCCAATTAATCAAGGAATGAAATTTTACAAAATTATTGGTGCACCATCAACTTAAATAAAGCAATGGCTTCGCACAAATAATATTTTCATAATGCACATTAAGTGTTGGAGAATGTAAAAATAGGTAATAAAGAGTTATAATAAGGGGTTGTAAGTGGCTTCAACTAAAGCACTGAAAGATTCTTAAGGGTCTTGGAGGATTGACCTGTACTTATAAACCATTAAGTTGAGAGGATAGTTCTGGTACTGAGAGTTTTATTATTAATGATGATAATGTTCTCCCTATATTTCCTTTTGGTATAATTATGTTAGAAAATACTACCAAGTGCATATGTTTTGCTCTGCCCTGATATTGTAATATAGCACTATACTCGTAAAGTTCTAAAGATGTGCATCTGTAATTCTGGTGTCATAAACTGATTGCACAATTGTGTCATTGAATATTAAGAAATGAAATTATTAAATACAATAAAAAAGTTAAAAAACTGTGAAGCAATATCATTTCATGTAAAACTCATCGAATTAGTTGGAACATTAGTAAGTATTAGAACACACCTTTTACAGATTTCTCAATGTATACTTTTGGTTGAAACTTTAAAGTATGCATTTACTTAATGTTAACAGGCCATTAATATTTTAGAAATGGCCAACATTCTCTGATAAGTCATGCTGCTTGCACAACAAAAATTGGAATTATGAAGGTTATAGTGCTTGATTTACAGGATCCTTATATTATCGGGTCCTGAGACATTTGACAATTGTGAAATACAGGGTACAGCAACATAACTTCCATTTCTGAAAGCATTTTGCAAAAGAACAAAGGAAGTTTTGTTGCCGTACCCTGTATTTCTGGCGAGACAATTCATAATATTCATGATGACAGATGCTGACATTTTTACCACAAGCACAAAGTACACATTGTGCTACAGGGATGCTTTCCGTATCTTCAGAATTAAAAAAAGAAGAATATGAGTTGCACATTTTTGTGACATTAATAACCATTTCATAGTGGAAGATCTTTTTGTACACCTTATTTTTTAATATAATTCAAGACTTTAGCTTCCTGGCAGACCTTTGAAACTGATACATATTTTAACAAACAGAAACACATTGCTCAGTGTTTATTATTATTAGTGCTTACATGGCTATATTACATATTTTTTCTAATTCCCTTCTCCATTATCGACTGAGACAAAAATAAGCAGGTGATCATCAAAACCATAGATAAGTGTTGTAGTTTAAAACAATTAAAAATTACTACTTCCTTTACTTATACCTGACTTCACACATGACAGGCTGGCATTTAATGTCACAATTGATATCACACTAGAGCCTCTTATAGACATCTAAGATTGCTTACACATTTACAATAGAGCATGTTTTTTTGTAATAGTTAGCCATTAATTTGCTCAAATATTAGTCACAGTTTTCTCACTATCTAAAAAAACAAAATAGAAAGTTGGAAGATCCTGTACCCATGTTAGTACTATCACGCTGAATTTACCAAGCAAGAAAGCAGTCAGAGGTAAGTTTTGGACAAGGAAGAAGACATTGAGAATGAGGAAGGAGCTATTTGCAGAACCTCATTTTGATAATCCATCAAAATACAGAGAAAAGCTCTTCTTTAGTGAAAAAATGATTAAAAATTAACAGAAAGCACTGCATCATTAATGGATAGTCTGGATTGGGAGCCCAGAAGCATGATCAACTTCATTTATTCAAAAAAATACTTGCACAAATCATTCAAGTTCAGTTGTAATACAATAGGAATAATTATGCATATTATTTGAATGTCTACTTTTTAGATTGCTTTAGGATAGACACAAACTTAAACCTATACATTTCCATCCTTTGCTCAAAAGACAACTCGACCCAACACTACAATAAACTCTGCAAACTTTGATACTGCATACATTCTACCTATCTTAATTCCATCTAATGTACCTCTCCTTTTCCCTCTCCTCCTTGCCTGCCGTCATTTGTTCTATCAGTCTTCAACATTCCATTGCTAATCAAAATGCTCTTCAGCTACAATTACTACTTCCTTTGAATTTCTCCCAACAATCTCTCTTCTTCCCATCTATGCTGAGCATCTCCACACTTGTTCTCTTTCCTTTCACTTTTCCATCCATCTCCACACCCCAATCTCAAAAGTCTCAAATTAATTTATATCCTATCAAACTTTAGTCAATGACTAAGTGACCATGTCATACAAAACCATGCTCCATATGAGTTTTCACTAATCTATTCTTAACATTCTTACTAAGGGTCCCTGCCATCAACTCCCTCTTCCTTGTAAAATCTTCTTTGCTTAGTGAAATTCTTATTCTGATGTTGATATCTCTTTCACCATCCTGATCCAAAATACTTCTAAGATACATAAACTGTCGCTCTACCAGCTGTAGCCTTTGCCTTCAAATTATAACATTTAATTTAGCCTTTCTCCTAATGGAAAACCTGATAACCTTTGTTTTTTTTACAATGATCTTCACCCCATAACGATCACCCAGATTTTCTAATACAATAATCAATGATAGTAGCCCCTTGGCTGGCTGGCTAACTTAAACTGCATGTTTAACAGATTTTATGGATTCCTTGCCTATCTTCACTCCTGCCTCAACCACTCCTCATGCCTTCCTCATATCATAACCTCAACATATACATTGAAAAGAACAGGTGATAGTGGGCATCTGTCTTACTCCCCTGCCCTGCACTGCCCATCCAGACTCTCCTCCTGTCGAATAAACATCAGCAGTTCGAGACATGTACTAATTGTCGATAAGTTACCTTTCCAACTAATCCTACCTTGTACGTGTATCCATTAATTCTAACCCACTGACTCTTTTGAAACCCTCTTCAAAATCAATAAAACATATTGATTGCACTTTATGTTTCTCTCTATCAATGACCTCATTACTGAGACTATTGCATCAAGTGTACTTCTCCTTCCTGAACCCAAAAACTGATCATCTCCTAGGTAATCATTTGCCCAGCTCTCCATCCTCAAGGAAACTAGAAGTAACAATCTTGACAAAAAAATATATATTGGAATGCACAAGCCCTTGAATCAGATCATTGATCAATAGAGAGAGTAAGCTATGCATTATGACTGGTAAAAAAATTGACATTTCCCTCAACAATCAAAACTAATAGTTTTTTAAAATGCATTCCTATATCACACAAATAAACACAATTATGTTGGAAGACAGGTTTGATTTGTCCAATATATAAAAAAGGTGACAAATATGATTGCAAAAACTATAGGGGCATTACATTACTGAATATAGCATATAAAATTTTCATCAGTCTTCTTCAAAAACGCATAAGCACCTATGCTGAAGACATACTGGAAGAATATCAGTTTGGCTTTAGAGCTGGTAGAAGTACCATTGACCAGATGTTCTCGGTAAGAAAAACAATGGAGAAATGCTACGAATATAATGTTGACTTGCATATACTCTTCATTGACTTCAAACAAGCCTTCAACAGCGTGAACAGGGGAGAGATGATACGTGTGTTAAGAGATTATGATATTCCAAGGAAACTGATTAGACTGGTTCAATTGACATTGCATGAATCACAATGTAAAGCCTTTATCAGGGGTAGAGGAAGTAGAGCATTTAAGATGACCTCGGGGGTAAGACAAGGAGATGCTCTCTCAGCCACATTATTCAACCTGGCCCTACATAATGCAATGAAAGAATTGAAACTAAGAGGGACCATAGTGCATAAATCCCAGCAAGGATTCGCATATTCAAATGAGATAGCACTAATTGCACGTAATGTGAATGACCTAAAAGAATTGTTTAACATTTTAGAAAACACTGGTAAAGAAGTGGGGCTGAAGGTTAGTGAAGAGAAGACCAAATACTTGAAAATGTCAGCTCATCAGAACAAGCAGGACCTTCAAAACATAATAATTGGGAATAATGAGTTTGAGGGTGTCACGGAATTAACCTATCTAGGAGGTCAACCAAAGGGTAATGGAAGGTAACAGGACATACTTTGCAAATGTAACAATCCTCAAATCAATGTTACCATCAAGGAACACAAAAATGAAGATCTATAAAATGCTTATTAGACCTGTGGTAACCTATGGAGCTGAAACACGGACATTAACAAGTCAGAATGAGAAAACACTTAGAAAATTCGAAAGAAAAATGTTAAGGAGAATCTATGGCCCAATTAGAGAAGGAGAGAGATGGAGAATTAGAATGAACATGGAGATAAATGAATTACTAAAAGGGAAGGACATAGTTAGATTTGCCAAGTCACTGCGGCTGGCTTGGGTGGGGCATGTAGAAAGGATGGAAAGTGACAGAATGCCCAAACTGATACTTAATAGCAAGATGAAAGGAGTCAGAAGAAGAGCTAGACCAAGGAAGAGATGGCTACAGGATGTGGAGGATGACTTGAAGGCAATGGGAGTTACAAGATGGAAGAAAAAAGCAAGAACAAGAACTGAATTGAAGCATATCATAGAGGAAGCCAAGGCTCACACCGGGCTGTAGAGCTGCAGATGATGATGATGATGAAACACAATTATTTATCACAAATTATTTCATGTAGCGATGCTTTTCACCTGAAATTTACTAATTAGAAGCTTTGCATTCAATGAGTCTCATCTAAAAGTTATATTATTTGCTTTCATCTCATATTTTGCTGCATAGATCAATATTTACATCCAGAGTATTAAATTTTAATTATTAAGAAGACTACAGTCAAATCTATTTACTCAGCTCTTTTCAGTGTATTTAAAAAATAATATAATGATGTAGTTGCTTACTAAAAAAAGTAACAAATTATAACTAACACAAAAGTAAATCTAAAAAAATAGAGAAGGCACAAATTATGCTACACATAACTTTCTTGTGCAAATGTAACCCTTGCCTTTGCATTTTTTTCTCAAGAGAATAAACAAGAAACAGCCAAGCTTTGCAATATGGGCAGTTTTGAAGTTTGTACCTGAATGAAGCTGCTCCTCTAATCCATTACTCATCTCCTGTTGTCAACATGGAAATTGAAGACTCCCGATCATGATGTTAAATTACACTAGGTAGTTTTTAGTGGGGCACTACATGCTAAAGGATTAAACAACATGCAGTTTGATTATTTCTGGGAAAAATTGAGAATAAATGATGGATGTGAAAAAGATCAATGATTTGCATACTAAATATTTATGGACTTTAGAGATTATTTAATAGGAAGGGTTAAAGAAAGTAAATAATCCTTCTAAAATAACAAGGTAGTTCATTTCTTCCACTTACCATTCTGTGTTTGAGCTATCTGCAGAATATTATACAGAATTCTGTATTACTCACACAGCAATTATCTCTACTGTTAATTGTCAACACTGGATATTATTATTTCCTTCCTGCTACATCAGAACATTACCAAGAATTTCTCTACTCTAAGTAAATTTAAAATTCTTTAACAAGAGTGAAGATTGCAATACAAAAATTCTAAAATCAGATATCAGTAGTGGGGCATTTAACGTTTATATGCTCAGTTAAAAATTTTAATTTTTCAAATAAATCTTGATTCGTTAATTATTTTTGTTAACTTTTTAAACAAATTGTTATTTTGTCAGAGGAGATGACATAAAACTGATTTGTTCAAAGATGATTCTTCAGTGAAAAGGGGATCCCAATGAGATACAAGGGCAGTCCCATAAGTACCTGGCCTGGCCTAGAGATGATGGTAGTTGTTCGAAAAATATCACTACATTAGAAAGTGTACTTTCTATAGAGCATATGTTTCAAGTTTGAAGATTCTACAATGTTTAGTATTTGCTTGACAGCCATCAATAGTGAACGTTTTCATTGGTCAACGTTACGTGATACAATACTTTTATTTGAAAGGCCTCAGCCCAACCAATATAAAAGCTGAACTGGATTCTATTCTGAGTGAGTCAACTCTTTCGTTTACAGTGGTAAAATATTGGGTAGCAGTATTTAAAGGAGGCCATATGAGCTGCCAAGATGCATTGCATTCGTCAACCAAATGAGGTGACAACTCCAGAAATGATGAAGAAAATCCACAAAATCATACTGGATGATCATCGACTGAAAATGCGCGAGCTAGAAGACATAATAAGCATTTGAAAAAGTGCAGTACATCTCATATCAACTAAAAATTTGGACATGAGAAAGCTGTGTGCAAGATGGGTGCCATGTTTGCTCATACTTGAGCAAAACCAGTGTCGTGAAGATGTTTCAATTGAGTGTTTGGCAAAGTTTCACAGCAACAAAGCAAAATTTTTGTGCTGTTTCATAATCATGGAAGAAATGGGTCCATTAATTCACACCACAGACAAAACAATCAAAACAATGGATTCAAAAGGGAGAACCAGCTCCATAGAAGGCAAAGACCGTTTCATCTGCAGGCAAGCTCATGGTGTCGGTTTTTTTGGAATGTGTGTGGGATAATTTTCATTTACTATCTTGAAAAACAAAAAACAATCAACAGCGAGTATTATGCTTACTTAGTGCAACGTTTGAGCGAAGAAATCAAGTAAAAGTGGCCGCAATTGGCTAAGGAGAAAGTGTTGTTTCATCAAGGCAAAACATCAGCTCACAAAACCGTTATTGCAATGGCCAACATTCATGAATTTAAGTTTGAATTGCTACCTTATGCACCCTATTCTCCAGATTTAGCCCCCTCGGATTACTTTCTGTTCGCAAACTTAAAAAATGCCTCGGTGGTCAAAGATTATCAAACCGTGAAGAAGTGATGTTGGCAGTTTTTGGCTATTTTGAGAGAAAGACAATTCTTATTATAAAAAGGGTATCGAACTTATTGAAAACTGCTAGGAAAAGTATATAGAGCTGAAAGGAGATTATGTTGACAAATAAATACATTTTTTTCCAACATTTTTGTGTTTTCTTTGTTGGATTGGTACTTCCTCATAACTGTAAGATCCCAGGAAATTAAGATAAAAGGAGAGAGAATGAAAATAATTTAAAAGGCACAATAATTTAGAGAACTGTAGCTAGTTGTCAGCTTCTTTGCATATCTTTTTAATAAATTTAAAAACATTTTGACCTGAATTTATCTATGACAACATATACTCCACACCTGTCATGAAGGTAAGTGGCTTGGGGTCACCATCTATTAATAACTAGAGTAATCAGTAATTTATGGCATCCAACACAATTCTATTTTCAGTAAGTCCACTTCTATTCCATATCAAATGTTCAAGTTAAAAGTCCATCAGCCACTCCAACTTAGACAGTTAAAATTAGAACATACAATCAGTGGAACGTGAATATCACTGTATGCTATGGCACTATGGTTTAGATTGCAAGATTCAATGCCATATGGCTAGCACTTCCGTATCATTAAATGTTATCCCATACTTCACTTCCTATACTGATATCATGGTTTCAAAAATGGCAATAACATCATGAAACATACATACCTCTGCCTTTATATTCAAGAAGCTGATTTCTCTTAATTTTGGGAACTTGTTTTTTCATGGGTTTATAAAATATAAGAATAAGGATTAACAGTATCAAGTAATGAAAAATGAGAATAGTAAAACATCAACTAAATTATACATATTTACAATTTAATTTATTAGCCTTGTAAAAAGTGTTGTACATACGTATTGAATTATCTTAAAAACCTCCATTGGAATTCACTTTCCACTATAGCATATTAACATTTAAACCTAATATGTTCTTATAATTATTTATTCTTTGCTTCTCAGGTTAAATTTCCCATGTTTTCCTATTCCTTCTTCAGAAAACCTTGTTGATCCTGTCACACATTCCTGAAAGACAGTTTTTTTTAAGTTAGAAATGAAAAAATGTACATCAGATGTGATCAAGCAAAAATGACAGCTCCATTAATTCTTAGGATAAATATTTTTTTTAAATGAGAAATCTGATGAGAGAACTTGCATGTTCTCATTTGGCAAACCCAAGATAAAAAACCATAAACACAGTAATCAACCCAAAGGTCGGTTTAGTAGGTGATGGTAGAGCTCACCCATGTACCAAGCCCGACGGCGTGTGAAATTCACACATCAGGGTAGGGGGGCCAGTTCCTTTCCCTGTGCCGGTTATGGTTTCCCAGGAAGATCTGGTACCCGAAAAATCAACTAGCTTGGGTGGAGCTGCAGGTGCCCAGAGTGTCTTGCCCGGGAATCGAACCCGGGACCCTCCGATCAGTAGTCCAACACTCTACCCATTAGACCACCGCGACCCACAAACCCAAGATATGTAACTATTAATTACAGAGAAATTTATTATAAATTCAATGTCACGAGTAAAGCCTTGACAGATGGAATTCCACTTTCATCAACTTATGCTATACAATATCAACATGTTATACATTGTGCATGGGATTACATCTATGCAAATTGGAATTTAATGCAGGAAATGATTGAACTGCAATCTATGGGATTTTAATATTTTGTGTTACCCCTGGTTCAAGTCAGTGACGCTATGCTGTTGGGGAACAATCTCTTCCTATTAGTTTTCAAGGAAATACCATCATACCAAGATTCATTATTTATAAGTAAAACAAAAAGTATCCTCACCTGCATTAGTTCTAGGTTAGAAATGGCAGCAGCTGTCTCTTGTAAAAATGATGTGCTAGGTGAAAGAGCTGCCTCATAAGCAGATGCCCGATCTGCCAAGAGGCACTGCTGAGGGAACTTTACGATTGATCTTGCCAAATTTATAGCTTGACCAAGTGCTAGAAAAAAAAATTAAATTCAATGATTATAGACCTGTCCAGCAACTTCTGACAAAACATACAAATCAATCAGAAACAATTATTTAATCATATCCCTCGAATCATTACGCATGTGCATTATCATATTTATCACACAAAATGATTTTTTAAGTTTCAATCAGATGCTTTCTAACATCTACTGAAATCCAATATGTTACCAATGGTTATTTCTTCAATATAAAGGAATTCTGCCATTTATTTAAATATTAAAAAAGGGAAAGAAAACTAATTTTCTTTAACTATCATATAAACCTAACTATACAGTCACACATGAGACTGCATAATGCTGTTACTGTTAAAGCTGAACTCTGGACTCTTTCCTTGCATATTTTTATGCCTAAAGATTAAAATGCATTTTACAAAGGATCTACCCCAAAAATAAATAAATGATTTTTTTCCTGCCAATGCTGATGGCAGTAGTGAGGCAATTTGAGGTCGGAAAGTTGGTGGGAGGTGTTGAGAAAGCAACATTACCAATGTCAGTTGACTCAAGGCCATTACATTGTATGGATTGCTGCTAGGCTGGACCCCTGTTCGAGGGTCGTGTCATTAATTCACAATGCCACAAATCAATGGAACAATGACACATGATAAAATTTACAAGCATATGCAATTAACTCGATACCCAACTGCCCTACAGTCTTGATTTTGCACCACTGGACTTCTTTTCATTTGCAAGAATAAAAAAGAGCTTGAAATGCAACCATTTTGGATTGCTGGATAATGTCAAAGAGGCCGAGATGAGGTGCCTGAATATGGTTTCTTTCAAGGTCACGGTACCGTGACAGGCAGAGACACTGGCTCAATGTCCATACATAAGGGGAGTTTTTTAAAGAATGCCAGCAATTTCAATTTTGATCTGCAATAAATTTTTTTCCCAAGACTTATTCTACTTATTTTTGGGACACTCTACACAAATATTTTACATTTCAAAAATTTGACACAATCATCAATAAAAAAGGCTACAAGAAAAACAACAGTACTAAATAATAATGATTTCAGTCATTTCTGTTAACTTTAGACAAGGTTTATGTTAATATTAAATTGCTCAAAATATTAGCAATTTCCTTTCCTTATCATTTATTGGTATTCTAGCATTTGAGGTAGGATTTAGATGGACATTAACTATACAAGGTCTGTCCAGAAGGTATCCAGCCAAGTAATATTTTGAGAAAAATAGCCTACCTTCGATGAGCTCCATAAATGATGACCCATGAGCCTGAAACAAAAGCCAAGTCTTCCCAACAGTCCATTGACAAGATAAAGGAAAAATTCGACAAGGCATTTGATGACCATTCTGAAAAAGAACTTTGCCGATTGTTTTGAAAAGAGAAAGAGGCACTGGGATAAAGATGTGAGGTCCCAAGGGTACTTCAAAGGGGCCAAAAGCCTCATTGTTCAAGGTATGCTAATTTTCACAAAATATTTCATGGCTGGATACACTCTGGACAACCCTCATGATATGGTGCGACAATATATCTCTTTGCTTTTCCTAACAAAACATAACTTGGCATCTGATTGCAATGAACCCTTCAGTTCCACAGACTTTCTTTCCTTCTTTCATTCCATTCAACAAGTGTATCCTTTTTGTACCCTTTCCTTGATTCCCTAACGTATTTAGCAAAGGCTTCAACATCCCATTGCAAATCAATATGCATCACACATTCGCATCCATTTTTCCCGTCTCCTCATGATTTCTCCCAGCAATCTGCTCTTGTTCACCCATCATACCTAGCATTTCCTCGTTTGTTTTCTTATTTATCTGTTTTAAGTCTTCAATCCTTCTCCACACTTGCATTTTAAAAACCTCCAATACATCTATCATCTTGCTTCAATGATCATATTTTCAAGTCAAACAAAATTGTACTCCATATGCAAATTTTAATGAGTTTTTCTTTAATATCCTCTCTTAATGTCCATGTCACTAATTCCCTCTTACTAGTGAAAAGTAACTTTGCCTAACAACAATTCTTCTTCCATGTCCCTACTCTTGGACCATTGTAGTCCAAAACACTTCGGAAATAGGTGAACTGTTCCACTTCCCCTATTAACGACATCTTATTTCCCCTTATACACTTCAATTCACTGAACTTCTATTATATTCTGCAATTTGAATTTAAAAATTGGGTACCACCAGATGTTTACACCATAAAGAAGCTTCTCATAGCAGCTGTGCAGATGTTTTGAGATACTAATGACATCTAAATTATAAAATTACACTTAATACCAGAATTTCCAAGAGCTAACTGAATTAAAAATGAATAGGGAATACAATATAACAATAAAAAGTATAAAAATCATTTGTCTTTAAAGTTGGGGATGGATAGCATCCAGTAAATCAAAATGATGGTTTTATAATTTTTAATCATTAAATGGTATTCTCAAAAGTAATGAACAAAAGCAATAAAATTACTAAGAAATAGGAATGCTAAAATAAACATTCAAGTAGGAGGACATACACTAGAACAGGTAGAACTGCTCTTCTATTTAGTGAGTGTTTTGGAAGAAGGTGGGCAACATATTACAGACATTAAAAGAATGCCTTAGGTGAAGAAGCATACACAAAAGGTGACCACTAATCACAAGAATCTTAAATAAGGATGTACAGATAATAAAAAGACTAGTGAAAACTTTAATATGGAGCATAAGTTTTATGTGGCTAGAAACTGATTTATATAGGCAAGAGAAAAGGCATAGTTTGGAGGCTTTCTATAAGTGAGTGTAGAGAAGAATATATAAAATAAAATGCATGGGAAAGAAAACAAAGAAGCTCTAAACTTGGTAATGGAAGAGACAAGTCTGTTGGAATACATTTGAACAAGACAAGTTGATGCAGAAGGCACTGAGAGGCAACATGCTGCAGATGGTAGTAGAGGGGAGAACGCTTTGAAAGTGAGGCAGAGGAAGGAAAAGAATAGGCATCTGAAATGAATAAAGGGAGGTAGAGATACATAGTCTGTGCAATAAATGTGTGAACTGGTGTAATCTGGAGGCCATGACATGAACTATACCCTCTCGTGGCACTAGTTGCCTGAGACCCAATGAAACGTCTGTGCTTGGTGGATCATCGAACTGTGCGTACGGTCCCAGTTATGTTAGTTTCGGTATGTTGTCCTTGTTTTTACTGTTTGTCGAAAATGGAAATTGATGAACTTACGGAGCAACTAATCAACTTCAAGTTTTTTGGTGAAGTGTGGTATAAGTTATCAAGAAATTACTGAAATGTTGACAGCTGTTTATGGTGATAATGCTCTAAAGAAAACATCCATTTTCAAGTGGATTAAGCATTTTAAAGATGGCCGACAAAACGCTATGGATGATGCAAGGCCAGGACAACCTTCAACCACCAGTGTTGATGACAACACTGATTGTGTGCGGTCCCTTGTCCTTACCGATCATTGAAAAATGGTCCGAATGATAGCTGATGAACTAAATTTAGGAAAATCAACAGTGCACACTAGTTTAATCGAACATGATGAAAGGATCCTTCACCATGACAATGCACCTGCACATTCAGTATTGACTTCGCCAGTTTCTGGCAAAAAATTCAATCACCATCCTTGATCATCCTCTTTATTTGCCAGATTTCACCCTTTGCAACTTTTTTCTATTCTCAAAATGCAAAAATGTGATGAGGGGACATCACTGGGAAGATGTGGACACAATAAACCAAGATACAACAAGACAGCTAAAAAGCCTAACTGCTGAGGACTTCCAGGGGGGCTTTAAACAGTGGAAAATAAGATGGAATAAGTGCATACCAATGAATGGAAAGTTCTTTGAAGGGGATATAATCAATGTAGCCTAAATGTTGCAAAATAAAGTTTTTATGACCTCAATTCGCAAATACATTGGACAGGGTAGTTTGCAGAACTAGAGCAAAAGTTATCAATATATGTACTTAGCAGTTCAAGGATATTTTGCATCATTTTAGTCATGGCTTAGGAGTACAGGAGTGTGTGGCACTATTGTTCATTAAAAGCTTACCCTAACTCAGTACATGACTGTTTATAAGGACAAGAAAGTAATTTCAGAATGTGACACTAATTTGAACATCAAGTCACTGAATATAACCTGTGAAATTTGTCAGCACTATTAGCAGACATGCCAACTTTCAAAAATGAAAAATCGGGAGATTTTTAGAAGTGTATCACGAAGTAATCACTTTTAATTACCACAATATTTGCATGGCACCTTAATCCCTTTATGACACTTTGCCAATTTTTAATGAATGTCACACTTTATTAACATGTTAAGCTAAGTACACAATTTGAACAGTTCATCAGTTTGAATATTATATAGTAAGAAGGAAAAATCGGGAGTCTCCCGCTTAAATCGGGAGAGTTGGCATGTCTGTATTAGGAATAACTGTTTTCGCACCAGCCACATCAAATATTTGTTTTACAAGTAACATTTTTAAAAAGTGCTTATCACTGAAATGTTAACATTTGGCCAGTACAAAACATGTATTTGATCTATTGATGCACAAATTTCTAGCAATCATTGTGTTCAAAGTTTATTGACATCCGTAACACTGTCATCTGATAGATGTGAAATTTTCACCAATTATCTATAATATGATGCAATTTTTGATTTTATCATTTTAGATGTGTCTTAAATTTGAATAAATATTAACCTGTGCCAACAGCAACAATTCTATTAGCAAGTCCCCACTCATGGGCTTCCTTTGCACTTATTGCTCTCCCTGTAAGGATGAGATCCATAGCTCTGGACAAACCAATGAGAGAGGGAAGTCTTACTGTTCCTCCATCAACCAAGGGAACACCTGAAATAGTTTTTTAATAAAAAAATAAATAATTTGTTTTTAATTGAAAATAGAAACGAGTAGGCTTTCCATCAGCAAATCGTTTCAAATAGTTATGTATCCCAGCTCATTTCCACCACAACCAAACATTATAAAAATTGATTTTCCAGCAATAAGAAATCATTGATGTAAAGCATTCGGTTAAAAAAGCTTAATGATCCCCTTTTGGCTTTCAATTTGGTTACAGAAGATTATGGAAGATTGAATTCAGATGAGCTGAATGCATTAATTCACGCTAATGAAAAACTACTTCAATTCAGGATCAAGTGTTACCTCTATTGCTGCCAAAGGTAAACAACTTGTTTTCACTTTCAATGGTTTCTACTGATACAATGCTGGGGTAAAAAATTATTGAACCTTGTACCAAATATTTGGTACATAACACATTAAGACGACAATATTCCAAAACTAAATTTTCGCTAAATAAACTATTTGAATAAAAACATTTCAGATCACTCTTAATACAAAAGCACTCTCAACTTACCCGCATTCAGTCGGATATGCATAAGCACTGGTTATGAATAAAGAGAAGGGATTTGAAAATAACAATATTTTGGTACATCGCAAACATTTATCATGAAACATCATGTTTCATTCACACTTGGAAAGCATTTATGCATTCACCGGTAAAATATAAATGAATGGGGACATGAAACATAATAAATAAACACTAAAAAAATTCAATACCATCTACAAACCAGGAAATATCAACATCTACATCTTAAATTTTTTTTCTGACTCATAGGGTTACTGTATTTCATTTTTTAATTCTCGGGTTAACCCCTCTTTCAATTCATTTTTTAACTATTACCCTTAGAATATCTTATTGTGCAATTGTAATCATTAGTTTATGTAGTTAGGAGCTATATAAAATAAAAGCCAAAATCAGGGAAATCCATGATGAGATAGATAGATAGATAAAGGACTTTATTTGGGCAAAATTGAGACCTAATGGTCCATTCTTCAATTTAAGATAATGATTAAGATAATGTGAGATAATAAAAGCCATATTTACACTTTCTGACTGTAACAGGAGCTAAGACTTAGTTGCACATGAGATTATTGATTAGGCACACCTGATGATGGAGATTGCATCAAATTTTATTTTTTAATCTGGTGAAGGTTGTTTAATTAGCAAATTTGGAAGAATCTGTTGTTAAAAATGTGGTTTAATACTTAATAATAACACAGGCCAACAGTGGTTTTGGTGCCGGAGCTTTTAATGCTGATTTAAAGAACAATTGGGGTGCTGAATCCAATTATGACACTAGTTTTTTCCTATCAGCTATAGTTTTCAAGATATAGATATGTTGTTACTTACATAAAAAAATCTTCTACATGATGATATGGGAATATTATATTAATAACACAGGCCAACAGTGGTTTTGGTGCCGGAGCTTTTAATGCTGATTTAAAGAACAATTGGGGTGCTGAATCCAATTATGACACTAGTTTTTTCCTATCAGCTATAGTTTTCAAGATATAGATATATTGTTACTTATGTAAAAAAATCTTCTACATGATGATATGGGAATATTATATTAATAATTATCTCATTGGCCTACAATATAGAAATATACATAAAACTCATTGACAGTTTATTGAAAATAAAAGGAACACCCCAGAGTGGTTATGAATTAGTATACTTATAGATTTATTTAACTTTGAAAATTATTTTCTGGAAAATATGAAATATTAAAACAACTAATCGTAAGATGTGCCATATCTAAAAAAGTAGAGCTGTTAAATAAAAACGGATTTCATATTTGGATTCAGCTCTACAAATATAGTTAAAATCATCACAAAGATTCCTGGCACCAAAAAAAATTTTTTTGTAGGCCTGTGTAATCAATGCAAACAAAGGGATGACACCTATTTACCTAGTGTTGCCAGTTTTCAAACGTAAAGCCTATTTAAACCAAATGTATGTATTCAACATCATTTTAATGAAAATGAAGTTGATGCATATATACACTTTACAAAATCATCATAAAAAGGGAGTGATGCAAGAGTTATAAAGACTCTGTTAGCCACATTTGTGTCAAATGCATCAGCCCCTCCCTTCCTTGTTTTCTCACTTCATCTTGAAAGTTAACTGATCATTGAAACTTCCTCTTATGTGCAAATTAAAAAGCTAAACTGCACACCTATGGCACACTCCATTCATCCTTCCTAACTCCCTCACCATATCCAGCACATTCACTCTTTGATCACAGGTATATTTTCAAAAACACTGACAAAAAGAAATGCATACATTATTCAAGATTTAAATGGATTTAGGAGACAGCATTCTCAATGTCCTGTTTTGCAAGATATTTGTGCATATTATTAAAAAGTCCATTTTTCAAGAACTGGGGTCTTATCAAATGGTAAACTCATCTGCGTAAAAATTTTTAATTGGCTTTCATGCCTACGGTAGTCTTAATGTGCTGAATGAAATTACCGTAAGGGATAAACTATACTCATTCGTTTTGATTTTCCAGCTTATCTGCCAGCATATAGCAACTATCAGTAATTGAAAGTGTGCCTGATGCAAAGGTTGATCATTTAATTTTCATGCCTCTTAAATGGGAGAGAACCATTCTCACATTCTGAAAATGGGGAGATATTGGTTGGTCACTAAAATTAAATTATCACCATACTATAATTTTCATTATTTCTAATGAACAGACTATAGAAATCCCTAAATATATGGAAGTAACATGCCTTCATGGAGAACTATTTACTGAATATAAGGAGAGTTTGCACTTTTCCACAGATTTATTATAGCGTACTATGCGTTTCAACTCACACAGTCATCATCAGGTACGCTATAATAAATCTGTGGAAAAGTGCAAACTCTCCTTATATTCATTATGAAGAACTTCCACGGCCTTAAGCCTGAATCTGTTGAACTTAACTATTTACTGGTTCAGGTATAAAGACAAAACACAACTAGTGGTAGAAAAATTCAGCATTCACCAAAACAGTGCCAACATTCAGACGGTCAATGGCATTATGAGATACCAATTCATATTTGCAAATAAAATAATGGGCTTGGAAGTGATGTCAAAATACCTACATGCACCACCCAATTATATGATCAAGGGATGTGCACGTCTCCAATCTATTAACTCCAGGGATTTGCACCATTAAAAGCCCAAGGATATTGTAAATGTCCAACAGAAGATGATTCGGTATGCCAATAGTGACAAAATAAAAAGAGACATGGTGCACGTCCTTCAACACACATTCTAATATTCAGTAATTCAATTCATTTCAGAAAAAAATGAAATTAATTAATTTTTTTTTAATATCTCAACATTGCAGCACTGATAAAATATATTTCCATTTATATCACATTTGAAACAAAGAGGGCATCACGGCTCGCTGCTTCTCCCTCTTCTTATGCCTTGCTTAAATCTTTCAATTAATTATCATATGAAATAATGAAGGTGAAAAATAAGACTAGATACAACAGGAATACAAATTCTAAGAGAATGGATTGTATTTGAAGTTTTTTTCCTAATGATAAAGTACTCACTCAGTCACAGCTGAGGGAATAAAATAACGATAAAGGGCTTGAACGAATGAAATAGTTATTGAAAAGATAAAAAAAAACTTAGACCTGAAGGAGACTTCCATATCTGAGAGGTAATTTAAGAAGAAAGAAAATACTACATAGGAATGAGAGTTATGGGAAAAACACCTTGTTGATTAATCAATAAAAGGTTCAATTTTCCCAAATTAATTACCATAAGCACAGAATAACATTCAAGACAGATGCAAAATACCTCACCAAATCTTCGATTAAACACTCCCATGATGGCAGTTTCTTCAACCACTCGAAGATCACATGCCATTGCTAGTTCAAAACCACCAGCTACCGCATATCCACTAATACCAGCTATCACAGGTTTTTTAAATATCCTTCTTGTGGGGCCCTACTGCAGCACAAAAACATAAAAATATGAAATTGTAGAGTAAAATTTAGCAATTGGCATAACATATATTACCTATTAAATATAGTATCTATATTAATCATATGAATAAAAATGTGAGTGATGGAAAAACTAAATGTTCTTGTGTTAATACACCCATCACTCTTAAGCGGATAAAAGAATACTTTGTAATTCCACAGATTTATTTCACAAACACACGACCCGGGTTTCAACGTACAACGTCATCTTCAGGTGCAGACATAGTGAACCTAAAAATTCCACAACCTCCCCCCCCGTTGGGGACTCCTAGTAAAGGGATAATCCGGTAGGGACTCCTCCCCCCCCCCCCCTCTCCCACGACCCTCCATTACCCACTCATTCTATTCCGCCTGGCTCTCCACCCACAAGCGTGCCTTGCCCAACCCCCTCCCCCACCATCCTCCTCACCAGCCCCCCCCCCTTTTTCTATCTTTCCTTCCCCCCAATTTTCCTCCCCCCTCCCCAAGGGTATATATATGTTGGTCGCCTGTATGTCTGCACCTGAAGATGACGTTGTACATCGAAACCCGGGTCGTGTGTTTGTGAAATAAATCTGTGGAATTACAAAGTATTCTTTTATCCGCTTAAGAATGAACCGATTCCATAAAATAATGCCTGAAACCATCGATTATACACCCATCACACTAATTATTCCCTTTCAAGTTAGACAAAGTAAGTAATAATCTGATTTCACATGTTATTTCAGGGAAATTCACTCTATATTACTAATTTAGTCCATATTACACTGTCTTTGCATAGGCCTTCCTTCTTTTCTGCCCCAATCATATAATAACAGTGACATTTATGAAAGATATGTAAAAATGTTCTCACGAAAATTAAACAAAATGTCCCCAATGTGGGTATTTTAACATTTCCTACTTGCCATTTTGAGAACAAAAAATAATGGGGTAGTTACCTATGCTGAATTAAGTTTGAAGCTTCAGTGTTTCTCTATTATGAGTATATTGAAATATTTTTTCAGGGTTTTATGCCTCTACTAAATCCATTCATACACAATAAGATATTATCCTACCATTTAAGCAATCATTAATTACTATTGGCATTGCCAATGCCTTGCCCTTCATCTCTCTTCCAATAACGCAGATGAAAATATACATTTTGTGATTTGATCTAATATTCTTGAAAATCTTGAAGATTGCTGAAGTATAATGCAAATAACTCCCTACCACTCTAAGGACAATAGTTTGTCAATAATGAGCTTACAATAAAATTTGAATAAACATAATATATTCAATTTAAGCAAGCAAAGCAGCTCCTCAAATGGATCTTGACATCTAAAATCTTATTTTAAATTAAGCCAGCAATACCAATTTTCTGGGTTATATAACTGATGCGCGTTTGAAAAGGAATTAACATATTTAGGCTATGTCTTAAAAAACCTAGCAAGGATTGCATATCAGGTAGTTTTAAATACATCCTATTTTGGCAATTTTCAATCTTTAGTGTGCTATAGAATTATCTTTTGGTGTTCGGCTACTGATGTCAATGTTTTTATCACGCCAAAAAAGCGATTAGATATGTGGCCAAAATTCCTAAAAGACAATCCCGCAGACCGCATTTAATAAATCTCTAAATGTTACCTGCAACATGTTGGTATATTTCTATGTATATATGCAGGTGTGTTTGAGAAACATGTGCTTCTTTAAACAAAATTAAGAGTACCAATGATTATACTAGAAGACAAAAGAGATGCACTTGTAACACAGCATTTCACTTTTTTATTAAAAAAATTACTCCAGTATGATGCATAAACCGCATTAACATGAATAATCATTTATCAGCAGTCATTACAGATGCCATCTACTGCCACATGCTTCAATCTAGATTAATATTAGTTTTAATTAAGAATTGTTTTTAAAATCTTAAATTTTATTTTTCGTTAAGGTACGGAAAGCAGTATGCAATTACATATGCAACACATAATCTCTTTTTCATGGCATACCTAATATAGTTTACCACTGTAAAACAATAATTTGAAATAAATAAAATACCTGCACTTTCTAGCTTAATATTAACCACATGCCATGAGCACTAAACACAGTAGTGTATCCAGGCTATCTAATTTTATCAATTTTAGTTCTCATTAAGTACTGAAAATGTCAAGGCATGCTATTTTTGTGACTCCCATAGATAATTATAAAAATAGATAATTTTATGACTTTACTTATTTGTATACATTGGTCGAAAACGAACAATTTGAGGTTTTAAGAGAAGAGGCGGTGTGTTCTGGCTACGGTTATGCATAAATAGTAAATATTCAGTGTGCTACACGTGAAGCACATTGAACATTTTCACACGCGTGGTGTTTTTATTCGATCCCAAACTGAATTTTCAATAAACCTGAACTTACTTTCAGTGGTTCATTACATAGGAGATGAAAGCATTTTAAACTACCAATACTTATAAGAAAGCAATCGCGTACCATTGGGCCTAATCCATTCAGGGGGCCACGGGAGATGACATCTCGAACTCTCTTTAAGTCGTTAATGGTTGAGAGTTCCTGCAAATCGTATCCCGCACAAAAACTTCCTCCTTTCCCATATAGTACTCCCACTATTGCATCATTATCAGCTTCAAAACTTTCAAAAGCCTCAGCCAATTTCTTGGCTGTTTCCAGGTCCACGCAATTCCTTTTCGCCGGCCGATTGATACCAATTGTTGTTACAGCACCTATTTTCCCCACGAGTACTGGACTATTCCCTTCCCCGTGACAACCACGGAATTTAGGTTTATAAATCACCCCATATTTTCTAAATATTCTTTTACTTGCCCCCATAACATTCCACAACACAGATGCGCTCATGGCGTAAGGATTAACTACTACTGAATGATACAACACACTCCATGCACGTTTAATTTGTGTATCGCTTTGATGGTTGTTGATCAGACAAGATTCCTTATGAACCTAACACTTATCTTTTACCAAAGCCTGCACATCGATAGTTCCATTTCGACAAGCCTAACCAGTTAGTTAAGGTAATTTCGACATTCACCTATTTACGATGGCTAAATGGATGATTAAAAGAGGAAAATCATTTAAATTCATAATATATACCTGATATATCCTTTTGATGTGGTGGATAAGTGCAGTTAAATATATTTGGTATGAAATAATAATTGGCTCCTAATCAGTAATTATTTCCTTATTTTAAAATAAAAAATGCGTGGAGGCAAGTTTGAATTAAACATGCTAACCACAATGAATATATGATGAAATGAGATGCACAGCATCCAATAGCAAATGAATTTCTGCTTTAAACAGGTTTTACCAACACCTTATTTATACAGAGTTTGTAGAGAGTTTAGAGAGAAGTTTATACAGAGCTTTCAAAACTTTTCCTCAAACCAGTCAGGAGAAGATAGTGTAATGTCTGCTTCATTCATCCTAGAGCTCCTAATTCTGTAAATATTTTTTACGGATTTTCCTCAATTGATGTGTACAATCGCTATCTAGAGTGACAGTCAAAGAAACGTTACTTTTGATGCATGGATACATTAATCTCCAAATACCAGTGAAATTATCTCTAAAAGAACGGCATAGCGATTCTCCACATAGCTTGTGTAACGTAGGTAGCGTATGATCTTAGTCTATTGACCTTGACCTTGGTTGTGATAGTGACGTCACCTGAGTTGTTTCGGTCATCACCTGATTTTGTTATTTGATTTGGTACTTGTTTTGTGGTATATGGTTTTTAGTATTAAGTCTGCCTGGAACGTAGACCCGATCGTCTCCGTTATTTAAAATCATCCTTGTTTTCATACCTCAAGTGGACTCTGCTCAGAACTGCCTTATCATTAGGCTCAGTGACATAGGAGTTTTTGTTTGCGGCACTCACATAACTGCCGGACTCTACCGACGGTACCTCAAGTAATAGTGTGATAAAGTTAGCGTACCACTTATTTTCCAGCCATGGGAAAAGGAACATTTATAACTTTGTTACTAGCCATAGGATTGACATTATTGTACAATAAACTCACGTCAACTCCGCCCGTTCCAACGTTGAAAGACACATGGTGGGGTAAGGGTCCAAAATCTGTGGAAAGTGCGGAAATAACTCCATTTTCAATTAGCGTTAATCCTAAGGTAAACACTCCGTTTATCACTCTGCCATTTTATTGATGAATATGGTAAATGTGAGCCAAAAGTTTTTGGAAAATTTTTTCCTCTAACTTGGCTTTAGTCGCCTGTGAATACTATCTTCCGACTGCTGTTAGCCATGATTTTAATTATTACTATGTAATAATTGTTTTTCTATGCACCATAAATCTAATGTATTATGCATATGCACTTTCTCTGTTAACAGGTGATTGCAAATTTAAATGCACGTCTCGATGCTGTTCTTGAAACGTTAACGCCTCCTTTGTATGATGTGAACTTCGAGTACGGGTTTAATACAGTCACTTTCCGTAAAGTAATCGACTTTTGGAGAAATAAATATGATTGGAAAACACAAGAAAAGTTTCTAAACTCAGTTCCACATTTTAAGACCAAAATTTCTGGATTGAGCATTCATTTTATACATGTCAAGCCAAAATTAACTTCAACAGGTAAGTCATGGTATTTGTCTCCTTGAGTGATACTCAAACTAAAAATTATTACATTTATAAATAGCAGCTAGTGGTAAGGCTGAAATAATACCTTTTCTAATTTACACCATAATGCCTTTTTTTCCAGAAACGAAGACTCACAAAGTTTTGCCACTTCTTATGCTCCACGGATGGCCGGGATCTGTTAGGGAAATGTATGAAATAATCCCAATGCTCACAACGCCCCGGCAAGATTACGATTACGTCTTTGAGCTGATCATACCTTCTCTCCCAGGATATGGATTTTCTGAAGGGGCTTACAGGTTGGTCGGGCGTTTAATTCCTTATATTTCAGAGAAATATGAGAGGGACTTGGAGGAATAGGTTCATCATGAAATAAAATTTCACAAATGTTTCTTACTCAATATTTTGTGAAACATTACTGTGACATATTACGTTATAATTATACCATGGCTACAAAGGTTCAAAATAATCATTTGTTGGAATATTAAGCGATAAATAATGTAAGCTGCTAAGAAAATCAGGTAATGATTTCGTGAACTCACAGATAATTTGTCAACATGATTTACAAACTGGCCACAAAGCTTGCCTCTTTCTTGGTGATATAAAAAGTTTGTTAATGTGTGTTTGGTCGGCATATTTTCAAGGCAATGTTCTTACTGAGATATTGCTGTATTTTTTCATAAGAAGAAAATGGTGATTTCATTGTGAGAAATTTACTTGCCCCAGGTCCATACATTCAGCAAGATTTGTGGATTATCGCAATTTGTAGTTTCTGGTCATCTGTAGTTTCTAGTCTACGTTTAGTAGCATTCAATATACAGCAAAAGAATTTCTTCTTCCTTCAATCTTTCATCTCAAGTTCTTCCTAAATGGAATTGAGGACTCCTGGATTTCTTTATACCAGAAGTGGAATGCTATAGATGATTTCAGGTCAGATGCCTGAGGATATGATATTGAGGTATCAAATTGGTCAATGCAAGGGCATGTTTGTGGTGTTGCAGTATAACTGCAGCTCATTGGGAGATATTTACTTGGATCACAAATGGGGTACCAGAAAGTGTGAGATAAGTTTATTTCATAACACGATAGCATTGACAATTATTACCATCTGCAGTGAGATCTTAGGCATGAAGAAGTTGTGGACGTAGAGTGCATAAAGGGAGAATGAAGAAAAACAGTCAAATAAAAAAAGACTCGACTGAATTATTAAGATATCAAGAGAAACGGGTGTTACTGGTGAAATCAGGTCAAGGGAAGGAGTATGCAGTGTTGAGGCATTGAAATGTGTGATAAAACATATGATGTGATATGGTATTGCAATGCCACATTGGTAAGTATCAGTATCAACATCAAATGCACTTAGGCCAGTAGTAACATGTAATCAACAGAAGTAATAAAAGAGCCTCTGCGATAGTTAAGTGTACAAGGGGAATCCCTGAAGTAACTGCCCCGACAAAGAAACACATAAATTTTGGAAAAAAATGTATTTATTTTTCAACATAATCATCTTTCAGCTCTATATACTTTTCCCAGCAATTTTCAATAAGTTCGATACCCTTTTTACAATAAGAATTGTCTTTCTCTCAATATAGCCATTAACTGCAGACATCACTTCTTCACGGTTGGAAAATCTTTGACCACCAAGCCATTTTTTCAAGTTTGCGAACAGAAAATAATCCGAGGGGGCTAAATCTGGTGAATAGGGTGCATGAGGTAGCAATTCAAACTTTAGTTCATGAACTTTGGCCACTGCAATAATGGATTTGTGAGCTGGTGCATTGTCTTGATGAAGCAACACTTTCTTCTTAACCAAATGTGGCCAATTTTGCTTGATTTCTTCGCTCAAACATTGCAATAAGTTCGCATAATACTCAACATTGGTAGTTTTTCCTCTTTCAAGGAAGTCAATAAAAATTATCCAATGCACATCCCAAAAAACTGATGCCATGACCTTATCTGCAGATGAAACCATGTTCACCTTCTTTGGAGCCAGTTCTCCCTTTTGAATCCATTGTTTTGATTGTTCTTTTGTCTCTGGTGTGAAGTAATGGACCCATATTTCATCCATGGTTATGAAAAGGTTTTAAATTCCACTTTGTTGCTGTGAAACTTTGTTGAACACTCAATTGAAACATCTTCACAATATTGGTTTTGCTCGAGTGTGGACAAACACGGCACCCATCTGGTACACAGCTTTCTCATGTCCAAATTTTCAGTTAATATGCGATAAACCACACTTTTTGAAATGCCTACTATGTCTGCTAGCTCACGCACAATGACCAGTTTTCCCCATTTTCACAAATTCACTGATAACGGTCACCATTGATGGCTTCCAAACAATTACTAAACAACATGGCATCTTCAAACTTGAAACATATGCTTTATAGATTGAGTACTTTCTAATACAGTGATTTTTCAAACAGCCACCACCATCTCTAGGTCAGGCTGGGTACTTATGGGACCACCCTTGTACTGCACACAAACAAAAAGTCAGTTAGGTGAAATAATCAAAACTTTAGGGGACTCATTGAATTCATAGAATATTTTGCCCTTGCGAATTAATGCTGCTTTGCCAGGAGTAAAGCCCTGTCTACCAGTCTGTATTAAAATAAAGAGTACAATGAAGTCTCTCAATTCAGGTACTGATAGCCTTGTTCCTCCCATAAAATTTCTTAGAGGAAGTAGCCATCTAAGTTAATAAAATGCTATTAGTTCAAAAATGGAAGAATTTTATTTATTAGTTAATTAACAAATGAGAGCATGTTTCAGTTTACTTTGATTTCCTTGTACTGGCATGTAAAATTGACTTTAGTCTTATCCTGAGTATTTTGCTTTGTTTAAATTCTGCTTTACTATTTCACATCTGGATCATTTCAAAAGCCTGGCATGAGATGTGTGGCCATTGTGCTGATTCATAAAACAAGGTAGCCTAACTTGGCCAAGGGCATTACTTTAGCTTACATACATCTTGTCTGCATCTGCTGACCGTGGTCAAAATGTTCTCCAAGAGAATAGAACTGATTTGGACTAAAGCTCAAATAAAGGTGCACTCTTTCTATATGCATGCATTAAGGTATGAGGCTGTACAGTGTGTATGGCTCTCAGATGTATGTTTAAAGCTTTAGAGAGTGAATCTATCAGGTCGGCTGGGGAGGCTTGATCCTAAAGTTTGTTCAACTGATTATTTCTCTTAAATGTGAATATTCAATAATGTAGAAATCATTTGCCTAAACTGGCAGGATGGCTACATAGTTGGGATATTCAAGAAACAGTCATAAATAACTAATTTCTTAAAACAATTGGGGGAAAGTGGATAAAAAGGTAGGATTATATTTTAAAATGTTTGGAATTTTAAATCTAAATCGAGTATGGTACATGAGGATCAGGAATACCTGATGAAGACATTTTTTCTTGATGTTATGAGGCCCATTTAAAGCTGAAAGTTGCAGGCATATTCATTTGTAACTTGCAAAATTTTTGTTTCTTGAACATGCACATTAAAAATCCATTACTCAAGTCAGTGTTTTCCTCAGGTATGAAGAAGTAGTAGTGGTTTTTATGGGAGACGACCAACAGCTTAGGTCATTTGTGCCATTAGTGATGGATGGGAAAGGAAGAGTGGAGAGAAATCCGACATAGATATTAGCCTACTCCCATCAAGAGGTTCCAAGGGGTCTGCAGTTTAACGTCCCATTTGACGAATGTTGTACTCACTCGATGTGCTCTCCACAAAGCACCTCAAGTAGGGATCAGAATACAGCTGAAAAATATTTGTTGTCTTCAGGAATTGAATGCAAGCCCTCTTGGTGGGAAGTTTGTACGTTAGCCGCGGCACCTCCTAATCCCTATGAAAAAGAAATGAAATTTTACATATAGTATGAAAACTTATAATGTAGGTTTTATCCTATTGGGGTGACCTTTTCATTATGCCAATAAATTCTAACTTATTCTACATAGGCAAAAAAAGGTCAGGTGGAATAAAGAAAAAATTGTTGGGTACTTATTGAAATTCATGAAACATTCCTCTTCGCAAGTTAATGTGATTGTTGACTCAAGTGTTTCCAAGAATATGAGAAATCCTGTTTCTGGAAGTTACACTATTTTCTTTTAAGTTACACTAGTCCCCCTAACTTTTCCCACATTTCTAGTTTGCAATTGTGTTTTCAGAGGCCATCATGTGAGAAGGCCATATTGTAAATCAAAACTATAATTTTAGATGAACTTCAGTGACAGCAGTGGCATTGAAGTGATGAGGGATGGTTCATGATAAGTAGCTAATTGGTTTCCAAATTATGAATCTTCTTTGAATCCCAATCTAAGAGAATGGTTTGTGGTGTCCATTCTTGCATTTGTGTGCACTGTAGTGGGTGATTTCACCAAAGCTTTTGTTGTGGAATTTCTTGCGATTTCTTTGAATTTGCATATTGCACTTGGAGCTTATTCATTTGTGTGCCCTCTTGCTTTCTGCTTGCAGAAATGTAAGTATTTCCAAGTGGATAAAGTCTTTAAAAAGGTTATGAGTGTATTGCTAAAATTGAGTTTACAGGTAGATTGGATTCAAGTTAAAAATGAGGTTTGGATCACTAAGCACTTATTGCCTCATTTTTCACTGCAATAAAAAGTTCAATTTAACTGGCTTTTTGTCAATTACTGAATGGATTCGAAAGGGTTAGGAGGTATGATTAAAAAATAACATGTAACTATCAGAGTCATGGTTTCCTGAAATTCCAAGGTTGAGTTTTACTGGTCCTTTGCCATCCATGTTTCTTAACACAAGTGGGACTTATCTGTGATGCACAGATGAGCTGCTCTCAAGATTTTCCACCTGTAAGTTACTCATGGTGAATTTGAATGTTCGAAATCATAACTTGATTTCATTACTCTTGTTTACCTTTTCATGAGTTACAAGCTAAAAATCTTCACATGAGGAAGCGAGGTATGTTGTAAACTGTTTCCATAATCAATTAGTTTTTTCTTGTGGGTGTATCCACTTAGCACTGCCTTTTTCAATGTTTTTTAGTCCCAAGAATTGTGTTTAGTTTCATAGTACCACTCACATTGGTAGAACATTTATTTACATTCCAAATGGCCCTGGAGTGGGTTCAACTGTGGATCGTTAAGAGTTACCTCAGTCAGCCCCATCAGGGCTTCTGAATTCAGAAGCCCTGATGGGGCCCAGTGGAGGACCCGAGAAGAATTTACGCAGCTGATACGCCGGGAAAACACCAAATATTTTACCAGTTACCTCAGAGTCTCCCTAGTTTGGGGTTTTTTTTGTTAGATCTTAGGGAATCACAGGTGGCTAAAGAGAAAGATATGGCTCACATCATTACCCTGTTCTTGTGTGAATCTCGCAAGATGCATGGTGTGTTTTAGCTGAGTTTTTCCAGCGTTACATATTATGCATATTACAATTTTATCACTGAATGCTGCCAATCACTAATATTTGAATTGTTTGCTTCTTTTTGTATCACAAATTAATTAGGTTTAGAAGCAGTAGTAACCATTAAGTATGCCAAGCCATTGCTAAAAATCCTGGAAAACTAATTTCTATTTTTGAAAATGATGAAGTGATGCATTGTTTACATTAAAAGAAAACAATGAAACCATCATCTCTGTCATTTTAGTGAAAATATAAAATAAGACGCATAATATATAGATGTAGAAATATTAGAAGCGGCAAAAAAGTTTTATCATACAAAATTGAGGTATTAAAAATATTGACGATTGAGATATAACGTTGTACCAGCACGACACTGGTGAGTAATTGGTTGATGCAACTCTTCTCATCTGGAGTGAGATTTTGAGTTTTGTTATCTTCCACTTGATGAGACTCTTTTAGGAATTATATATTTCTTGAGCTTTGCAATTCGATAATGCCATATTAATATGAAGATAGTTCTCTTAAATAGGAAATTGCTAATTGGTCTTATTTCACCTGTTAGATAAATTATGTTTGATTAAGGCTTACTAATATGCCGTAATATATTAGTAAGCCATGTAATTCCAAAAACCATGTTGTTATTTGCAGTGTAACTCTTCTGTGAATGAGGAGCAATCCGTTCCATTTTTCCCCCATTGTCTCCACATTTGTTAATGGAGACTAATCACTAAACAAAGGAATTTGTGTTATATTTCAGTAGTGGGCATGAAATTTGTGTAGAAGATTACCTGTTTGGAAACTTGCACCAATGATTCCAAATGGCTGGTGGTTAGAAGGGGACTGAGGTAAAGGAGTATGATCATCATACGCTAATGATTGATTACTTAATTTAACTCTTTAACCGTGTCTTGTGAATGTTTGATATCTTGCTAGATACTAATGCTGTAGAATGCTATTTAGATAGGCTATGGAATGGTAGTGTGTAGTGATATGTTTGAGAAGCATGCAGTACGGCATAAGTAATTCAGATTATATTTGGAATTAACTCTCAAATATATTCTAAACAGGGTGCTCTAAATGGCTCCAGCCAGTTTTTCAATGTCACACTTTACATCAATGATTCAGGATAAATCATTGGGCATATTCAATGGTTAGCATATGATGCTATAGGTGTATCACAATGGCTGACAAAATATTTCATCTTCTTCGATGGCCATGTCTGTATTAAAATACTTTTTTTCATAAGTTCCAAATTTCTTAGAACTATTAAAGTAACAGTCACCGAGAACAGTCACGGTAACAGTTACTGAAATAAGGAGTCACCCAGCTTTTTCAGATATTCCCAACCTGTCCCAATAGTCTTTCTGATCTCTTTTCAAGCTGCTGCCATGCCAGTGGTAATTGTCAAGATAATATAAGACTGGTTTTGCCCTGGAAGGACTCCCAATTGGATATTCACATTTTGATTCATGATTGACGAGTATTTGGTATCAATCAGGCTGTGAGTTGAGAGAAGGTATAATAGATTAATCTGTGCTTAGATGATGGTTGAAGTTGATCTTGGTGCTTACAGTAAGCATACCATCTACTCTGGTAATTTCACTATGGTCATTCCATAGTTTCCCTGAGTAATTAGTGTACTTATTATTCATTGAATCTCTAAATAGTAGTGTAGATAGAACATATAGTGTACATAAGGCCATAAAGTTAGGCAAACACAGGCCTAGGCACTAGTCACAAATACTGTTAGCCCTGGAAGGTAGAATAGGGGAAAGATGTATGTCAGGTTGGTAGGTTTGAATTGTTCCGTAATCATCTTCTGCAACCAGCAATCTCTTGATTGCCTAATTATTTCAGGTAAGTACTGGCAACATGAAATAGACATTGTAGAGGTAGTAAATTTTCAATTTCTTATATTTTAATATTGTGTGCATGGCTTTCTGTTGCCTGAGCAATATTTTTTTATTTTTAACAGCAGATGCCATTCTTGTGAACAGTCATAATTTATTTTATGTATAGATTGGCATTTATTGAGTGGGTTTACCTTACTTATTTAGTTAGTTTCCCAAAAATTGCATTGTAGGTAGATTATGGCTTAAAACCCTATCCAAGTATGATTCTTTGTGGTGGGTAATGACCTCATATTTATAATTATATTTTATTAACAATGGCAAAAATGTCTTTATCATTTCAGACCCGGGATGAACACTGCACAAATGGGATTGATAATGAAGAAACTTATGGAAAAGCTGGGCTTTGCCAAATTTTACATCCAAGGGGGAGATTGGGGAAGCGCTATTGGATCCGATATGTCTCTCTTTTTCCCTGAAAGGTTGGATTCTATCAGTTTTCACTTGAATATGATGGTGATATTTGATTTTTCCATAATTGTGTTTATGTCTTGAAGGACTGGGAGGAGCGTGGATCATGTAGGAATTTCACAATTACCAGAAAAATATGGGGAGAAGATATTCAGAAATGTTATATTAAACCATTAACATCTCTTCTTGTTCATTTTCAATATAAATGAGTGAGGCATTACTCTGCCAAATTACTTTGCCAAGTGTCTGTGAGTTCAATCTAAGTTTTGGTAAATTTTAGTTAGTTTTCTTCATCTGAAGCATGGGGAAATCCATTAGATGCTTAAAATTTTTATTAGAAAATGCATCTCTGATATTTATATATATGTTGATTGGCATCTTTTTCATCTCTAATTCTTTTATTTCCCAGTACATATTTTGTTTGTGGGACATTGTAGTCCAGGGGTAGAGCATTGGACTGCTGACTGGAGGGTTCGGGTTCAATTCCCAGGCATACCTCTGGGCGCCCTCAGCTCCACCCAAGCTGTGTAATTTTTCGGGTACCAGAACATCCTGGAAAATCTTTGTTGGAACAGGGAAAGGAACTGGCCCCCCTGCCCTGATGTGTGTGAAAGGGATGTGCCATTGGGCTTAGTATTGTATGAATTCTACCCTCACCTGTCAAGTTGACCATTGGGTTGATAACTGCGTTTAGGATGTGGAACTTTTATTCCAGTTATTTTCATGCTCCAATATTGGTCCTGCCCACAAATGTTATGTTTTAAGCTCACTGAAAGTTCATTATGTATGTAAAACTCCCAAAAATTCCAAGCCATTGACCATGTCACTTGAAATTCCTTCCATCTTAGAAAATCGGCCATAAATTTTCAAAAAATGCAAGGTTAAGTCAATAAGTCACAATGTCAGTAAGGTAAATGCAGGAGCTGTTACGAGCATTTCATTGGGAATGTTTAGAACATCCATCAGACAGTCAAGACTTATTCCAAAGTGATTTTCTTATGTTCTAGGCCCTTGAAAATTATTTGGGTGTCTGAGGTTTTGAAAATGATGATGCCTTTGGGGTTTCTCTTTGCCTGTAGCAGCAAACAAAAGACTTATTTTCTGCTGGCTGTCAAGAATTTGTAAACAGATGGGATGTGTCTGAATATACAGGTTAATTTGTAGAAAAGTGATATAAATTTCTGGAAGTTACTTTGATTATTATTGCTTCTTCAGTTTCACGATTTATTATTGACTTACCCATGCTAGTATTTGTTTCTAATAGAGAAAGAAATGAGGTTATTCATCCAAAATTATCATATATTATGTCGATGTTAAAATTGATCATGGATACATTTTTTTCAGTGTCCTTGGGTTCCATTCAAACATGTGTTTTACCTTAGGCCCAATGCATTTCGTTAAACTGTTACTTGGCTCCATCACATGGCCAACTCTATTTGCTGATGAAATCAGTGCATCACACATCTATCCTCTTTCAAAGACAATGTCAAAGATCATGAGGGAGTCAGGGTATATGCACATCCAAGGAACCAAACCAGATACAATTGGTAAGTGTTGTATATTTAATTTCATGTAATTTTATATTAGTATTTATCTTGTGCATAAAATTTTACAGTTTAATACGGTAACAAATGCACTTTTTGTTTCATAATTATTTTTTAAAGAAATATATGTTTTATTCCTTAGATTTCTTTTCTATAGCCCTTTACTCAAAATTTATTAGTGTTGTTTTTGCTTGGAAAGTCCTTGGAAAGAAATGTCCACAGGTATATTGCAGAGCTGTTTACGTATCAGCTTAAGAAATTGTTAAAGTAATAAAAAATAAGTTGGGTATCCTCAGAAAAGAAAAGCTCCTATTAGATGTTACTGCTGTCTTACAGCAGCTTCTGTTACTGCTACCATCTGATACATTTAGTGAGGATTATGCAGTTTTCATAGAATTATAATGAAAGAAAATAGAATGGAATGGCAATATACATTCACAAACTTTTAATTTGACTAGAATATGTATTTAACTTGGTGTATTTTTTATTAATATGACATCAGCATTATTTGTTAGCAGTTTGTGCTTTTGAGTTGGGATTACGACACTTTTGAAATCCATTATGCAATTTAAATATCACCCTGAGTGACTGTTAGAGCAATTTTTATTTTTTTTTACAGGGATTGCACTAGGAGATTCACCTGCTGGATTGGCAGCATACATCTTGGAAAAATTTTCAACCTGGACCAAAGAGAGCTGGATGACTTCTCCAGATGGTGGCCTGAATCTTAGTGATAAGCCAATGAAAGGAAGTGGAGGAAGTAATCTTATGCCACTCACAGCTCTTCTTGATAATGTTATGATATACTACATAACAGGTTCCATCACCACTTCAGTGAGACTCTACTCAGAAAACTTTGCTCCAGCTCGTCTTTCAGCACAAATTGATGCGTATGTTCCCTCTTTCATATTACTGTAGTAATAATTTCTCATCTATTATGCCTTGATTAAATTATTCTGAAATTTCCCATTTAATGAAATTGCAAAGTCAGAATTTCGAATAGTAAACCAGGAAACACCATTTTATTATTTTGAAAGATTAGTCAAGGTCCAAAAGTATCGATGAAGTTTACCTTGGAGTTTCTTTGTTGAAAAGCCATTTGTCAACTCTTTGCTATCCAGTTTAGAAAGTGAAAAAGATGAAATAATGTGTAGTTAAAATATGACCTTTGAGGGTGGTTTTGAAAATACTGAAAAAACTGCAGTGTGTTTTTGTGATGCAAAAAGGACTTCTTGGTGGGCTATTCATGGATGTTTTTCATGCAGTTTGGTTTTAAAACAGCCGAATGATGATGCATTGTTATCAGGTCATCTGTTTTAGGTTGACCTCCCATAAAACAGTAGTGATAGGTGCTTAAGCTGAATAGACAGTCTTAGCCTTCTTTTGTGCTGACTCCATGCTGCTAACCCATTGCTTGGACTGCTCATTGGGTTCAGGCTTTTAACCCTGTGTGTCCATGTTTCATTCACAGTGATGAAACAAAACATTAAGTATTGCAGATTTTGCTGAATTTGTTGAAATGTGAGGACCCATCATTTTTATTTTTGTAACACATGAATATAGTATTATGTTCACAGTACTGGCTTTCTCCTACAAAAAAAATATAATATATTTTTTGGAACCCAGCACATGAATTGCATCAAATGATACAATACTATACAAATAGCCCACATTTGTTTTTTCCCCCAAAATGATACAAAACTATTAGAATATGGTAAAATTGATATGAGAGATAATGTTAGTTTGACAATTAAGAATTTAATTTGATTCTAAAATATAAAGTGTTTATTGTCATTGGAAAGAAAAAATGGGCATATTAACTAACTATACTGATGTCTAAATTCCAAAAGGTTTAATTTTTGCTTGGTTGTACACCATTTCTTTTGGATAAATGAAACTTTAAGTGAAGTGCCCACTGGATGAACAAATGTATATCTATATTGAATATATGTCAATTCCTATCATCCTACTTCAGTGATGCAAGTTCCCGAGCCATGCAAAACAATGCTCATAGCTACTGAGTTTTTGCCATATTTCTTTAGCATCCCTACTCAATATCCCTGTCCTCAGTTCCTGTGAAAGTGCCAATGCCTAACATTTTTTTTCATATATCCGGATTACTTTGACTGACTTGATCCAAAGCACTTCTATGATTGGAAAACTGCTCTCTGCTTAATTTATGACTCTATTTTAACACATAAGTCTTCCTGCCTCCTTTTTGAAAATCTTATAAAATGTGTTTTATTAACGTTTATTCTTATCTTATGCCTATCGCACTGAGTCTCTAATGCACTCATCAATGTTTGTAACACCTTGGCTGAATGGTTTTCATAATGGAAAAATTTTAATGTTTTATTTTCGTTCTAATCCCCTCTGTATAGCATACCGGTAGAGACAGTTCCAGTTGCCTGTGCTCGGTTTCCTGAAGAACTTATATACATGCCAGAATTTTCAATACGAAGCAAGTTCCATCGTTTAGTACAACTGAGTGACCTTCCTCGTGGAGGTCATTTTGCTGCAATGGAAGAGCCAAAGCTGCTGGCAGATGATGTCTGGGATGCTGTGAAATTGATGGAATTGGAGAATATAAAAGATCAATTGAAAAAGGAAAAGGCTGAGAGGGAGAAGGCTGAGAAGGAAAAGGCTGAGAAGGCAAAGGCTGCCAAGGAGAAGGCAGAGAAACAAAAGTCTGCTAAAGAGAAAGCAGAGGGCGGCAAAACAAAGCAAGCCTGATATTGCCACCACAATGAGTAAATGAGACTGTAATATGTCGTTTTTTTAAGTTTTAATAAGTTGATTGTTGGCAGCTTGGAAGAAACGTGTGTTTCGTTGTATTCTTGTGAATAAAAATCATGATTCAAGATTTTTCGTCTCATGTTTTCCGTCAAATTAAAATTACTCTGCATAAATTTGTATTTTTATTAAGTGTAGGTGTGTAATTTAACTCCAATCTGTATTTTTCAATGTATAAATTGTTAACAGGAAGCAGTTTTGCATCTAGGCCTATAATAGTATGGTGAAGGGAGAAAATATGAAGAGAAACAAATTACTAATGATGCCCTAAGAGCCCACAAACTGCTGTAAGGACATGTGGTGGGGGGTGTTCACAAGCCGTACACACAAATGTGTGAGAGGTGAATTTTCTACCAAAGGAGGAAGATAAATGTGGTCAAGATGTGACTGCCAAATGGTACATTCTTGTAGTAAATAAAAGTATATAAAATTGGTTATCCTTTGAGAATTCTCTTTTTCGTATAAAAATGGCACTGATTCTTTCAAGTAGAGTGTAAATCAAAGTAACTGAAAGAGAACTAGTTGGTAATGAATAGTCCATTATTTTATGGAGTAATGGTTACTAATACTTGTCAATGATTTGATGCAGAGAAGAGTATTGTTCACATAAGTATTTGCATGTGTGAAGTATTTTTTGTTATAATTATGCATTAATGATATATCTTCAAAACTCATTAGTCTGCTGGTTTCAAGATCTGAAAATGTGAGGAAAGTAAATTGAATAATGCCAAAGCTGAAGCCAAAAAAAATTATTTTGCTGATACAAATCTAATTTAGTTCTTAATAATTAAAAAAATGGTAATTTTTGAAGGTTTTGATAGTTTTTTCTGAGCTATCTCATTTTTAATAGACTTTAAACAATATTTTTCTAATTAAAAATAAGTCAACTTCATTTGCTGAGTTGGTCTTGATACTATTGAATTCAGTCTGATCTTTTTGTTTGAGGTTGTGTTAAGAATGATACATTATCTACTTCTCCATCATCATTTACTCTTGTTTTATAGCTGAGATACAAGTTACTTCTCCTCCAATCCTGTAGCTTCATTTCTGTGCAACATTTTATCACTTAACATAAAATCACCATTAATAAATTTTCTATATAATAAAATTGGTAATTTCAGACTTGGATTTGTGGAACTTATCCGTTACACTAAGTAAAATTGCAACTTAGTTAATTCCACTTAATGTTTTAATCTTACGACCCAAGTTTCAATCCATAGCATCACCTTTGGGTACATTTTTTGATATTGGTACTATTCATTGAAACCTGGGTCAAAAGATTAAAATATTAGTGGCATATAATATTACAAAGTTGAAATTTTTCTTCCCGTTTCAATAAAATCTTTTTTCTACACAATCAGCATTCATGCTTACATTACTATGTAGATGGCTATCTGTTCAATTGCTAAATTGGTCCTGGGTTCTTGAATTTCTTGGGCAGATTTAGAAATAAAATTATTACCACTGCATATTGTGCAGCATAATTTGGGTATCATTCAAATGAGAAGCTGTGGAACTTCCTGGAGGAACTTTGTTATGGGAACAAAATTTGCACATTTTAAGATTCTTCTTAAAGTTAATTATTGTAATTATTAACTAGAAATATTTTCCTTTTTTTCATGCCATTTTTCTACCGAGAGAGTGTACTGCTTCTAACCATGAGAACCCAGATTTTAATTGTTGCTAATAGAATTTCACTGTCGGTCACCTCTACCCAATAACAGTCACTAACATTTTTTTGCTAAACTGAAATGCCTCCTCATAAATTATTCTCTGCAACTTATGTTGAGAGGGTCCCATGTCTTCCAGTTTTTCAGTGTTATTTTTCATGGACAGAAGTTCCATTTTCATCGGGCTTCCAACTGGCATCTTCTGGCCAAAATATAATACATGCATTGGAAAACTGGCAGCTATGAATCCCTTTCATTCCATACATTGCTTAAGCCTCTTATTTTTATCAAATTCCTGAATCACCCGGAGCCCTTCTTAAGTAGTGCATTTCAATAAGTTGTGAGTTGTCTACTTGCAAACCTTTGTTATATTTTTTCAACGTTTTGGTTAAGTGACTTGTAATAACCCTAACCTTGTTCTTTTTCTGTGTGTAGCATAAGGCTCCTTTAAATGAAAGTGTAAAAATATATGTGCATGTTTAAGATGTCCCATTGTATCATGACTGGGCATATTTTCAGGATTGTACTTCCTTATGGTAGACCCATTCTCAGTATGCCAATTATCTATATTGAAATCTACATCATATTCTCTGCATTCCTCACAAAAATACAATTTAACCAATGAAGTGATACTTTGAATGTTCAATTCTCATTTCATTAGTGTGATCTGCCTTTTTCTTTAAGTTCTCATATGTACTGTTTACTATTGTTTGATGAAAAACTCATAAAATGACTTTAATTGATCTTCAAACTAGGCTCTTTTGAAGAATTTTTCACCAGAAATTTTTCTACATCCGGGGCATATTGAACAATTTTTCTAAATTTTAAAAAGGGTTGACAGAGTAGGAGGTAAAAAGAACCTTAAATTTAAAGGCAGTTTTTTATCATACTGTCAGATCATTTTTACCTTTTCGTTAAAGTATCATACTTTATCAATAACATATCCTCTGCATTGCACTTTAAATTAGTCCAGAAGTGGGCCAAGTGAACCATCTCTCTTGGACTTGGAAGTCAGAATGTTAACATATCAGGCTGTGGGTTCCAGGTCATTCTGGAATAATAGGAAATGAGATGGCCAATAAATCAGCAAAAGAAACACTAAATAAATGGCATTTGAAATAGCAATTATTTCTGGCACAAGAACAAAGAATTGACTTAAAGATGTTGAGTGAGTACAACATGGAATGCGTTAAACAATAAGTTTTGGGCTGTTACATCTTAGGTCTCACCTTGGATGTCTTCCATCAGGAGATACCAGTGAAAGGAAGCTGTTACATATTCCTGAGGATAGGGCTCTGTACCTTTACTCATCCATTTCTCTTTACTGAAGAGAAGGTCGAACCGTGTTTCATTGTCCGTGATTCCCTTTCAACTGTTCACCCCTACCAAATGATATGTGAAATATATGAGCCAGTACGCAAAAGTCTAAATATAACGGGGTAAGACCTTTACATTGTCCTTGGTGATAACCTCAAAGCCATATCCAGAGTAATTTTATTTATAAAGGAATCTAATCTTTTCTGACTCATATGATTTTGCTGTAGATTAAATGGTAATATATACATTATCAAAGGAAAGAGCTTATTATATACTTCTTTTTCATAATATTAACTCAGTAAGGTGCAAATGACCTCAGTTACCGAGAAACCTGAAAAATTAAATTAATGCTACAGTTATTGGGCGATATGGTGAAGTAATAATAAAAATTCATTGTGCCTGTTCAATTATTTTCTGAAATATTTCTTTTTAATTTTTGACAGTTAATGGTGATCATATAATTTGAAGTGATACTAGTATGAAATAGGGCCAGTGTCTATCTTATGTTACTGTGATGATTGCTTGAATTATGTTTCTACTTTATGAGTGCAAGTTGTAAGCTGTGCATACAGAAAATTTGTTGTGGTGCAAAATGCATGGTGGAAGCATACATAGTTTTCATGTTTCCATGGAAAGCAAAAATGTGAAGTATCCATCATGATCAAGCCCTTGCTTCTTATGAACTGTTCCTTCCTTAGATGAAGGAAATGGATGTTGCAATATCATAAATCATGTTTGTGCAAGTGATAATTTATTCAATCATACACTCATGGATAGGAAAAATAGTATTCTCTTTGAGCCAAGAGAATGTTGACTTTTATTCCTTTTGTAAAAATCAAAGTTTTCTTGTTTAGATTATGGTTTTAGTAAGAAAACCATCTAATTACAAGTGAATGCAGAATTATTTATGCTGTAATGAATTAGCACTGCTGCTTGAAAGCCTTGTATCCTTGAAAGCCTAATGTAGTTGTGTACTATTTTATGTATACACATTTGAGGGTTTTGTCTGGTCTAGGGAATGCTTAATGTAATGTCAACATTTCAAAACAAAATATTTATCAACAATATTCTTCTGTGATCAATTGCAATCAATTGATCAAAGTTTACATCACCTATAATATAGTTTACATGCTCGGGTGGTAACTGAAATAACTTGCTTCCACTTTGCCTTGTGTCTACATACAAAGGTGCAAAAAGGTTATGTTGACATCATTTTCCCTTTTGTGCGAGGTAGTAATTAGATGTATCCTGGTCAAAATTCCTACATTTAAATGAGAATACACTTGTCACCCATAAAATACTTAGGTTTATGTAGATTTTACATTAGTAGTGAGATCAAATAGTTGTATGAAAAACTTGTAACAGAATAAAGTGACTGATTAATTACCTCTGAAATAAAATGCCTGCCTTTAAACTCTGATATTTTGATCTTCTGGCCATAAATTGATGGCTGAGAAGGTTATTCAGTTACTGTGTTACCTGTAACTAGAGTTTTTCTAAACAAACAGCCAAGAAAAATGTAATTTATAGCATGAGCCTTTCAAGAATTTTGAGTTGTTGATGTAAAAAGAAGATCAACCAATTGACTAATATAACGTTGGGAACTACAAAGTTATTATTTTCAATATCAGTAACCTTAATGTTCACCAGGTCACCCCTAATTTTATCACCTAAATTGATGACAGAAATATCCACATTGGAAAGTCAAGTTTTGAGAATTTTGCTTTAAGGAGAACAGGTTTGATTGGAGAAAATATTTTTCTGAAGTGAATATAGTTTAATCTTGCGAGGAATCTGCAGTATATATCGAGGATATTCTTATTTTGACATCATTTATGCTTACTCAATCACAATCTGTGATAAAACTACTTTTTAATGTGGTTTTTTTATCCAGATATACATGATCCCAAAGTTTAAAGAACTCCTCTCAATTTTTTTCTCCCTGTCTAGCCAATGTGTTTAGTAATTTTAACCCTCACAAAGATGAGGATTATATTAGTTTTTGTTGTTAATGTAGTTACTGCAATGGTTTCCAATTTTCTTAAAATTAGCATAAACACTAAGTTCAACATTGTATATATTCATGCTTGTTAAATGTATTAAATATTAGGTAATCTACCGGTTAAGGTAGGTTTTCAGATGGACATAACTATGAAATAAATATTTTGTGACTCATAAGAAAACCTAATCTTTGTCAGGTTCCTCTTCATCTCTGTGTACTTCTTTCCTTCCTTCATCCCGTCCAACATCCCTATCCTGTTCCTGCCCTTTCCTCGTTTGCCCAACATCCTCCCCTCTATTATCTTCTTCAACATTCCACTATCGCTCAATACGCCTTTCATCCATTTTTCCTGCCTCCATAGGATTTCTCTCAACAAACCCCTATCCTCACCCACCATCTCCAGTACTTCCTTATTTGTTTTCCTTTCGGTCCATTTCACCTTCTCCATTCTTCTCCACACTCACATTTCAAAAGCCTCCAATCTACGTCTATCCTCCTGCTTCAGGGACCACGTTTCTGCACCGTACATAGCTACGCTCCATATCAGAGTTTTTACGAGTCTTGTCTTAACATCCCTACTCAACGTCCCCGTCATCAACTCCCTCCTCATTGAGAAAGCCTCTTTGCCTAGCGCAATTCTTCTCCTTACGTCCCTACTACGTCCTTACTACTTTGACCGTATTGGTCCAAAACACTTCCGAGATATGTAAACTGTGCTACCTGCTCTATTTTTTCCCCACCTATTTTAATATTTAGCTTAGCCTTTTTCTTTCTGGAAAATCACATAACCTTGTTAAATGTATGTTTCATTAATTCATAAAGGCATATAGAAGGAGAAAATGAACTATCCTCTCCTAAATATATTGGGAAGATGGTTATGGGTAGTAGTTGGTTTTTTTCTAGGTGATGTGGTTATGGTTAACTTCAAAATACATTTATCTCCTAATTTTAAAACTAATTCCTATGACTAGATTTATGCAATGGAGTACAAATTACATGAAATTAAAACCAAAACATTTTCAAGTTAAAGTGCACATATCACATATTTACATGAAAAGAAAATGCACAGGCTCATAAACAGTTGTTATTTTTTAAGGTATCTTTTGCCAAATAAATTCTACAAGTACGAAGTTATGTAAACCCATTTTTAAAATAATTTTTCTTGACCAGATATTCGATCTGGATCCCATGAATGCCAATTAGCTGTGCTAACCAATGATGCTCATGCTTCATGGCATGTGGTGAACACTTTACCAATATTGGGATGAATAATCTTTGAAATTCGATTATGTCAAATTTTTTTAATGGAGACTGTTAACTCACTGGGAATGTGGTAGTTTAGTGGGCCCAGATTTAATTTGACCACCCACAGCTTGACATAAACTGCATGATTTTTCGGGTTCAAGATTTTGCTGAGAAAAAATAGGCAGCATAGAGACAGGAACTGGCTCCCCCACCCTGATGTGTGATTTTCACATGTCATTAGGCTTCATACTAGGTGAGCTCTACCCTTGCCTATCAAACCGACCTTCGGGTTGATTACTGTGGTTGGTGGTTCACAAATTGGAGTAGTTTCTTGTAGTGATCTGATTTCTAACAGAGAGGGCAAAGTGGAGTGTAATCCCACTTTCATCCAAAGCTTTTTGCATTCTCATAAAAAATCAGCTATACATGTATTTCTTTTGTTAAATTCGCATGGCATGGGAGTTACTTTAACCAAGTCATTTGTTGACTTACACCAAATTGGAAGAATTTCATTGGGCAAAAATAATTCTTCCTGACGGATTTGATGACTAGAACTTAATCAATATGTATTCTCACATTTCTTTCATTAACCAATTATTTTATAACTTTCCTATAGTACATATCGAAGAAGATGTGACCCCTGGGAATTATAAATGGAGAAAGGCTAGGTGATCATAAATAGGGAAACTTTTGTGTTTGCCCCACAAGAATGGCAGTACTGAGCATTGTAAAATGAATTTTCATCTTTGAAAACTTGCAAGAACACCTGGAATCAGAAACCTAATTGCTAACTGTTCTTAATAAGAAACCACACTATTGCCTGCCTCTTCTTGGAAGTACCAACCACAGTGATCAACCTGAAGTTTGATTTGCTTTGCAGTTGGTTGGCATGTTCAATTTAGTTACCCCCTGGCCAGTGGTCCAGCACTGTACCCACTGAACTATCACGAACATTTGAATGTACACATATCACTGGAATCATTATCAAGATGGTATTGGGGGCAATAATGCCCTAATTATTTATCATTGACACTACAAATTGCCATTGTCTTTGCTTGCATGTTGAAATTTTGTTCGTCCTCCTCCTCCCCAATTATCGTATGATTATTTTATACAACAAGGAATATGAAAAGTGGATTACATTGTATCGAAAAGGAAAGAGAGATCACATCCGATACGTCCAGACTATTTCATCGGTTAATTTAAAAACCTTGGCCTTTTGGTCACCTTAAAAAAAATGTCTCCTCTCCAAACCAGGCCAAAAACTTGCTAACGTTCACCTGAATTCCGACATAAATCCATCATAATCTGACTTTTTTTAAAAATAATTGTTCCGCAATCCCCTTAAAAGCAAATCCTGGCCACTGCCTCTGTTAATGGACGTGCGCATGATAAATAGGGAAAAAGGAAAGGATGGGAAACGGGGGAAAAAGGTTACTCGAGGGAGACGAGATAAAAACTCTGGTTTGAGAAAAAAAATATCCACTCCTCTTGCATCGGAGAGTTGATTAGCGCATGCATCTCCCTTGACCTTTCACCGAGAGTACTGGAGAAACAGGCATTTTTGTCCCAACGCCGCTTTAGAGCTTCCCCGCGACTGGCGAGTAAAATTGGTGGGAAATCAATTTGGACTGCCTTTGCAGAGTCTGAAATGTGTGTCAAGAGCGCGCATTTTGTAGTCGAAGTGTGATTACCGAGAAAATTAAGTGACGGGTGAGGGTGTACAGGACAGCGCTAGATTTTCACCGGAGGTGCTGCGGATTTTTATCTGTTGAAAGCGTCCTTTACAGGATCCCTACCCTGTCGCCACGGAATGAACTTTAATAGTGCCTAGCCTCTCGAGCGAAAGCATATAGGTGAATTAACTCGAGAATAAATCAATAAAACGCTCGCGACACGCAGGACTCTCGATGTGAAGTTTCCAGATCCATCATTGAAATAGGTTGGTACCTTTTCTGAAACTAAAATTATTTGTGGTGTTTCATTCACAAGCGAATTTAGCTATGTAAAATTGAAAGGGATAGATGGGAGGTGACGAGAGTTCTCGCTTTCAAGTTGGAGCATAGTAGCCAATATAACTCGAACCGGTATTTAGGGGATCTGATCTTCAACGCGCGCCAAGTGCCCATCACCGACTAGCGTTCGTTTAGGCTAGATCGTATTTTTAGTGGACCTCTGTCGAGTGACTAGGTGCAAGCACAAAATGCAGCGGGAGATTGAACGGCGGTACGTATGTCATCAAATTTTGTGTTGAACTAGAAAAGTCGAGTTCGGAGACGTTGGGCATGATTTGCTAAGTGTTCAAGGATGAAAGTATATCACATGCTGCAGTTTTAAGTGGCATTAGCTCTTCAGAAATTACCGAGAGAGTGTGGTGGACGAGCTCCGTATTGGACGGTCGTCCAATTCGGGGCTCGTCCTCTAACGGACAATTTTTTCCTCACTTTTGTATGAATTGCTGAATTCAGACTGTGGGTTAAGTGTACGCACGATCACAAATCACATTGGCATTGTATCCATTATCTTTGAACATTTGGCAATGCGAAAAATCTGCGCTTTACTCGTCCAGAAGGTCTTGACGGACGAAAAATTATGTCGACGCGCAAGGATGTGCATTGAAGAATTTGGAGGCTTTGCGGCAATATCTGAAATTAATCTATTTTTCCGAAACCTTTCTCGAACCTATTTATAAAAACCTTATATTCCTAATGAGGCCTAGGCAGGGAAAGATAACATTTATCTTCAACCTTTTCTTCACATTTACCCTGTATTCTTCTAATAAATGCTATTTTTTTGTTAGCTAGTCCACATATTCCCCATATATGTTTCACCCAGGAGAGGTCGTGAGTTAGGGTAACACCCAAGTATTTAATCGAGTCTACACATTTCATTTCGGTGTTCCTGATGCATTAGACGTTCAGGAGGGAAAGCTCTTTTTCTAAAAAAATCATCCATAGGGACTTTTTAAAGTTTAATTTTAATTGCCAAGTGGCGCTTGAAGTGTATGGTATTATAGTTGCAGTTTAGAAAAAGGGAATTGGACTCTCCTCGACGAAAGGCACCTGTTAAGAGGACTTCATGCCCAGACAAGATGACGACGATCTGTCGCTTACACATGGCTCCTGAGTAGAAATAGGAATAGTGACGAAAAATTCAAGAGGAGGTTTTAACCCGTACAAATGAGCCGTTATTTTTTATTACCTCTATCAAGATTATCAGAAGTTGGTAATCACTGACCGAGCGAAGGTTAATATTATACGAGCACAGATTAAATCTCTTGCATTCAATAGAAGCAGGTCCTTAAGCGACGATATTAAAATTGTATCATTAGCACCATCGTGCAACGTTAGGAGAGATGATGGTAGTAAAATTAGATCATGCGTAGAACAGATAGATTTAAGATGTACGTTTTTTCCCCGCAAACAATAAGGAATCAGTATAACTGTATCCGATCGGTTCCGACTGTATCCGGTAAAGAATTGTTTTTCTTTTTTCATTCTAAGTGACCTAATATGCTCTTATTATCTCATTTTACCTTAGTTTATTATCCATCTAGTTACTAATGGCTCTTCTCAAATATTTCGAGTGCATGTACCTGTAGTTTTCATTATCTACTTTACTTCTATTATTTTATAGACACATTGTGTCCATCCAAAAACCTACCTTGACCGGTTGATTATCGAAAAATAATTCTTACTAAAAGTTATGAAACACTTCATTTTTGATATTACATGACTGGTATACAATCAACCACCGTCAAACCCCATAGCGGTGACTTGCAGGATTCCATGTGAATGTAGTTTGTCCATACCCTCATAAATAATATTCCCAAAAGTCAAAGGTCTTTTATCAATGCTGCAGATTTTCCTAAAAAGCCATTTCATCAGTGTTAATCTCGTGTTTTCTTGAAGCCACATTAGATGTTCGTAGAAAAACAGAAAAATGCCTTTCATGGCCAAACCTCTGTTATCGCTCCCAGGGTAAGCATTATGGCTTTCGAAGGAAATTGAATTATGTCCTTAGACACGGAATCAAGGTTTTAATCAAGAGAGGTTTCATAGCTTGAGATGTGCAATCTAAGGATTCCATTCTGGTCATAAAAATAGGGAATGCAACTAAAATTAAGCAGCCAATACGTGTTAACGAGCAAGGATCTCTAGCCTGTTTCTTTTTTATTTCCAACTGTGCATTTGTGAATGCGTGATATGTAATCGGAGAATTACTGAACATGGGATTTAGTATGATTGAATCACAAAGTCAAATTATTTTGTCATGTGAATTTCACCTGTACCAGTACGTAACCAGGAATCAGTCCATGGTAGGGAGGTTGCTGGTCTATTTCCTACCTTCATAAAGGTAGAAAAAGGTAGGAAATGTACACCTGGCATTCACAGAATTAGCCACAATTCTAAATTTCCTTGTGACGTGAACAGCGCTTGAATCCCACGTCTACGAATACCTGTGCCTTTAAAAATAGTTAATGTGTTCTTAATTTTCTGTCGCCGGAGTAACTGGCCAGTTCCACATGGAATGCTTAGGGTGGGGGCGATCATCCCCCTTTGTCCCTCGCCCTAAATACGAGAGGAGTACTACCGAATATAAAAACCGAATATAAAAAAATGTTTCGAGGATTGGATCAAGCGCTGGCATAAGTGTGTTGCAGTCGATGGGGATTACTTTGAAGGGGACAATATAGATTTAGATGAATAAACTTGTATTTTTAATTTTCTGAATAAATTCCGGGAACTTTTTGATCAAGGTAGTATATTTAAATTTGAGCTTTTATCCTCGAGTGTACACGGTGTTGGTAATCCCAGCACTCTGGTGATATTACTCCGTAAAATCACATATTTAGGCCATCTTGCGAAAACGTCATGTAGCGTACTACGCAAAGCAATAAATCCTATCCCAGGGAAATGCTCTCATTCAGCGGTGAAGAGGACCAAAAAGTTTTTCATCTACTTGCGTTTTTTCTAATCTTTCGGATCATAACGCTAAAATCCTTAAATTAAATGGAGTACTTACGATAAATATATTACAATTTGAAAGATTTAAATGCGTCGGTGCAGCGGCAGCTTGTCTTTTTCGATGCACATGTAGGTGTCAAATTTCTAAATTTTTGAAGGAATTTCTTTTCCTCCAAACTTCCCCAAATGCTTTGCTTTTAGATCGAAAAAAAACTATATAAAATCGAACTCGGTGTACGAAAAGCCTGTTAGATGAAATTTTCGTACTATTTGGGCCAAATTTTGACTTTTCTTCGTGGTTTCCGCAACACGGACTATGGACGCGTCGGTGGTGACAGGCACTTGAGCAGCGGTTTTTATGTGCAACACGTGAAGGTGAGGTTTAAAAATGTGAGAGGTTGTCAACACGGTACCATACTTTTCAACTCTGTTGTAATAAATCCGATCGAACTATGAGATCAGGGACTGTCATCACAAAAATCCCTTTATTTGCTCCCGAGTATGTCATCAATAAACCCTCGTAATGCTGGCAGACATCTTGAATTTGGAGTTTCTAGTTTATGTAGATACACAGTTATAAAGAAAAACTCTCTTTCTGGTTTAAATGAAAAATCCGCAACCCACCGTAACAGGATTGAAAATAATTCTTAAGTTAAATTTTGTTAAACTTTAAATATACGGGCATGATGGAACTGAAAAACTGACTTTGAGCAGTGCTATACAGTCGTGTGTAAAAATAACAGATATTACGAGTATAATTGAAAATTTTCGGCAAGCGTATATTTAATTAAAGATCGAACGCATAAGCGATGGTTATAAATCGAAAAGTTCTTCAATTATTTTTGATGCAGAAAAGTGCTTTCAATAATTTTTCCGAAGTCATAATATTAGTATGATGGAGTGCTGCTATAAATTTCTCGAGGGAAACGTTTCGAACTTCTTCGAAAATGTTATGAGCCAGTGCGAACATTTTTGACCTCATGAATTTTTCATTTCTCGCAAACGGAAATTTATTACCTGTTGGATACGAGGAACCCGAAGCGAATACGGAACGTGCATCGGCTACATGAAATATTCACTTCACAGCATCCTCGATTCTCCCCCTACCTTCCCCCCCACGAAAAGAAATGCATCTGCTTACAAAGATGTAGTTAAAAATCCGTTGAAAACTCCCAAGAAAGTGGATGAGCTAACATATTCCCCGAAGTTCAATGAATAAACAAAAAGAATGGTATTAATAATAAACGCATGCGATAAAGGTTTTCCTTTTTTTTGTAGCGCGTAAATCTCCGCTGGATGAAATCCCTTGGGATTGGAAGTTTCCCTGATATCACCCCTGACCCACCGCAACAAGATTCACCAGGTTCCAGATGTTCGTCTTCATTTTACGTAGCTAAGATAAGGAACGTCAGAGTAGGGAATACTTGAAATAATTAATTTGTCATTTCACGAGCAGAAATTTGTCAGTAGGGTTATTTTTCAAAACAGATTATACATGCACGTGCTTCCGATTGAAGACTTGTGTGTAATGCAGAACACAAATGATGAGCGTTGGAAAAAATGGATGAAACACAAAATTTAAATATTAAAAATATCTAACTGCATTCAAGGTGAAAGAAAACACTTTGATTTTCCGCATAGAATTAGTCTATGTGGAAAAGCAAAGTGTCTTCTTGCATCATGAAGGATTTCCATCATGTTGCGCCTGAAACTGTGTCATTTATGAACTGTATTCAAGTTAATGCCATTTTCCTCATTACGAGTAATAGAAAAACTACTCAACGGACAACAGTTATGACATGAATGCCTATACCAGTCCAAAATCATTTACGATGGAAGCATCGATTCGTTTAACAATCTACGGTACATCTTAGGTGAACTCTGAAATAATTGCACATCCTGTGAACGGTTTAAGCACTCCTGCACCAAGTGAATATTTTTATCTGTACATTATGATACATGGATGTAACAAAACCTCATTTATTCTCATGACACTTCTGTCAAAAAAATTATGCAATGGAAATGTTATCCTCTTCGCAATTTCCCGTCTCCATATGAATCTTTCATCGTCATAGGCATTACATTCTTCGGAATTTCCTTCACTTTTGTTTTCGCAACGCCTACGTGTTCGAAATGCGCCCTATTCACTACCGATCGCTTCTTGGATCATAAAGGAAAGTCACCTGGGGCTAGATCCTGTGAATATTCCAGTTGGAGAATTTCGTGATTCTCCAAAAGCCCTTAACTGACTGCATGTAGTCTTGATGAATAATCCATAAGTCATTCTTGCAGGGTGCTGGTCGTCTTCTCCTTATCCTTTCACTTTTGTGTTGTCAAAACTTCCAGATAATAAGCTTGGTTGGCTGTCTAACCTCCTGAAAATCAATCTAATGGAAAAATAAGCGATTATCATGGCTTTGAATAATTAGAACCTGCTCATTCCTGTTTTTTTAATATTGTTCAAGTGGGGCTATTCCATTTCATAAACACATTTTCTGAATCATAGTGGAGAAGAATTAGTTATGTTACCCATTGCGTTTGGTTCCTTAAAGATGTTTTCAACACATGAGTCTGGCACAGTAGCTCAATTATGCTATCCTTTGTTCAAGTGTCATTACTTTAGTCACCATTTTTGCATCCACATTTTCATGTCAAAATGTTAATGTGAAATTTCCCTGCAATTGTATCAGTGTTAGCTACTTCAGCTATTGATCGAAAGATCAGGGGACTATATTTTTGAGAGATTTTCCTAACCTTTTTGGTGTTAACATTAGTTTCCGATTTGCGACGATGTCCGTGGTGCGGTTCGTCTTACATGGTCTTCTCCTCCTTGCTTAAAGTATTCGAAACCTCTCGTCCCTCTCCCTGATTACGAGATGGGTGCATATTGCTAAACATATTTTATATTTCTCATTCGCCTCCCTTGAGAATTTTCAAATCGTTTTAGAAATTATACGTCCACAAGTTCGATATTAATTCGTAACCAAGTTTCGACTGATCATTATATTGAAAATTTCACTAGTATCTTCTTGTCATCTTTACTTAAAGTTTCAGTTATTGGCATTGATCAGTCCTCTTTATGAATACCATTTAACCTTGAGCACTACTTTTATTTACTTCTTAGGCCAAGTAAATATGTAGCATTAATGCGCAGGTTAGGTTAAATGCCCTAGGAATTGAATTCCTGCGTCAATTTCATTTTTTACAGTAGCAAGGGTAAACCAATTAATTTCTTAAATGATAACTTGAATTTTACAGTTTGGCCACGTTATAAATGTTTCCAGTGATTGTTTTTCATTCAATGCGTACAAAATAACCTCTTCAAGGAAGTTTCGAATTGAGAATTAACTCTTTTCCTTGCATTAGTTAGTTGTCTATGCAAATATAAGACATCCCTAAACAGATAGGCGGTAGGGTGGAAGCCTCTGAGGAGCGACTGAAGGGTTTGGGGCGGCGCATGTGAAAGAGGAAAGGGCGCGGATGTCCGTCCTTTCACTTTCAAAACAACGCTCGTTTCGTAATTCGATTTCGTGGGCTATAGGCACCTTCGTCGCTTCCGAAGCAGTCGAAGCGCGATTGTTTGGGAGGTTTGAGGAGGCGAGACGGAAGATTTCGTTTGGCGTCCCGTGGCATCGCCGCGAGGAGTTTCGACGAGTCGAGAGTAAGGTGGCGGCGTTGAGGTAGTGAGCAGGGCGATGGGGGAGGGGAGTGACGGCGGAGGCTAGGGCAGATTTAGTTTACTAAACCTGCCCAACCTTCAAAGTTTGACTTTAGTCCAATCGAAATAAAATGTGAGGTAGCGGGATGATAATTCGACATCGAACAGAGTGAGACTGGCGATGTCGAAAAATAGCGCCCATTTTCTATCAATGGATAAGCGAAATAATGTGACTTTCCAAAATGTTTACGATATGGATGTGTGTAGTGGAAAATATGCTAGAAGTGTTAAAACATCTACACTAGTTTTTTCATCTTTTGCGACTACTTTAGTCTTCATAAGTCTCCTTCGACATAGGTGTAGTGAGCATTGACAGTGTTTTATGTAGTTTTTTTATTGAAAAATATTTTTGGTCAGACAAATTGAGGAAGCAAGAGAATTAGAGAAGAGGAGGAAAGGACCATATGGAGAACTATGCGGCAAAGAAGAATTATGGAAGGATTGGATACACCTTGATGCTCAATGGACTAGTTAGAAACATAGCAAAAAGAAAAGTTGAAAGGAAGAACTTACGGGGAAGACCAAGAGACAAGTACGAAGGCTGTCCAAAAAGTAACCTCCGTTTTCGTGTAGTGTGAGAATTAGTGGAAGGAACCGAATAGTCGCTGTATTAAAGAACACAATGAGTCAGTACGCCTCGAGCTGCAGTGGGTGGAAGGTCGCGTCGCTTGTCGTTTGTTTACAATAGCGAGTCAAAATGAACAATACAATTGAAAATCCAGCCAAATGCAAAGTCCGTTCAGTGATAAGGTTTTGACTGATAAAAAACTTCAAAGCATCTGACATTCATCAAGAAATTTGTGCTCTGTACGGGCCAAATGTAACAAGAGTTAATGCGTCAGTGCTGTTGCTCGTTTAAGAGTGGATATAAATGTCCATAATGATGGCAGAAGTTGCCGCCCGTCTGTAGTGAACAATGAACTACTCCTAAAAATTGACGAAAAGTTCATGAAAACCGACGTTTTACGATATCTGAAGTCTTTAGGAAGTTTTACACAGATTTATACGACTCTGTTACATGGAAACATGACTGAACAGTTAGGCTAATGCATGTTTTGTGCTCGTCTCGACGAGGAACTTCAAGATGCCGTCATCGGTTGGCTGCGATCTCAAGCGGCAGAATTTATGCTGAAGGAATTTGAAAACTAGTTAAGAGATATAATAAATGTTTAAATCTGTTTAGCGGCTATGTATAAAATATTAGAGATCTTTATTTATGATATAAAATTAATAAATTTCCTGTGTCTATTCCAGTATATTGTTATAGCATAATGGAGGTGACTTCCTGGTCAGCCCTCATACACATGTACATTGGTCATTTTAAGAAGTTATGAGTGAAGGAAAGGTTAGACAATGGTGCTGTGATTTTAAAAATGGACGAACAAATGTCCATGACGAAGAGCGAAGTGGTAGGCCCAGTATTGACCGATGAAATTGTTTCGCAAGTGGAACAAAAACTGTGATGTGATCGTCGATTGACAATTAATGGCCTGGCTGAACAATTTCCTCAACTTGGACGCACTACTGTCTACAATATTGTTACGGAAAACCTCGGATACCACACATTGCGTGCAAGGTGGGTAGAACAAAGAATGTCCAGTGGACAAGAGTTTTTGGGTCGTTGGGAACTCTTTAAACCACCCACCGTACAGTCCTGACCTTACACCCAGCGACTACTTCCTCTTCTTGCACTTGAAACAGTGGTTCGGTGGACAACATTTCGAAACCGAAGAGGAACTCAAGAATGGCGTTGTCGATTGGTTCAACCCTCAGGCGGCGAGTTTCTATGCAGAGGGGTTAAAAAAGCTGGTGCAGCGGTACAAAATATGCTTAGAAGTGAACGGCGATTATGTAGGTAAGTGAAGTAGGTTTGTAGCTAACTAAAAGTGCCAATAAAATGTGTTTCGTATGAGTATATTTTTTCCTGTGACCAAACGGGCCTTACTTTATGAACACGCCTCGTGTATATATATATATATATATATATATATATATATATATATATATATATATATAATCTTGAAAATGACGCTCTCCGGCGACGCACAAACACACAAACACTAAGATAATAGATATTACACATAATAGATATTATATATAGTATACTTCACACATAGAAATAGATACAAGGAAAGGGGATAGGAAAAAACATAAAAGACGAACACAGGAAAGTTGGGTAAGGCGAATTTGAGCAGATCACAAAGGTAAAAATTTAAAAGCATCCGCCCGGCAAGTGGAAGGTCCGGTGTTCAAATCCCGGATAAGGAAATATTTTTATTTTTGTGATCTGCTCAAATCCGCCTTCCCCACCTTTCCTGTGTTCGTCTTTTATGTGCTTTCCTATCCCCTTTCCTTATATCTATTTGCATGTGTGAAGTAATATTTGTTCGCCGATGGCGGGATTTCGCGTTTGAAGGTGTGTATATATTTATTATATATAAAAAATATATTTATATATCAGGGTGATGAGCTAACATTTTCATTGATATTCTTATGAACATAATAAGCTCATATTTTTTAACAAGAAATGAAGTTATAACCTTCGAATTCATTTTTTAACATATCTCTCCACGAAAACTATCGGTTTAATGAGCCACAACCGCTCAATCGGGATGCTCACTGAGAACGCTTGCGATATGTATTATTCGAACCGATGAACTAGTATCAGAATCAAATCGTCTACGTTTCAAATTTCTGGTGACTTTTCGTCAAAATATTTTGTAAATATGGCAGGAGATGATTAATAATATTTATGACGTGATATTTTCTCATATTTTTGCTTAAACATAGCTGATTATTCAGAGTAATGAGTATACGTATGTTTATGGATGAACCGTCTCAAAGCTTTGGTTTTATTCTCATTGCTTTTGCATGTGGTTCATTTCCCTCTTCATTCTTGATCATGGTCCCGTTCCTCCTAATCAAGTTCAGTCGTGACATGGTACAGTAAAAATAGTCCCAGGCGGATGGTCGCAAGTTAGAATTTATGGCGAGAAAAGAATGCATGGCCGTCTTGCATGTCCGTTTGCGTCACATCGGAACCCCAGAATGTGAATATGAAAAAAAATCCGAGAATTACATCATCTGATCGCCGCATTTGTATCGTAGGACTCGTGAAAGTGTTAACTCTCCCGTTCGTTCTGCCGTAATTCATGGGATTAACGAGGATGTTCGTTGAATGCGTAATTTTACGGCGGTCGTGAACAGAGGGCAGAACACCAAAACTGCTGGCATTAACCAAAACAACAAAGAAAACGCAAGTTCCTCTAAACGCAAATGTCGATTTTTATGACACGTACGTGGGGAAGTTGTTCGTTTTACTACATGCGCAGGTATATATGTACGTCATATGTGCTCAAACTTTACTTTACAAACTCAAAGTTTACACAAAAAATTAATCCAGTTAAGTGAGTGGAGTAGGCATATTTTCACGGCATGCGTACATATCCTTCTCGCCTTTCGCTTAGGGATCGGGAAAAGTTACGTTCAACCTTTTCTGTCACCTATTTTATAAAACTTACACCCTTATCTAGCTCATTCCATACCACTCCATTCAATCGCACAATTTTCGAAAATGTCACATTCATTTGGCAACATTATCAGCGTTTCTAGGTAATTAGAGGAACTAGGGATGACGCATGTAGCGAATATTAAGTTGCAGGTTATATCTCTTACATGAACTGGAAGCAGATTACTTCTACGAAGATGAGGAAAATGTGTGACTAATTATACTACGCAAGGAATGATCATGATAGTTTGGTTAGAGAAAACATGTTCTCAATCAACATATTTAAGATTCTTATTTTCCCACGAACGATACTGGATCGGAATAACTTGTGAGCGACCGCGCTATGGGGAAAAATTATTTATTTTCTTTCATTCTAAGTAACCTAGTACACTCATTATTTCACCGAGCATTTATTATTGTTCTTCTTGTTATTAGCAGCTCTTGTTGCAAGCGTAGAGAAATATTTCGCACCTTGACACCGTAGTACAAATACGTGCAGTTAAACATATTTTTATTATTCGAAATATTTTTCATGTTTTACTGGTGACTAACCATTAAGAAAAACTTAATTTTTATTGTTGCATGCCTGTTGTAGATGCCACATTTATTATATGGATTTAATAGTTTACTCATGTCATTGACACCCGAATCATTTCCGTATGAAAAGGAAATACACCTCAGTATTATAAATAAGTATATGGGACCTCTAACCGAAGACCTAGGCAACAAGGAGCTACCCTTCCTCCTCCGCCTCAAAAACCTACATCTCTGTCTAAACTTCGAGTGGAGAATTCACAAAATGCACCAGATAAATTCTGCGACCCATTTTAAATGACCAACGATACGTGCACAAAAACACGACCATTGGTGCAACTGGTTTGTCCTGGCGCGTTCCTTTCCGTTTAATTTTTCCGCACGGGAGACACTGTGGAAGGAATGTGTCGAGAAGGTGGAGAAAAAGAGGGATGAGAGCTGGAGAAACGGGGGTGCTGGTGGAATACTAAGGGTTGGGTGAGGGATGGTGGGGGGGAGAGTGGAGGTGGGCGGGGCGCAAGAGTGAGTGAGCAGGTCATGAATAAGGAATGAGGCATGAAGTGGGGGTTTGAAGACGAAGAGATGAGAGAGCACAGTATAGCCTTCCCGCTGGGTTTCTTGGAAACTGCTACCGTGTCTGTGGAAGAAGCTGGCTGAGAAGGAAAAGAGGCCGAGGGAGAGAAGGCAAAGGTTGAGAGGAAGAAGAAAGGGAGGGGTGAACAGTTTGGGGCCGAGTGGGGAGGGGGCACCGGAGGTCAGGTCAGTTGGGTGCGCCAGTTTACAACTTCATTATGGCGCGAACGAGGACGAGTGGGGTATAGCGAGTGAAGTAGGAAGTGAAAGAAAACAAGAGAAAGGTAAAAGGCGAGATTCACGCGCACCCCACATTGGTCATGGATCTGCCATTTTTTTAATGTTCAAAATATAACATTTAAAAAATTAACGTAATTGAAACAATTTCAGGTTTGGTTTGCGGACATATTGAGAAGTTTCAGACGTGATGTGGTGGAAATTGAATTTCATGAAGAACAGATAGTAACAATTTTCCCTGGAGATGGTGTCATACATCGAAATCCGGTCGGACAATTAAACTCATCTAGAGGAAAATTGTTACTGTACGTTCTTTATCAGTTTGTGGAAATATTTCACGTTGGTGAGAACATCGGTGGATGCTCGTGGTAGTTTTGATAACGTTGCTCATCTGCGAAACCATAGTGGTTTGCAGTCGAATTAATGTGGAGACCCTTGAATCTTTTCTTTCCTCAAAATAGAGTTGTAAACGACGTAATATGAATTATCAGAAAAAAATTATATGCAATATCATCAATTAAAGTCAACGGAAAAGGTTAGGTTTTTGTTAAACTTTGGGAATAAATACTGCTAAACTTTTATATCCAACCTAAGACTACACTGAGAGACTTATCACCCCGCACTACAGCAACCCATTTTTCAGCTCCATGTGCATGTTATCTAAATGTACCATCATGCCCAATATGTTCCTCCTTCTACCACGCTTATCCAACGTTCCCCCTTGATCACAGTCTTAAACATCCCATTAACTCAAAATATCTCGTACGTACACTTTTCCTGTCTCCTTAGAATTTCTCTCATCACCCTTCTCTCTTCACTTCTATGTTTAAAATTAAAAAAAAATCACGGCCCCCATTGAAGATTCCTTTTCACATCTTCCGTTTGGGTTTTCATCATTAACCTCAGCCAATATATTTTGTGGTTAGCTCTCTTTACCTATGCATTTATTTTCGAAAAGAGAATGAATAAATACCTAAATGGAATATTGGTTGAAATTATTGATTTAATCGTTGATCCATCTTCGGATTATTCACCTAAAATTTCACTTTTGACGGCAATCCGAATACCAGCGCCTCCCAACGCATCGGATTGCCAAAAGTGTTATGCGATATCACAACATTACCAAAGTGCTAAACTGAGGTGGGAGATTTCTGAAGCTTTCTTGATGTAATGACTTTGTTATTTATTTCTAGGAATGGTACCCTGGGTAAAAGATTTCCCATGGGTTACATAGTTCATAGCCAAAGAACTGAAATATCGGAGAAAATAATACAGAAATGGAGGAAAAAATAAATCGAAAAAATCCTACCGAAAGCTGAATCTCAGAGGACCTCGACGGGAACGTGACATCTTCGAAATAACCAGGTTTCCCATCTTAGACAGGCTAAAACCTATAGCCAAAGGATTTTTCACGGGAAAGTGATAAATAAAATAGAACTGAATCCATTATGATTGAATAATTTTTCCCAAAAAAATTGCTCCCTGAAAAAAATATGCAGGAGTGGTACCTCTACCAAACACAATCTCCTTCCCTGAAACAAATCCACTCGAACACCAACCACCTCCAAAGAGAATCGGATTTCCATGGACATTATTCTTTTACTATTATATGCAGTAATATACTAAAAGAATTATTAACTCCATGCAAAACAGAATTCAAGTTTTACTTAGCTGTATTATCATTACATTGAATGTTGTTGTAACAAACGAAATAACTACTACGTGTATGTTATATTGATGTAAAATGCGATATTATATATTTTTATATATATATTATAAATTTTTAAGTGTATGTGTATATATACGAGCATATAATTGAAATTAAACCATATGTTCACACGAGGTGTGTTTAAAAATTAACGGGAATTTTAAATTTTCGGACAATAATATTTATTTATTCTTATACACTGATGTTGTCACCTTCAAAGTAGTCCCCATTGGAGACTATACACTTGTGCCAGCGCTTCTTCCAATCCCCGAAAACACTTCTCAAACTCGATCTTTGAAATAGCTTTCAGTTCTTTCAGCGATGCGCTTTTAATGTCATCTACGACTGTAAAACGACGGCCCTTCAAGGTTCTCTTAATTTTTGGAAATAGGAAAAAGTCACACGGAGCCATATCTGGCGAATATGGAGGCTGGGGCATCGTTACAGTATTGTTTTGGCCAAAAATTCACGAACAAGTAATAAAGTGTGAGCTGGTGCATTATCCTGGCGCAAAAGCCATTTTGGAACGAATTTTGCTGCTACGCGTTTCATACCCCAAAAATTGGAAACAATGTCATGACATGATCCAATCGATGTGCCAACATCATCAGCGACCTCTCTAATTGTGATACGGCGATCGTTCATAACCATTTCTTTAATTTTTTCCACGTTTTCATCGATTGTTGATGTGCTGGGGCGTCCAGGGCGTTCGTCATCTTCAAGGTCTTCACGGCCTTCTTGGAAACGCTTATACTACTCTTAAACTCTTGATTTACTCATAGCAGAGTCACCATAGGCCTTTGTTAACATTTCACTCACTTTATTACACTTTATTTCATTTTATACGCAAAATTTGATACAAATTCTTTGATCCATTTCTTTTAACAAACGAAAGTCGCCGAGCTCATAAAACACGTCTAACCTTAGTGGCTGTCACAGACAAAGTCCACAATGAAAACAGTTGAAAGTTTTATCATACTTCAGGGGCATGTCTACTAACACAACAAAAAAAAGTTGACAATCTCACTCTTCAATCCCGCGAGATGAAAAAATTCCCGTTAATTGTTGAACACACCTCGAATGCTGATTGAAATTTGAACATTTAAGGTAGTTTTATACATGCCCGCTACTGTTCACTTCAAGACCTAATATCCAGATAAAACACCGCTTAGATTTTTCTTTGGGTGTCCTTAGGAGTATTAAATGCTTTTTAAGCTTCCATTCCATAGCCAAAAGCTGTAGCAGGCTGACACTTAAAAAAATTCAATTTTTCTTGTGTCTGGATGATTATGCGAAAACTATGCTTCATTCGAAGATATGGGTCACTTTTGTGCTTCACGCAATGGAAAGAATTACAAAAGGGCAGTACGAGATGAAATTTAAAGAAAATATGCTCAAATATCTCAAATTTGTCATTTCGGCCTTCCATATCCTTTAAGGAAACGACGTGAATGAAGTGAAAAATGATGAAATGGAATAAATGCTGCATATTTTTGTAGGCAGTCGTCGACATTCGTCACCCTTAAGGGATGGGTCATCCAGTAAAGGTTTTACTAGAGGTTTGCCCCCGTAAATCGACCTTTAATATCAGTGAGTATCCGCAACGGTTATTTTTTTCAAACTTACGGCCATTTCGTGGGCCTTAATTGAAGGGAATGAGTGCGTACTTTAGCGCGGGGGATAGGAATTCGTCGTTCCCGAGCGCCAGTTGAAGGACCCGAGGGTACTGATCACCGAGCATTACAAGGGTGTGGATCTTTCTCTCCCCCATTCCTCCTTCGCATCACTCCCTCCAAAAACGACCATTCCCCCTTTTCCCAGAGTCCCCAGTGGAGTGGTCCAGATTGTGAGAGCGTGGGCAGGAGGAGGGGGAGTCTGGGTGGAGAAGAGCTGAATCCACCGTTCATATCTCGTGTGACGAATGCTCCGACATAGGAGGGTTTATGGGTACGCATATTTTTTTTAAGAAAATCACATCTGGAGGGTGGTTACTTGTTATGGAAAGGGGGTGTGTGGAGGTTGGGAGTTCGGAGGGTAGAGAGATGTTGAGACATTTTGCGGCGGTTGCTCGCGGCGGAACCGGCGCGGCGGTCCGCTCTCCGCTCCGCTGTCCCGAGGGGACGATTGCGGGGCTCGGCACAGAGCTCTGTCGTCTCTAGTCAAAGGCATGAGGTGAGGGGAGGAGGAGAGGAAATGCAAGCCTCTAAAACCTCTGGGGTCTCCGTTGAGTGGGAAATGTAGTTCAACCAAGTTCATTTCGGCGTTTATTTTTCCATGAAACAAACAAGTCACATAGCAAAAACGAAATATTAAAAAAATAACATAACAAAATATCACGGGCCACCACTTCAGAAATACTTATTTTCGAGGAAATAGAATAATTCAAATATTAAAAGCAGGCCATAGAAGATGACAAAGCATTAACCGAGTATTTTTTATTTTATAATTACCAAACGCATGTGTGTATATATATATATATATATATGTGTGTGTGTGTGTGTGGATTTAAGCTTACCTAAGGATGCATATAATATGTATATTTTCCTTTTCTTTTGAATGCGCAAACCTGAATTGATGAATGAGTTTGTGTCTGTTTATTTACATTTATGTGTATAAACCATAAAACCATAAACACAGTAATCAATCCGAAGGTCGGTTTAGTAGGTGATGGTAGAGTTCACCCAGTACTAAGCCCGACGGCGTGTGAATATTCACACGTCAGGGTAAGGGGGCCAGTTCCTTTCCCTGTGCCGGTTATGGTTACCCAAGAAGATCTGGTACCCAAAAAATCACATAGCTATATATATATATATATATATATATATATATATATATATATATATATATATATATTCACATAGAAATAGATATAAGGAAAAGGGATAGGTACACATACAAAGGATGAAGACAGGAGAGGTGGGGAAGGTGGAATCGAGCAGATCACAAGTGCAAAAATATTTCCGTGACCGGGACTTGAACACTGGATCTTTCGCCTTGCTGAGCCAATGCTTTAACCACTTGATCAATGATTTCAATTATCCTACCAATTATCATCAACTCCCTCCTTGTGAAAGTTCTTTGCCTATCGTATTATTCTCCTTATGCCCTTACTATTTTGCCAAAAATTATTTCCGAGATAGGTAAACTGTTCCACTTGCTCTAGTCTGACTAATGTTATGAATTGTTCACCTAGTTCCATTTCTATCTCCAGTTCTTCCCATACCAACGATATTTAACTATTTCCTCCTCATATACGTTGTGCAGCACAGGTGAAAGTTGGCCATCCGTCTTACTCTTCCCAACGCTGCCCGTTCAGACTCTCCATCCTCTACTTGCACCTGAGCAGTCTGAAGCATTTACAGGCTGAGAATATCCTATCCCGCCATTATCCTCCTATTTTCCAACAATATTTTCTTTAATTCCATCCAGTTCACTTTATCAAACGCTTTCTTGAAATCTACGAAACAGACAAATGCATCCTGATTTTATTTTATACTCCCCTCTATTAGTGACCTAATTACTGCTATGACATCACCCGTACCTTTCCCCTTCCTTAACCCAAAACTATTATCGCCCTTAATTAAATAAATTTAATTTGCAATCTTTAAAGAGTAAGTTGGGCATGGGATGAGTAGAAGAGACGTGGATCCATAATTTTTTAATAAGTGGTAAAATCCCCTTTCAATCTGACGTATTTTGTGAATGCTAGAGAAGTAGATGGTAATAAAGTTTAGACTAACAGGGAGCTGCGTTTTGGTCTGATGAATTTATCTGGCAGTGTGGGGTACAATTTTGCTATTGAGTAATTTGTCGAGGTACCTACGTTTTCGATGGAACTGTTGGAGTGAAGGTGAATAAATAGTTTTTTTGTAGAGCTACCAACTGGTTTTATCTCACTTCTGAATTGAAAAGAGTGTGCAGGAACTCTATACGATTCATTGAAAAAGTGTTATCAGCGAGCATTAAGCAACGTGCAATTTATTTTAAAGCCTGAGATAGAGGGGGCACACCTGTCCCAAGTGTAAACGAAGTGAAGAGAAGATAAGCATTTTATCAATTGTTGATAAAAAGTCTTCCCATTTTTAAAATGTCTGGATAGTCTAAACTCGTTTTCTCTTAAATGAGATAGCTCTGAAACCGGGATTAGTGTATCTCAAAACTCGGATAATTCATTTTTAGGTACGAATTATCAAATTTTTATTGAGTGACAAATAGCGCATATGCTCGGAATGTCAGGCTCCGTAATGTTTCATCGCTGTGTGCCCCTCCTCCCCCGTCTTATGCACCTTTAGTGGTTGCTATCCGGTTCGATTATTTCCATCATCACATTCTATCCTTCTGCTCTCAAATCTCTCCATGTTTTTATTGGCCTTCCTTTTTGCTCTTTTTCCCTTCTTCAAGCATCATATCCGAGAGGATCCGCAGTCACCTTCACTTCGACTATTGTAAAGAACTCTGAACCGTAGTGCAGCGCGGAGGATTTTGGGTGTTGATCTCCACTCTTCCCTCTCACGGTTCTCAGCCAAGAATAAGTGACCCGATAATTACATTCCAGCCATACGAACCCAAATAGGACGTTTTTGTCACAAATCCAAGAGCAAATCCTGGCTTCACCATTGCTCGCTCATTGATTCCATAAAATGGTAAGAATTACGTTATATTTTGCGCGGTGTACGATACAAGTATATTATGGTCAGGAGCGATGAAATAAAACAAAATATTAGGCAGCACATTTCACAAAACGTTTATGAAAAGTGGCATTCATGTTTCGCCTACGGACCAGCGTTAACTTTGGAACAAGAATCAAGCGGAATATTCATATGCATAAAAACATGTATCTTCATCTACTCAATACCCCGCAAGCCGCCGCAAGGGCGTGTGGCGGGGGTGTTAGGGCACCTCCCGTAAATTAGGAAAAAAACCGCAAGCAGAAGCCACAAATTTATAGCCCACAAACCAAACATGGTAAACATTCATGCACGAATCCTTTCGCCCCAACCCTTTCCCACACATGCAAACCCACAAACTACCAACAAACACACGCATGCACAATCTTTGAATTTTCAATTTTGTTCCGACGTGTAACTTAAATGTTTTTAATATTTCTAAATGGACCTCGGATTCTTACTATTATGATTTCTGATTGTTCTGGGGAAGAATGAGTATTTGAATCTATTTGTATTGGAATCTATCTCCCCTATTTTGTGGTCTGATCTACCTAAGTAGTGTGGGGCCATTATTATTCCTTTTGCGTCATCGCTAAACTCGCTGGTTCTGACTCTTTCTAAAAGTTTAAGTCTCGCCTGTTCTCTTCGTATTTCAAGGGGCTCCCAGCGTAAATCCCCTAAGATGTATGAATCATACCTATTTCCTATATCTGTAACATAAAAATATTCTTAAAATTTAAGCGTGATTTTCATATGTTTCCTTCAAAACATTCATCCGATTCGCGATCTATTAACAACAGAACTTCATTACGTTTAGCACTCACGACGAAAAAGATTCTGTCTTGTCGTTCATTTGTTGATGATTCCGATTCGTAATTGTTTTTCCCATCAGCACCTGCAGATTCAATGAAAATGTTTGAATGTTGATTAAATTAATTGCCAGATGAATTTTTCACGCCAATTAATGTGTGCTTGCTAGCGTTTTAATTCGATACGTGTTAGATGGGCAGGGAACAGAAACGCCGTGAGATCAGCTGACACAGAAATCATATGGATGCAGGTAGCTTGAGCTTTTTCAATTGTGAAACGTATCCGTGGATGTGTATCATCAAAAGTTACCACATTTGAGATATTGGATTAAACTGAGGAAAACTTTTAAGTTACCTACATATATGTGAAAAAACCAGTAGTTATCACAGAAGGAATTGCAGCTGCTGCATGCGTGATCACATTGAAAAGACTAAATTACAGAAGAACGGTTAGAGAGGTGAGTAGTCGAGCCATTTCATTCATACTTTTCTTAGCTTTTAGGGATACTTTGCATGTTCTTGTAAAAGCGTTTGTGTTGCATAATTGCCCTAATTGAACATTTGACCTACCATTTTTTTAAAAGTGATTTTTACTAAAGAATAATTAAGACGATCATTCGCTTTTGAAGTTCGAATATCTCTGACTGGTGTTTCGTGAGGATTATATTCAGTATGATGTACACAGAAAGTCTCGTACTTTTTTTTAAGAAGGTGAAAAAGCAAATGGTCTTATTAGTCAACGAGTCTTTTGGAATTTCCAAAAGACATACTTGAACTACCACTACATACTACTTGAACTACTATTCATACTTGACAGTTTGTAAAACGTTCCCCTCGAATGATTGGTGAAGCGATTAAACTTAAATTGGTGTTGTTGTGTTAATATATTCGGTTTGCACAATTTTATTAAAAAACTGGTATTCAGTTATAATAAAGGATATATTTATACCAAGCCTACAAGACTATGATTCAATTAAAGATCGCCAATGAAAAAATTTACGAAAAATATCAAGCGGTAATAGGCTTTTTTGGCGATGTCAAAGTGATTAGTCCTCTAGCTTTACATGAGTATTTGACCTTATATCCAAGCTTTCAGGCCATGATATGAGTAATTGAGATATTAACTGAGCAAATGAGTTCTTTCTCTTAACTAATCGAGAGAACTTCCTTACACCACCAATTAGGCTTGCTTTTTTGGGCTGAGTTCAATGATTTGCCGGCGGTGGCGCTAGAAAGCAGGAGTGGACGGTAAGGTGAAAGGTACGATAGCGGGTTCACTTAAAAGTATCTTCAGAAAATTAATGTGATATTTCAGATGCCTTGGTATCCTCGCGGTGAAAGTTCAACATTGTTCGATTGATCAAGCGCAATTGTTCATGTAATTGCTGACAATGTAAATTGGTTTAATCTGTAATTAGGATTTAGTTAATTCGACGGTAGAGTGCTCAGAGATAGGTACCAATGGAATATTGATAGAGTAAGATTGAACTGTACATGCTTGTGTTATGGCGATCGGATTCCCTAATTGGATCCTTAAACGAGAGTTACTAGGCACATTGCTCTCGAAAAAACTTTCAAGTTTGGATTAAAAAGTAGTTGATTATACATTGGTATTTTATCATTGAATTATGTTAATTTGTATTGAATCACAAAGCCGGGTATGGTGGGTTAAAAGGAATAAAATAATAATAGTTGGATTTTTTGGGAAAACCCAAAGCCGATTAATGCCAACAGAGCCAGCCATAGTATATAAAAATCAGAGAATTTTTAACTTGGAATCGCAAACCTACCTCCCGTCCATGTTGGCGAAAATAATATTTAACCTCATCACGAACTTAACATAATCGCGTCATTTCGAGTGATCACTGCAACATCGTCAGCATTTCACGTTATTCGGTTTCCTTTTTCGCTCTTATCATCAGGATTTATGTTCCAGGAGGGTTAATGTTTTGGAGAATTTCATATTGGCTCCTCGTAGACTTCCACGTTGCAGTATTGTGGCCGATTCTGTGATTCGTCCATAACTGTTTATGTATACATTTAATACCCATGATCTCACTCTGCATAGTGATCTGGTCAGTGTCTTATGATGACGTTGCTGCTTAAAAAAACACTAATTGCAGAGTAGTTTTTTGTGTGGGAACCACTTTTCTTGTCCGTGAAAAGGGGAAAATCACGGAAAAAATTAGAAGAAAAATATTTCCAAAGACGAACAATATTGTCGTCTTTGAATGTCGAATCGAAGACCTTTAACATCGCAGTCGGGTACATTACCCCCGGCTACCTTCGCCTCTTTGTCCATCGTCCGGAGTCAATGACCTTCTCATCAATTCTCTCCTGCTCGTGAAAGCTTCGTCTATCGTAATTCTTCTTCTTCTATCCCCAATAACACTACTTAAGGGTTTAGGAAACGGTGGGAGGAAGAGTTTTATTGACTAATTTGTAGCATTTACGAGGGAATATTTCGTCGAATCAGTATTAGCTCCTACTTCAAAAAAGGGAAAGGCAGCCATAAGTGAGGCTACTGAAATCAGTTTGATTTCGCACGCAGCTAAAGTGGCTCTTAGGATTATATTGGATGGAGAACAGAGCAAATAATTACTTAAGGGATTATCAGTTTGGGTTCAGGAAGGGGAGAGGCACGCGTGGTGCCATAGCAGTAATTACGTCACTAATAGAGGGGAACATAGAATACAATTAGGATGTGTTGTTTCGTATTGATGTATGCTTGTTTAGTAAATTTCGAGTTACGGATAAGTCTCCTATCCCACAAATATATTCCTATTTTCTTTAATATATTTGTTAATTCCACCCAGATCACTCCTTCAAACGCTTTCTCGAAATTTACAGAACAGACAAATGCAACCTGATTGTATTTTATGTTCACCTCTCTAGGTGACCTCATTACTGCTATGCCATCACGCGTGCCTCTCCCCTTCCTGAACCCAAACTGGTCATCCCCCAAGTAATCGTTAGCCGTGCTCTCTATCCTCATGTTAGTGACCCTGGCAGCCACTCTGGGTGCGAGCGAAATCAAAGTCATGAAAGAACAGATAATATCAATTTTCCAGGTCTTCACCTAAATGTGTTGTAATGCATGAAAAAAAACCCGATCGTACAATTAAACTAATCTAGTGGAAATTTGCTACTATCCGTTCTTTATTATGTTCGAATTCCACCATATCACGCCTGAAACTACTCAATTTGAAATCAAATTGTGATATATGAGATTGACATACAGGAAATAAAAATAATGGTTTTACCTACTTTACCTCATATAATTTTCATTACTAAGCTATCTAATAATTGAGCAATAGTACATTGATCAAAGTACATATTGTCCAAATTCATTCTCTTCTGTTACAAAACTTAACAAGTACTTTGTTTTAATTATAAAATAATACTTAAAGGTTCAGATTAAAGGCTCGATAACCGAAACTTTTCGCTTTAGCTACGGTAGTGATGTGCCACCTAGGGCTTCTGGAGCCAAGATATCGCGGATGGACATGTACGTATGTTGATATTCTCAGCACTTCAGTTCTACCTTCAATTTTTACCGAATTTTGAAACGAAATTCAAATAAATACGTTAGCCCTGAATCAAGGTGAAGATTTCCGGAACATATGCTAAATCACTTTGCTCACTTTCTAGGAATCAGTGGAATTTCTTGTGAAAAGGCGAAATTATAAAATATTATTCTAATAAATTATTAACCGATTGTTTTCAGTTAATTGATTTTACGCGACGACAGAGCAGTCAAGAAGGTAGTTTTGAAAAACTTTGTCCCGAAAGAGTTTGTCTAGTGCGTGCCGTAGGTTATCACATTTTTACGATAATCGCGGTCCATAGCACTGTCAAAGGTTATGAAATTTTCTCTTCGATCTCTTGCAAAAACTTTCTCTTTTGGTTGATTTATTTAGAGAAACGATTTGTAATGCGAGCGCGCTAGTGCTGTCGGGATATAAAAGTTGTAGCATTGGCCACGAGATGGTGCGCAAACCGCGCACGAATTGAACTCAGTTCAGCCATGGACCAAACGGTTTGTAGTCTCAATCGGCAGGGTGCAAGACTGAACTGGACACCTGGCTCACCGTGAATGGGCGAGACCAACATTTTATCAGAGTCGAATGAACTACTGAACAAAATTATACAAATGTTGCCATGTTTTCTTTAAATAATCAAACTTTTACTTCACGCTCTTCTCATTTGTTAGGCGTGCTTAATGAAGGACGAAAAATAAAGCTGTACTGATCTTTAATTTATTCGATAATCACTGAATCCTCTAAAATTAATGCCAATATTGTGACGAGATTCAGTAAATTTCAGTAACATTTCTAGGGTTTTAATTAGGGTTAATTTTAGAAATTTTCCTCCTTTAGATGTTTTGTAAAATTGTGAAAAATATATCGAAAAATTTGAGGTCAACTTATATCAAACATCCACTAAAGTCAAAGCCCTCTAGTAGAATGTCCCAACGAGCTGCTTGAAAAAATAGGAAAGATTGTAAAAGTGCTTGGTATTCTATGAACTGCATTAATAGTGTTTACTACCAGCATCATCTGGTTGTACTACCCTTCAATTTGCCCACAATGCATGGTAGAATGGCATATGAATTACAAAGTTGTAACCCTGCATTCACGTAAATGACGGAATGCGTTAATCATTAATTCTAGGTGTTCTACCCTCTAAAGGTAGGTTTTAGATCGACATCGACAAAAATACCGCGTGGTCCACCAAAAAGGTGTCTGGCAGGGGGAAAAGTACCAAGTGGTAAGGGTGAGTGATGAGGGAGGATGTGGGAGAGGAAAGGAAAAGTGAAAGATAAGAAGGGGAAACTCCACTATCGCAGAAACATGCAACTGCTGGCCACTAATGACCATTATCGTCTACTAATTACGAGAAATTCCTTTTGTTCATTGCCCTAGATCATTTCCATTTTTTCGTAACTTTTACCTGGCTTCATGTGGTCCATACGAATACTCTGCCTTACTGTCCTCCTTCCTCTATCCCGCTTACTTAACATTCTCCCTTCTGCCACGGTCTTCTAACATCCCTCAGCCGTTCATTATATCCTCCATCCATTTTCTCTGATTTCTCCGGATTTTCGTGACTAATTTTGAGATACTCAGTATATTTCTGGAAAATTCGGTGAAGGAAAACAAAACCGATTGTATTTTTGCTGTGATATTCCGGGAAAAAAATCGTGATTGGTATCATGATCGCAACATTTTTGTTGTAGAGTAATTTAAAGTAATTTAAGTAAAAAAATGAAGCAGTAGATAGCTTACTCATTGCAACGTAATTAATTCTTCAAAGTCTGCAATATGATTGCACGAGGACATCCGTAATATTGGCAATCTTCTAACTGGGAGCATTGAGTTTTTACTAACAACATTAATTGAAATATTCATCTGAGAAATCGAAATATCGCCATTGGAAGTCTTGAGAATTAAAGAAAAGGATGAGGATTCAGTAAAGTGTAAGGATTCCGGTCAAAAGGTACATCTCCATGCCCATGTAGTTGGACTTAGTGGATGCAGTCATGTGCTCATTATTACTAATGAACTACATTGATCTAAAAAAATCCCGTATTTCCTCTGCTTCAATTAAAGAATGGAGATATTAAGTGGCACCGAGCATTAACAGACTTCTATAATGACTTGCTTAATTCTCATTCAGGGTTGGATAGTTTCTAGTTAACAAATAGGTCATTACTGCAGCAGCAGTAACATTAGAATTACAGCAGCTTTAGCGTGTTACATTCTTGAACAAAAAGCATTTGTATAGCAATTGGAAGAGTAATGTTGCCTGCACTTACGTGAACAGGTACTACTTTTTACTAATTTGCAACTTTAAACCCTCGTAGCTGATTCCACTTGCGTGCATCTTCGTATGAAAGAATAATTTCCACGGCCAAGACTTTTGCTGTCCCTTCCATGGCTAGGAAACCTGTTTTTGAGAAATAATTTGTTTTGGAACCCCTTGGGCCGTCTTATACTCTCCACCGGAGGGAGCAGCAATAGACTCTTTCAAGATAGGAGGGGCTCCAAAATTTCGATTTACGTTGCTCGGAAAGTCTTCCATTTCACTTCCCCCCTATTCCTTAACGGATGTCTTCCCATCTCCTTAATTTTCTGTCTTTTCTCACAGCAAAGGAACGAGACGTGACTCTCTCCGCTTAAGGAGTTAAACAACACCGTGGTGATCCTACACCCTTCCTAGAAACATCTCCTCTGAGGATTCCTTTGTGTAGAAAACTTTTTATTTGAATGTCTAGAAATTTTCATACGGGCGAAACAGGTGATGTATGCGGCGGGCATTCTGATTTACTTTCCCTACCGCTCGTAAAATGTGATATTAGACTAAACATTCCGTTTTTTTTTTTAATTTAATTTACGACGGTATACACCAAGCGCTTAATTTCAGATAGTAAATTTGAAGATTGTTAACATAATGGTAATTATCAGATACTGTACATGATGGTGTCTCATGCCACCTACAATCCTAGCATATATCATTTTGGCTTGGTACAAAAGAATAGTGACTATTCTTCATTTTATGAAGTTCAGCTACAACACTTCACCGACAAACTGCACTGAAGTCTTTCTCTCCTTCGCCGACAGCCTATGCTACACCCCCTGCCACACACCTTTTTGGTGGCTCGCAGGGTATTTATGTAGATGTAGATGTAGACGCTACTATTTAAATACTGTTTCCTGCAGCTTGAATTATGGTGAGTGGCATCAGCTACAAGATACATAGCGCTAGTTTTGTAGTTTATGCCAAAATTTGCCAATGAAAATTAATTTCTTAATTTTTATTGAACCGCTCCTACCAAGCAGGGATTAAACAATTATTCATGAATATAATTAATGAATAATAATAAATGGAACAATTACAAATGCTCAATTAATTATTAATTTATCTATTATTTATCTAAATGGATGAAAGGCGTATTGAGCGATAGTGGAATGTTGAAGAAGATAATAGAGGGGAGGATGTTGGGCAAGCGAGGAAAGGGCAGGAACAGGATAGGGATGTTGGACGTGATGAAGGGAGGAAATAAGTACACAGAGATGAAGAGGACCTGATGTAGATTAGGTTGTTGGTTTGGGTTTTGTTTAGAGTTACAAAATATTTATTTGATAGCTGCGTCCATCCAAAAACCTACCTTAACCAGTAGATTACCTTAAAAAAATTATTAGTATTGTAAACAAAATAAAATTGTGGCTATGAAAATGGTAAAAGTGAAAAACAGTAGGAATCAACTGTGTTATAGATAGAGTATATTTTGATTCCCTAGACGTTGGAAATAATTGCTGCAGTTTTGGGAAATTAGATGAAAAATGGTGCAATAATATTTTGCAGTTTACCCATGGTCGCCGCTGTTACGTAAAAAGGTAGGGTTGTAACATAACGTAGGGCCGGCTGTGAAAAATTTGAATGTTGCCCGACTTGGATGACTTTTAGTCTCATCATTTGATGCACGTGCACAAGCACTGTTAAACAAACACTGTTAAGTTGATGAGTCGTCTAAGCAACGGTGAATGAGTCAAACACAGAGGACTCCATTAATTTGTAAACTAACATACTACAACATACTTTGTGGACAGATGCATAAGGGGCTAGCCTGTTCCCATTTAAAATGCAAATATGGCATATTAGGCTTGGCTCCGCTGGTGCCTCTTACGGAGGCGTTATACAGCAACTAGTTCGGCATTCGTACCGACCGTCTCTAAAACGTTGTTTATTAAGTTATTAGAGGAACTAGGTTGGGAGTCCCTCACGGAGTGAAGGTTAAATTACGGGTTATACGTATCTCTTGCAAAAATTGAAATGACGTCTTTTATGTCATGTTGAAAATTCATCATTAGCCCCATCATGCTACGATACGAGAGATCATGTTCATAAAATTAGAATAACAAAGTATAGAACAGATAGATATATATGTCGTTTTTCCCACGAACAATAATGGAACAGAATAAGTTTTCTAACCGCGCTAGAGAGGAAAATATCATTTCCTTTTTTTAATTCTAAGTAGCCTAGAATGTTGTCATTATTTCATATAGCTTCAGTTATTCTTCTTCTTGTTATCTACAGCTCCTTTCGTTTGCGTGGAGAAGTATTTCTCACTTAGATACCGTATAGCATGCACCTGTAGCTATCATGATCTTCCCTATTCGGATTATTTTGCGGAAATGTGTGGTAACTAAAAATTAAGAAAAACTTTATATTATAGGATATATTTTTTATATACTTTAATACTATATTCATTTTTGATGCTGCATATCTGATGTGTAATCATCCTGTGTCACACTTTCTGGCGGTGGGTTGCAGGGTACTATGTAAAATAGAATAGAATAAAAATCACACGTAAAAGCGTTACCTTGATTCAAAGAAAGAATTTATGATTGTAGGTCGTGGTCATTAACTGTAGAATGACCGCCGCCTTTGAAGCAGTCTGACTGCTTTCGAAGTTGGGACCGATCACCGTTAGCGTTTACGGTCGGTGGAAAAAGGTGATAAAGGAATCGAACCACGATAACGAAATAGCCTTAGTAGAAATTTTCTCTTTTCACAATTTTCTGTATAACTACTCCATTACATATAAACAGAACGCCAAATTTAAGACTTAATAATTGGGAGGCGATTATCAATCAATCGGAAAAGGTAGTACAGGGAAAATAAAAAAGTCTTTATGATAGGAAGAAAAATAGAAAAAAAGGAGCGGATAAAAACTGGCGAGATTGACGTATATTATGCAAGAAAATAAATTAAGCAAATGAGATATTTGAACGGAAGCGGTTAAAAGGTAGAGTGCAAGCTCGCAGATGTACAGGAAGACCTTCTCAAGATCAGAAATCACGGAATTAGCCAAATTGAAGTTCGTCACCGATCACATTTTCAACCTGCGATCTAATAAAGCAAAACATTTGCACGTCTATTACGTAATTCCACAGTAAAAATCTAATTAATATTTACACGAATAACCAATTATATAACATTAACAAAAACATGTCTGCGTGGGAAAAATTGTAATGTTAACTTGATTATACGTATAGAAACCTGAACGGCAAATATATTTCAATTATTAGGATAACTAAAGCCCATCCTTCGCAATCACTGTTAATTTATATTGCGGCGTTAATTTTATTAGGTTAGTCTTCTAACTATATTAAAATGAACAATTGCCATGATGATGTCAACCTTGTAACTACAATCTTCTATATTGTCACGTTATTGCCCAAACTTTATGTGGCTCTGGCAGTATAATTACTTTCATCAGCTTTTGTGGACAAAACTAAAGATGCAATGAATTCCTACTCATATTTCTGATCGACAGACTTCGTTTCACTGACGGGATTAAAGAACGTATCCGGTCGGAAGGTCCTTGGGTGGTTCTATAACTACTGATAAATACAAAAAATCATTATTAAGGCCTGCTTACTTAAGTTTACTTGAGTCATTACTCCTATTTTTTGTAAACTTAAAGAGAACTAAGAAAATAAGTAAAAATAATGTAGAGTAGTTAAGAAATGACGGACTCAAATTTTCTCTTTTATTCACCAAATTTTACTTTATTCCGTATTATTCTGCATTGCTTATGACTGCAGTGCAATAGGGCAGTTTAAAGCAAAATTCTGTTCTTTTCTTTGTGCTTAGTCATATCTAAGATTTAAGAATTGTATTATGTCATTGCAAAAAGAATGAGTAACTTTCCATTCGTAAAAATCAAAATTATGGTAACAAACATGGGGAAAACAAAACGTTACGGCATAGCCTGGTAAGATCTGTCTGGGAAATGTGATCGTTAATGTCGCTGAATTATATTCTCAATTTTAATTATTTCATGCAATTTATTTCTTTCAACTCTTTGTTTTCCCCACCATTCAGGATTCTGGGAACTAGGATTAATAGGATTCAAAATTGAGGTCGTTTTTGCACCTTTACTTTCACCGTAACAATTAATTTTAAAATGTGTTTCGCCGCACAGCGTATTAGTAATGACTCATTTGTTATCCTTTATATTTCATCATGGTAAGCCAGTAAAAAAAGGATCGCCTTAATTTTTTATTTACGTGCTAATTATGAACGTTTTTTCACAATGTTGAGCGTGCCTCCTCTCACCTTTGATGAGCGAGTGCCCTTAAATACGTGTGCGATATCGGATGAATTTCCGTGAAAGAGGAAATACATTTTTTGTGTCACTAATACTTTCTGAACTCGTAACATTTCCTAGCAGTCAATGACTTTGGCACTAAAATTTGCTATAGTGTTTTTGGCGGCCTCGATATTTCAAAGATTTCATGGTAGGTACGTTTTATCTGAATGCGGCCCCATGGGAAAATTGGATTTCTTTTATACATTTACAAGGGTGACTTAATTTACCGACTCCTCACCGTACATTGGGATCAACTGACTATGCGAAGACGACTATGACTACGACTAATACTAAGACTATAACTGACTATGACTAAGACTAGACGAAATGAACAAATGCAATCGCTCTACATAAACATTATGCTTGTTTCGTTGTAATCACAGTTAAAAATGGTTACTCTGTAAGATTGTTACTTGAAGCTACAGGGAGCTATAAGAAGAAATGCCTAACAGCTTTAAAACGGGAGCAATATCTTTGAGAAAATGGGAATTCCTACTCATGCGAATACAGGTCACTTGCTCTCCGAATCGTCTTCCATAGTGGTTTTCATCTAGATTTTCTCAAGAAACAGTAGTAAATTAATAATTTTAAATCGTGTTTTACATTTATTTTTTTAAATATTTAAATATGTCAAATAACAAATTTCCCTAGTCACAGTCGCTTTCATCAGTTCAATCATTAATTATAATATCATTATGGTTAGGCACAGGTTAAGGAACAGTGTGATAAATTCGCACAGATTCCCAGGAGCGGATGCGGACTCTGACCACAATTTAGTTGTTATGAAATGTAACGTTCGTTTCAAGAAGATAAGGCAAGGGCGGCGGGTTAGGAAATGGAATTTAGAAGCATTAAATGGATTAACGAGGAAGGAGTATCGGCAGGCTGTAGAGAAAATAATGGGTGACGATAAAGAACTAAGTACTATCGAAGAAAAATGGGGATGTATCAAGAAAGGGATATTGGAAGCCGCTAAAGACACTATAGGAACCGTTAACGGGAAAAGGATAAGGAAACCATGGGTAACGGATGAAATGATTGCAAAGATGGATGAGAGGAGAAGATGGAAAAATGTAAACACAGAGTTAGGTAAAATGAAGTACAAAGAGTTAAACAATAAATTGAGAAGGGCCACAAATAAAGCCAAAGAAGAATGGTGGAAAACGCAATGCGAGGATATGGAAAATTTACAGAAGAAGGGTGAAATTGGTGCTCTATACAGCAAGGTTAAGTTATTATCGGGAAGTAAGAAGGCAAGATCTGTGCTAACAGTGAAAGATAAGTGGGGTAATATAATAGTTGAACCAGGAAAAATCCAAGAGAGATCGAAGGAATATATAGAAACACTGTATGGTAAAGAACTTAGGCCGACAAGGTTAGACATAGAAAAGGAACATGACGTAGAAGAAGATAGCTTAGGTCCAGGCATACTCGACGATGAAATAGAAAGGGCACTAAAGGAGATGAAAGCAAATAAGGCCGTGGGGGTGGACAACATTCCTGTAGAAATGTTGAAATGGTTAGGAAAAGGTGGAAAGAAGGCTATATATGGACTGATTCGTAGTATCTATGAGGAAGGAATCTGGCCGGAAGATTTTGTGAGATCGGTGTTAGTTCCTATTCCAAAAAAGACAAAGTCTACGTCATGTGAGGATTACAGAACAATAAGTTTGATATCCCACGCAGCTAAAGTTATTCTCAGGATCATCAACAAAAGGATAGAGAGTAAGGCAAATGATTACTTAGGGGATGATCAGTTTGGGTTTAGGAAAGGAAGAGGTACGCGTGATGCCATTGCAGTAATGAGATCACTAGTCGAGAGGAATATAGAATACAATCAGGACGTTTTTGCCTGTTTTGTAGATTTCGAAAAAGCGTTTGATAGAGTGAATTGGGAAAAATTAATGCGTGTATTGCAGAAAATAGGAATGGATTGGAGGGACAGGAGACTGATCCGCAACCTGTACATGTCTCAGACTGCTCAGGTGCGAGTGGGGAACGGGGAGTCCGGATGGGCAGTGTTAGGAAGAGGTGTAAGGCAGGGTTGCCCATTGTCACCGGTACTGTTCAACGTATATGTAGAGGAAATGATTAAAGAGGCATGGGAAGAACTGAAGGTAGGAATGAAAGTCGGAGGGGAATTCGTAAAATCGGTTAGGTTTGCTGATGACCAAGCATTAGTTGCTCAGTCAGCCAAGGGGTTGCAAGCATTGCTGAATGAATTGGAGGTTCAGTGCGATAAATATGGGATGAGAATCAATATTAATAAAACAAAGGTTATGCGATTTTCCAGAAAGAAAAAGGCTAAGCTAAATATTAAAATAGGCGGGGAAAAAGTAGAGCAGGTAGAACAATTTACATATCTCGGAAGTGTTTTGGACCAATACGGTCAAAGTAGTAGGGACGTAAGGAGAAGAATTGCGCTAGGCAAGGAGGCTTTCTCAAGGAGGAGGGAGTTGATGACGGGGACGTTGAGTAGAGATCTTAAGACAAGACTCGTAAAAACTCTGATATGGAGCGTAGCTATGTATGGTGCGGAAACGTGGTCACTGAAGCAGGAGGATAGACGTAGATTGGAGGCTTTTGAAATGTGGGTGTGGAGAAGGATGGAGAAGGTGAAATGGACCGAAAGGAAAACAAATGAGGAAGTACTGGAGATGGTGGGTGAGGAGAGGGGTTTGTTGAGAGAAATCCTATGGAGGCAAGAAAAATGGATGAAATGCGTATTGAGCGGTAGTGGAATGTTGAAGAGGGTAATAGAGGGGAGAATGTTGGGCAAGCGAGGAAAGGGTAGGAACAGGATAGGGATGTTGGATGGGATGAAGGGAGGAAAGAAGTACACAGAGATGAAGAGGGACCTGATTTAGATCAGGTTGCTGGATTGGGTTTTGTTTGGAGTTACAAAATATTTATTTGATAGTTTTGTCCATCCAAAAACCTACCTTAACCGGTAGATTACCTAATAATAATAATAATAATAATATGGAAACTATCCATAACAACTTCATTTTCAATAACTGTTCTTTCCACGTCTTTCACTCTCGTGTGTACGTTTCTCCACTCTTCCGCTCCTATCCACTTTTCGTAAAATACCCTGAACTGCCAATAAAATGTAAAAGTAAACTAAATCTGCTAATAAAGTATACTTAAATAATCTCAAGCTGAATACTAATATCTTAAATAAATGAATATATATGATATTTACGTCTAACTCACAGATATACCATATCTAGAAATTGAACTAACCTCATAAAATAAACTAAAGATTATAACTAAAGAATATTAAATTTTGCTAACTAATAAACGGAAATAACCTACGAATATTATCCTGAGAATACGCTAAAGTTAAACTGTCTAAAAATCTAAATAAAACCTTAAGGGGAAAAATCTAAAAATATAACTAGGTAACTAAAACGAAAAGTTAAAGACGAATGTTGAAAAAACAGCGAGGTTGGCAATGTGCGCACGTGGTCACAGTGAGGTCACGAGAGAGAATAAAACTTTTATACCCTTCTTGGAAGGGGTAAGCTCCAGGCCAATACTCGTTTCTGAGCATGGGCTACTAGCTTTCAACCGAGCTTTATACCTGTTAACATTACAGATTACAAGAAAAATATTTTTTCATACAATTTAATTAAAGGGGTGTACAAAAAGCAAAGAGAAATTTGTAATTTCACATAGTGCATAGTCCACGGCATAATGTAGTTCTCGTCACAGGGTTAAACGGTCAATAAAGAGTATTGATTACAAGTTCAACACCATTTACGTGAAGTAATACGAAAAAATACCCGTATTTGTGGCGAAAATATCCATGACTTTTACTCCACCACGATAATGCTTCGTGAATTCTTGGCTAAATATAGCTCAGTAGTGATGCCCCTGGCTCCATATGTACCAGATATGTCCCTGTGTGATTTATTTCTCTTCCGAAAATCAAAGAGCACCTCGAAGGGCCGTCGTTCCACAAGCATAGATGATATTACAAACGCATCGCTGGGAGAGCTAAAAGCCAAAAGAACGATTTCCAGAAATTTTTCGAGGATTACAAAAAGCGCTGGCATAAGTGCATAATGTCTAATGGGGACTACTGAAAATAGGATAACATCGATATAGACGAATAAATGAAATTATTTCAAAATAACTCAATTTCCCATTATTTATGAAACACGCCTCGTAGGTCAAATTGGTAGACGTCAACGTAGTGGAACTGATATCAATGATTTCCTCTCACTTAGATTCAGATTTCACGAAAGAACACGTGTTTAAATCGATTTCATCTCCTTCCTTGCGCTAAAATACTGTCTAAAGAGTAATTAGTCGGTTTAACAAACTGCTACTGTTCAATTGGTAAATAAGCTTCGTCTTCAAGCCCTATTCGCTACGTTTATCAAATTTCCGTCCTTCTATACGCAATTTCTTAAACTCCTAATAATGCATCTGGATAGTTACTTCACAGTGTCTCTTTGTATGCTCTATTATTCGGATTATTTGTTGCCATACATTTGTATGAGCATGCATAATCTCACCAAAACTCACGCACTCCATCGTATGCACATATGGATGTTTTGAGCCATCTGATATTTTTCCTGATATCTGTCTGCCTTTTGTAAAAGATTAATGTCTCGCCGAAGGAATTAAGCTTTTATGAAGTTTAGCCTGTGGCGTAAAAGCCCGCACAACATGGAATCTGACTGAGTAAACTCATGCATAATGAATGAGATCATACTGGGATGGCACCATTCATTAACATTCAATCATCGATGCTCATCTTCTCGGTATCACAAAGAGCTAAATGCAGGAGGTAAAGGATGTACATGTACTATTTCATCTCACGCAATTTACATTTGTGGAATCTATTCGGAATGAATAGAAGCACGAATACCTAGCTCTTACCCTCACTATTTATTTAGACATTGTATAAAGGGCTGCGCGTGAATACATTTGTTTGGAAGAACTAAGGGCCTGTTTCTCCATTCACTATGAATGTCAATAGAGACTGACTATAGCCGTGAAGGGCTTAAGGAAATGAAGTTTTGTTTGTTATTTGGGAGATAGTTGAAACAGAGTTTGTGAAATTCCCCAAAAGGAATAGGAAATCAATCCAGACTTTGCATTCAACTCCAAACATCTTTATTGATCGAATAAAAATATATTTATGGAACAATAAGCAAAGTATTGGTTACTTTTCTAACATCAGCAATGTTTGTAGTGGGCATTTCAATGCACAAGGTTTAAGAGTTTTTGTAGAAATAGGATAAAATGTGTATGTGAACGATTTATATTGAATTTTGAATGGATAAATGTTGCTTGGGGTCACTGATATTTCAATGAATCTTCCAGATTCATGGAGATGGAATCTTCCAGATTCAGAGCATGGACCGGGGAAATATTTAATTTATTGACAGGTGGGATAAAGCTTGGGAGGCAAAATTGTTATATGATAAATAAAAAAGGATCGACAGTGTGAGGGAAAATAGAAAAATTAACTGTCATTTCTTTTGTTTGCATAACCTGTTTACTACACTAAAGATTAGTCCAAGTTCATCTTGTGGAGTCTTCCTTAAAATATTGATTAATTATGGCAAAGAAGGACATTTTCCGGGGAGATCTCGCAGGGGGACTTGGCTATTAAATAATTGGTGAGCATGAGTTTGGAGGAGGAAAGAGTTGACTATTTTATTGAACATTCTCCGATCGAGGGCATGTTTCGCCTTCAAATCTCATTTTCATATTTTTAAATTGAGCTAAATTTTGGTTGCGTAGTTTTTAATTCCATTTCAACAAGTATAAATCTTAAAGTAAATTTCAAACTTAATATTCGCATCAAATTAAAAGGCGCTTGAAATGACGAAACGACGATGGATTCGGTCTATTTATTTATACTATTCCTTGGAAATGATGCAAAAAATGATCAGTCTATTTATTTATACTATCCCTTGGAAATGATTTAGCAATAAAAGGGAATTTGGATTGTTTTTTATCCGAGTCCCTAGGTTCATATTAGGCCATTTTTTTGAGCAAAATTAATCCTAGCATTAGCCAAAACATTGTTGAACCCCGTTCAGAGAAACATACACATAACAAAAACTGGAAGTTGGATATTAATTTTTTTTATACTGGATTAAAATTAAAATTAATTTTTAAATGAAATTGCTCGAATGATTAATGTTTTTCCAGCCGATGTGATCCAATCACGCATGCAACTTCATCCCGCTGCATGCATTTGCATTAACGTGTTTCATCATTATTTACACGCAATTCTCTTTAATTAATTATTTTCAACAATTATATTTTCATTGGAAATTTAATAATTATGATATTATTCTCCCAATTATTTGGAGTACCTCACTTAACTTTATTCGGAATGAATACTAGTTGGCGCATGTACGTCGGCGATTTGCCCTTAAAAATTAAATAGATTCATTGTTCATTATGTGGATGAATTTTTCAGCAATTTAGTTTTTAATTTCTTAACGGAAGCAAACCTTTGGCACTTATGTTGCCACATCCAAGTATTTGAAGTTATTTTACGACATTCAGTTTATAACGCTCGCTAAAAATAAATAGACGTTAACCTTAGTTCTGAATTTGCCTAAGATAATACCTAATAGGTGTTACTAGTAACTTTGGAGAGATTTTATGAATTAATTGCAGCAGAGTTTTTTGCATGCATTTTATTTTTAAAAACAAAACGGTAGAGGTGCATAAAATACTATTTAATTTCTGTTTAAATGAAAATAATCCTAAAATATTGTATATTATTAAAGTATGTTACCCAATTTTTTTGATGGATTCATCAGAAAATGAACCATTCGCAGTAGGAATGCTCTTTACTCGTCGCGAACCAATGGGACTGGGAATGCCGTCTGCGCGGTGGCCGGTAGAGGACCGGGTAATCAGGTGGATTCCGGGGTTGGGTCCGTCAAGTATGGCTGGGTAGGATCGGCGTCCTTCCTAGGGTAGGACGGGATAGAAGAGAACTTCCTTGTCAGTCCAAGCGCGCGCTTATAAGTCGGGCTTGCAGAAACGATAAGCTGTGCAGGACGGGGAAGGCGTCAGGGAGGAATTGATGTCGGGCCTGGAATACTGTCGCATGAGGTAAAATCCTGTGGGACAGGTGTGCCTATCGGGCGGAGTCGCCTTGAGTGTCCTCGGCCCGGATGCATCATGTATCCTTAATATCACCTAATTCATAATCAGATCATTAAAACACTTTAGAATGGCACCGATTCAGCAACTGCATATTTATTGTTTTCAGTACATTTTTGCCAAATAAATTGCTCGATTTGAAATTGTTCTCAAATAATTATGGTGCTGCTTGAAAGATTAATGGAATATGTTACCTTTTTACTATTTATTATTAATTGGATTTTTCAAACTTGATAATTGCGCACGCAGATAGTAACCCTGTAATTATATTTTTAAATATCAAAACATTATCCCTGCCCCTAAATCGACAATACAAGCGGCTGATATGTTGTGCAGCAAGGGATGATTTCACATTGAGCACGCAGAAGTCATTTTTCATTCGACTAAAACTTGCCAACTATTCAGAAGTTACGTAATCAAACGATGCAAGTATCTAGGGTGACAAACATTAGCGCGCACCACAGTTCTGCAAGTTAAATTGCGGAAGGAAAGTCTAAGTTAGTCGATGATGCCGAACTTTAGAAAACAAATAAATGATCTTGAAAGGTATTTCAGTAAAGTTTAATATTACCCTGGGAGTAAATTAGTCTCATTTATCTATGTTAGGGTGTATGCAGTTCCAGGAGTTATGCAAATGGCTATGTAATTGCTGAAATGAGCCAAGTGCAGTCTAAGAAAATAAGTTTATTTTTGAAAATAGCTTTGCATGGATGTTTATTGTGAGATAGCAACCTCATTGTAGAATTACAAATATGTTCTAGTTTTAAACTTTTTTTTTACTTGCTATGTTCTCGGAGGTTTTTTCACGGGAAGCGGCGCTTGATAATTCTCTGGATTCTCTGGATTCTCTTGATAATTCTATGGACTTCCTTTCCAAAGGATATATACTACCTTGATCAAAAAGTTCCCGGAATTTATTCAGAAAATTAAAAATACAAGTTTATTCATCTAAATCTATATTGTCCCCTTCAAAGTAATCCCCATCGACTGCAACACACTTATGCCAGCGCTTGATCCAATCCTCGAAACATTTTTTATATTCGGTTTTCGGTATGTCCATCAGTGCTTCCTGCGATTTTTCCATTACTTCCTCTCGGCTGCTAAAACGCGTTCCCCGTAATGGTTTTTTAACTCGATTGAACAGAAAGAAGTCACAGGGAGCCAAATCAGGTGAATTCGGTGGCTGTTGGATGGTATTTGTTGCATTTTTCGTCAAAAAATTACGAATAATGATAGCACTGTGCGACGGTCTCCACGCACTGTGCGACGATTTCTGGTCTCTTTCGGCGAATTGCTTCACGCAAACGTCTCATAACGCCCAAATAATACTCTTTGTTTACTGTCTGGCCTTCTGGCAAAAATTCATGATGCACTACACCGTTGTAATCCATGAAAACCGTCAGCATTGCCTTCTTTTTTGACTGAAAACGACGTGGTTTTTTTGGTCTCGGCTCATTTGGTGAACGCCATTCACTTGCCTGATGTCTGGATTGCGTGTCGTACTCATAAACCCACGTCTCGTCTCCAGTAATGATCCTTTTGATGAATGTGGGATCGGATTCAGCCTCGCAAATCATGTCTTTTACGACGTCAACACGGTCTCTTTTTTGCATGAAATTGAGGTCTTTTGGCACCAACTTTGCTGCTACACGACGGAAACCCAAATCATTAACCACAATGTCTTGGGCGGATCCATAGGCAATGTTCAAGTCCTCCGCTATTTCTCTGATGGTTAATTTGCGGTTATTGACCAACATTTCTTTTACTTTATCAATTTTTTCACCGACTTTCGATATCGATGGTCTGCCTCTGCGTTCATCATCTTCGTTGTTGCAAATTTAAATCCATTTCTGCAATTGTAAAAAATCGCCAATACACACAGAGATAGATGTACTCTTGGCTACGTAACTTTTGCAAATGTCAAGTTATGACACTAAGATTTAAAGGGAATATCAACAACAGATGTACCAATTTAACAAAAAAAAACAGAACTCAAATCGGAACGATGGGAGCGCCACACGGTGGTTATTCCGGGAACTTTTTGTTCAAGGTAGTAGGTGGGTTTGGTGAGAGTATTAAAATGGTGAAATTAACTTATCATAGTATCCAAGACGGTGGTATGGCATTTTCCTCTTTTCGGCAGAAATAATGCACCTAAAACTTTTCACCTTTCCGTGACCAAGTTTGTAGAGGATTGTAATGCCTTTCCCGCGAAAATAATATCACGGAGGCGTCAGTGAAAATCGAAGAAGCTAAAAAAATAATGTTTACCTCGAAGCCACGGCACTCGCTAAATATTCTACGCGAGCGGGATAAAAATTACGGTTGTGGTCGCTCTTTGTAGACCCATTAATAAAACCAAAACGAATATTACCTCGGTTGAACTTTCACGTGCCTCGCTCGACGTGCTAGTATCCTACCGCGGCCTTCCAAATCAACCGTCAGTCCGCTCTCGACTGCGAGGAATTGTTGATGAGGATTCATCTCTGTATTTAGAGCGGGGATTCCACGAACTTGGTGAAGTTAATCTTTTTTAGTGGCGCAAACGATCTCCTATTTTTAAAAAAGTATTTAAATGGTCAATTTGGGAGCAAATTCTCTCTCGTGGGTTGAAAAATATTTGGTGATTAACGGAGAAAGCACCCGCCTTCAGTTCCATATTTTCACGTGGACACGAGGGAGATAAATGAAATCGACGCTCACATTATTTTCGTATTCTTCGTTAGTGAAACCGTGGAAAAAAGTGCTCCGAACATTTGGGCACTCTTCTCGTAAAATTTTACTTAGTTACTCTGGAGTTTATCGGTAAGCGAGCGACTCTGTCCCAGGGAATGCTACTGAATCACAGGAAAAAGGACGGCTCCGGTCATAAGTATGCGGAATGGTTAATGATTGCAGAAGATAACTATCACGTTTGTTCTTATAATAGAGGTTGAGACAACTGCGATTTCGCAAATCTTCACTGAGAACGCGGTGATTGATAAAACTTGAAAAATTAATGTATGCCTTGTACGTAATGAAATGATTTACTGCATTCAAGGATGAAGCACGAATTTTCCACGAGGTATTCGGAAATTAATTCAGACATAAGTGGCCCTAAAACCCTTTCTTAAAATCTAAGAGCAATGGTTAAACCTAAGCTGTCTGTCACTGAGTGTCTTGAATGAAGTTTACTGTAAGAAACTTTCCTCGTAGTTTGAGGTAACTTTTCGCTTTAGACAAGATGCTATAAAATGAACGATATATTTTGTTCGGCAATTATTTGTCAAAGTTTTTTGATGTTATGTAAGACCTTTTGATCTTTGTGGGTTTGAATTCTGAACTGCATGAAACTTATTATCTCCCTGCCAGCCAAAACCCGTGGGTCAATGATATGCTCATCATCTGTCGTATAAGCAAGAATAAACTGTAGTTAATCGATTCTTTGAAGTACAAATTGAAATAAATCGATTGACTATTCAGTTTGATTTGTGAAAGAAATCGAACAATGCAAAGAAGTTAATTCAAAAATTAATTTTATGTTAATGTGTAATTAATTGACGTGTGTTTTTTATTTTCATATTTGATTTGATTTTTATTAATTAAAGTTAGTACTCTCACCGAACAAAGGTATCTTAGAGATTAAGGGTACAGTTTCGGTTGCTTTTGAAGTTTTACAATGTTGAGCACTCAAGCAATTTTGGCGTTTATTACAACTGGCTATAAAATTGGGGACATTTCTTTCATTTAGTAATTGTTACCCCTCCTATGATATGTCCTACTTTCTGCCTATCGGAATATCTATGACTTCCACTGAAGTGTTTCCTTGACCTGTAATACACTTCAATAAATTAATTGTGCCTCAAAATATATCCAGCTTAATTGGATGGATGTAACGACTTATATGGCTTTTACACAAGTAAATTTCTTCTTATCCCACTCTTCTGGGCCCACCTTCATTAGGAGCCCTGTCCCCAATTTGTTTTCTTCATTATTTTCTAGCACCCATCCCATTTCTTCCTATCACCTTTCTCTCATGACGATATAGTTATTGTCTTACAGTCAAAGTTAAGTAAACTTCATGTAAAATAGTTAAGAAACCATTTCAGTTGTCCAAACTAGTGGCTCTTTGGTATTACATGGCGAATGATCTATTTCAAAGCTTTATGTGATTAATCCTATAAAAAAATTAAATCTGGAAATAGTTTTAGAGTTATCTGCTGTAGGATACCTAGAGTAGGGCTTTAGGTTCTTGGATTTGTGCGCTCCCCGTTCAGATCTGTTCAAATAATCTGGGAAATGCTCTAAATACAGATGTATCTCCATCAGCAGTATGTTCAAACAAAAACCCAGCATCCGGGGAGCCATGTTCACGTAACCTTTACTGTTGTCTCTTCGCATATATGTATGACTTAAGTCCTTAACTTATCACAATTTATTTTAGAAAACCCTCCTTACGTCAGATATGACGTATCATAACTATGAAAATTCACCATGAATTTGCCCAAAATGAGTCGGAGTAAGTCAGAGATTTTTTGGAAAATAAAATTATTGACAAAAAGGGGCACTGTGACAAGTGTTCTTTTAAAATCTTCCTTCACCACATCTATATTTACTAAGGAAAACTTTGATTTTTTTAATGAACACGCCGTTGAGGTGGGAACCTAGGTCTTAGCTCAGGTAATAGGCTCTAAAGTGTATTTTTTAACCCCCTCTCGTGACCCAATACCATCCGGTCTTTTTGAACGCACCATTTATTACCTCCCAATCTCAAAATGCATGTCGAGTAGATACGTAGGAACGAAATATTTAGAAGACACATGATTGACAAACAAATGTTCCAATAGCCAAGAGTGTGGTCACATCCTTGGGCAATATTCGATGGCAGTGCGGTCTTTCTCAACCTCTACTCTATTACTCCGGCGCCGATTGCTCTCTCTCTCTTATATCTTATTTCTCATCCTTCTAGGAAACTCACGAGACGGGGAGCAATATTATGACAGAGGAAACAGGCAAAAAAACACTGCGAATCGAGAATCACCAGTCTTGACCTGGAATCTCGAATCGTTTGACGATAAATTGAACCTCAGGATCAAAGGATCTACGTGCTTTTGAGAAGTTCGACCAGGTAAGAATTTTTTGTTCGTCGCCTTTTGACCAAGAGACTCTAATATTTGTTTTGTAAGCCATGGTCTGTATGGCAAAAACATATCAGGGTCGTTCATTCCGAAAGCAGCGTTACTGTTCCTCCTATCACTTGCCTACGCCCAGAAGTTCGATCGGACTGACGATAGTGAGCTTTATGAGATGGAGTTTGCCTGGTGGATATCCTGAATCGGTCTACATGATTTTTTATGACCTCCAGTTTAGATTCTGCCACGAAATTTCTAAAACCATTTTATTACTGTTTCGGTGAAGAAGTTTCATATTTTACTGATTGTTTCTGACCTTGGATGACGTTAAAATCTCTCACCTATGTCGTCATCCTCGTTAGCCCTTAAAAATGCTAAAAAAATGTATCCGAAAGTCATTATTGTCATTCAACAGTTTGCGAGTTGCCAACTCGGCAGCTCAAAATTATTGGGTGGTCATTAGGTGGCCATAGGACATGGAATAAGTAAATTATATTCAATATAACTTTTGAAGATTAAAATTATCAATTTATTTTAGTGGCTAACCGCTTATTATTGATTAGCAGTTGTGATTATAGAGAAGAGTAGTCCCTCTGTGAAAATTCTTGTTATGGAAAATTCAATTGAACTCTGAACTCCTTAATTGTAACAATTTTTGTGGAGTATTTCAATTTACATAAAGTCGAATCATTTAATTTTTGACCATATTGATCGATAAATAAGGAATAACACGAGGATTTTTCAGTCGAGTGATGGAAGCTAATATTGACTGAATTCCACCGACAATAGTAATGCCTCGTCTATAGCTTTATTTTAAAATTTTTTGGAATTATTTATATTTATTTAAATTCGTTTTGTCGGTAGGTGAATATCATACTCGAAAAATTTAGTTTATATACAAGTACCAAATTGATACCTGATTGAGTACCACATTATTATTGAGTACCATTAACATCATCTTGAGTCCCTGATGATGCCGCAAGTCGGTGAAACGCGTTGAACCATATAATAAAAATCTGTGGAAAAGTTCAAGTATGGATATTAAATACTTCCACGAAGTGAAACCTGAAAAAAATAGGATATAACCTAATTGGAGTATTGGAACATTGGAAAAATAGGCAGCGAAGAAAAGAAGCCTTAGAATTATGATGCTTGAGGAGAATGAAAAAGATTAAATGGACAGGGTAAGTGAAGAGCAAGGAAGTATATAAAGGAGAACAGGAGGGAAATAGTATATGGAGACCTCCATGGCAAAGGAAAACTAGATAGATTGGACACACCGTGAAGCGTAATGGATTAGTTATAAACATAACTGAAGGGAAAAACGAAGACAAGATCTTACATGGAAGGCCAAGAAACGAGTGCATAGGGGATATTAAGAACGTAAACCAGGAAAACTATAGAGAGGGGAGGGAATAAATCCTGAATAGAGGAGGATGAAGAGCTGCAGTAAACCCATCGTAGTGTTTAAATACTGATGATGATGAAACCAATCTTGCAGTATCGTTTTTTCTTTCATGACAATCCTGGTCTAAAATTGCTTATAATACTTGTTTCATATTTTAGAACAGATTTATAAAATGAATCGGCGATAAATGAATTATGCATTAAAGATTGCATGGATGAACTTTTCTCGTACATCGTTGTTTGATGAACAGTAAAGGGCTTATTTATATAAGCTCGAAAAAATTCGATGGAGAGCTAGAGCCACCATGCTCGAGCGAAGGGACAGGGAGAAGCAATGAGTGGAGCGGAAAGTATAAATTCGCCCAGAAAAAAAAACGAGGGATCATCCAAGGGTGTAAAAAAAGGGCGTGACGCAGTTGACTTAGTTGAAAACTTCCGAAGTACGAAATATGCCAAGCGAGGGTTCCGGAAGAGGGCGTTGTCCCCCTTTGCTACGAGGTTAAGGGCCGATCTATGACTGCTCGGAAGCCCTTGCTCGGTAATGAAGGGTCCGGCTCTCTGAATTTTATGTCACCCATTCAGTATTTTCCTCGCTCAAAGTTTCCTCTCGTGACCGTCGACTTTTTTTATTATTCTAGCGAAATGCATTTCATTTATTCCATATGTTTGAGCACGCAGGGGTTTTTATTACCGAACCCGTTCGAGTGCTCGAATTGCTTCGAGTTTAGAAGTGGTCGGAGTTGCTAAGCTAAAGTTCATGGCACGTAGATTTGCGTAAGCTTGTGACATCTGTGATTGACGAAACGGTTCTCACATGAGATAAAACGTCTATATTCAGGGTGCAATTGTGAAGGAAAATGTCAAATAACATTCGCTCCTCAAGGAATATGTTCGTTTTTGTCTAAATATATGCTGCGTCCAGATTTCCAATTCTTAATGAGGCAAGGTGACTAATTTCTATCACATATTGCTCTGGATCTTAGATGTAATCATGTCGTGAAGAGTTTGACAGCACTGGGTAACTCATCTACTATCCTTATCCGATTTTCTTATCCTTATCCGATTTTATAGACGTAGATTGGAGGCTTTTGAAATGTGGGTGTGGAGAAGAATGAAGAAGGTGAAATGGACCGAAAGGAAAACAAATGAGGAAGTACTAGGGATGGTGGGTGAGGAGAGGAGTTTGTTCGGAGATATCCTATGGGGGCAGGAAAATGGATGAAAGGCGTATTGAGCGATAGTGGAATGTTGAAGAAGGTAATAGAGGCGAGAATATTAGGCAAACGAGGAAAGGGTATGAACAGGATAGGGATGTTGCACAGGATGAAGGGAGGAAAGAAGTACACAGAGATGAAAAGGGACCTGATGTAGATTAGGTTGCTGGATTGGGTTTTGTTTGGAGTTACAAAATATTTATTTGATAGCTGCGTCCATCGAAAAACCTACCTTAACCAGTAGATTACCTAATAAAAAAATTCTATTTTCGTAATTTTAAATTAGCGATTCCTTTCTATATGCACCCTGAATTTTCATCAAATTATCTAACTAAATAAAATTGAAAATCTGTAATTTGGTTTCCTTGCATATTTGTTCTTCATAATCTGCCACATGGCTTGCTAAATGTGGAATAAACACAGCACACCCATCCAAAATAAAATGTACATTACTGGTGGGGTTTGAACTGTAAATATCTTTTTCAAGGACAGGGTTTCGGCCTTTTACTTTTCAAACTGTCTACTTTTTGTTCTTTTAATGTACTATATCGGAGGGATACACTGGAATTAACAATGTTACCTTTGTATGCCAAATTAAGATGCTGATGTGGAAGCTTTATAAGGAAACAAGACTACTACTAACGCATTCAATATGATTGTTTAATAAAACGAAGTAACTTGCCACCAATGGGTCCACCTATACGCGTTTTTATCGCAGAACCGGGTCAGTGAGTGAAAAAAATAGTAAAACTCTATCGTTTTCACGTGGGTGAACTTAGTGTTCATTGTCAACTTGAAAAATGAATTCCATTTTGCGTCTTCTTGGCACTAAACCACGAAAGCATCCCCATGGATTTCGTAGAGCACCGAAAACTGTTTTGGAGATGCAGCGTAATCATTGCTGAAGAGGAGCTCGCCAAATTACTAACGATATAAGGAGGAAACTCTTCGTAGGAGTTCTGGGGATATGTTTTCCAAAAGATGAAATTCAGAAATAAAAAAATGATTCATCTGTATACAGATTACGGCACCTCGAGAAATTACTTTCCGACGGGCCGGAGACCGGGCGACTCGCATTGGTTTATTTCAATCCGCGTCTTTAAGTAAGGGAAACCCTCCGACGTTGAGCTAAGCCGGGATTTCATTATTCGGGGAGTTTCTTCTTACGTACCAAAACATTTTTTATCACTGATATATGGACAGAAACCTTAGAGACCACTACTCGAAAGGACCCGTCCAACTGAATGAAGGAGAAATGTTATCTTTGAATTCATCTTCAGCATAATATCTTTCTCTCTTCATTCTTCTCGTTAAAGATGCATATTTGTTTATCTATGAAGATTCACAGTTTAATTATTTTTTTAATTTTTCGTGATACTCACGTGTTAATCAATCTTTTTGTCCTCCATAGCGATTCTGCCAAATGCAACTAGAGCAAACGTACGATTAACTTTTTCAAATTATAATTGCAAGAATCATTCTTAATGTTAAGCTTAGAACCGCTATACTTTTAGATTTTAATTAAACTCGAGGATATTTTCTTTACAAGGAGACTTCATTTTACCGGAAACTCACATTATAATTAATAAATACTCAAAAGATTACAAACATTTTACAGAGCCTAGCCTACTTCACTTGTATTGATTGGGCGATTAGGTGATGTGAAGCGGTGTGAGACAAAGCATTGTATTGAAGCAGGGATGGAATTATCTTCAGCTGATGATAAATTTTAGTCAAATAGGTCCAAGAATGAGAGAAAAGATTCATCACTGGATAATAAATGGTTCATCTAAAGTTTTTCTGGTATATATTTTCAGCTAATATATATTTTTTATAATATATATTCCTTTGCATGTCAATATTTTTTCAGATTATAACGATATATAGAACGATTCATACAGATTGATAGAAGTCCATTAGTCATTCATTGATAGAATACAGTTTTGCTGGGAAATATAAAAAATACCTGGCCGGCCCCGGTGGCCGCAGGGCAAAGTCCTCTGCCTGCCTGCCAATCCAAGGGTCGCGGGTTCGATTCCCGCCAGGGTGGGATTTTTTCCACCTAGGGCTTGGATGTTTTGGTATCGTTGTCACCGTTGTGTACACGGCTCTAAGCTAACTGCTTGAGTTAAACACCATGAAGGGGTTCTAGTAGCTCCCTCCCATATATAGCTTCAACCCAAAGCAGGATGGCAAAAAAAAACCAGTCTTGTGGTCATTGCGGTCCATAGTTGGCCAAATTCAATTAAAAAAATAAATATGCAAAGATATTTATATATATATACGTATATATATATATATATATATATACGTATATATATATATATATATATATATATATATATATATATATATATATATATATATATATATAATGAGATCACTAGTCGAGAGAAATATAGAATACAATCAGGACGTTTTTGCCTGTTTTGTAGATTTCGAAAAAGCGTTTGATAGAGTGAATTGGGAAAAATTAATGCGTGTATTGCAGAAAATAGGAATGGATTGGAGGGACAGGAGACTGATCCGCAACCTGTACATGTCTCAGACTGCTCAGGTGCGAGTGGGGAACGGAGAGTCCGGATGGGCAGTGTTAGGAAGAGGTGTAAGGCAGGGTTGCCCATTGTCACCGGTACTGTTCAACGTATATGTAGAGGAAATGATTAAAGAGGCATGGGAAGAACTGGAGGTAGGAATGAAAGTCGGAGGGGAATTCGTAAAATCGGTTAGGTTTGCTGATGACCAAGCATTAGTTGCTCAGTCAGCCAAGGGGTTGCAAGCATTGTTGAGTGAATTGGAGGTTCAGTGCGATAAATATGGGATGAGAATCAATATTAATAAAACAAAGGTTATGCGATTTTCTAGAAAGAAAAAGGCTAAGCTAAATATTAAAATAGGCGGGGAAAGAATAGAGCAGGTAGAGCAGTTTACATATCTCGGAAGTGTTTTGGACCAACACGGTCAAAGTGGTAGGGACGTAAGAAGAAGAATTGCGCTAGGCAAGGAGGCTTTCTCAAAGAGGAGGGAGTTGATGACGGAGACGTTGAGTAGGGATGTTAAGATAAGACTCGTAAAAACTCTGATATGGAGCGTAGCTATGTACGGTGCGGAAACGTGGTCGCTGAAGCAGGAGGATAGACGTAGATTGGAGGCTTTTGAAATGTGGGTATGGAGAAGAATGGAGAAGGTGAAATGGACCGAAAGGAAAACAAATGAGGAAGTACTAGAAATGGTGGGGGAGGAGAGGGGTTTGTTGAGAGAAATCCTATGGAGGCAGGAAAAATGGATGAAAGGCATATTGAGCGGTAGTGGAATGTTGAAGAGGGTAATAGAGGGGAGAATGTTGGGCAAGCGTGGTAAGGGTAGGAACAGGATAGGGATGTTGGACGGGATGAAGGGAGGAAAGAAGTACACCGAGATGAAGAGGGACCTGATATAGATTAGTTTGCTAGGTGGGGAGTCACAAAATGTTTATTTGATAGTTGGGTCCATCCAAAAACCTACCTTAACCGGTAGATTACCTAATAATATAATATATATAATAATATATATATATATATATATATCTTTACCTTTGCATATCAATATTTTTTCAGATTATAACGATATATAGAATGATTCCAATAGCTTTAGCAGTTTATTCCATTCATGCTGCCATACCAGATCATTGTTTTCATGAACGCAGAACAAATAAATATAAGGGGTCATTTAAAAATGTGAATTATGAGTTTTGAAATGAAATGAAATTTTTTTTCGAACTTTTTCCGAGAGGGGAAAAACATTTAATGCATACAGCAGAAAATAATACATGATTACAGAGGAGTGAAGAAACATTTGCAGTGATATTGCTCCATTAAAAGAGAGATTATAATTTAGTAATAATTGATATTTTAATGGAAATATCCCGCAATTGACGTGATTTGAAAAACAACGAACTTTTATTAGCAATGAATAAAAGCTTTAAAACTTTTTTTTTTACTTTTCCAGTATAGAAAATGTATTTGAATGAAAGAATCTTTATCCCTATACACATTAAGGGCTTAATTATTAGCACTTACGAGGTTTCCAAAGCATAAAAGAAGCATTGGTTTAATGTTTTTAATTTAATGTTTAATGGTTTTATGTATTTAAAATATGAAATCGAAAAGCAATTACATGGCCAATGATTTGTGCACAGCAGTGGTCATTTTCATTGCAGAATGAATTCGTTGGAGCATTTTCCCTTTTCTAAATGGCAGAAATTGAAGGGGATATGGAGAGGCGCTGTAAATCTATTCGATATAGCTTTCGGCTTCTAACCGAGGGGTCCTGGGTTCATACCAGAGTTATTTTTCTGCTTCTGGATACTCTCAGCTGAAGCCCTAACTGTGTGATTCTCTTTATATCTGTGGTTCTCGGCGACAAAGGTCGACGCAGTGAAAGAAATTGATCCCCTTATCCTGATGTGCGCTTTTCGTACTCACTCTTTGTTGTTCAATACGAGTCTAGCCATTTCATTTCCAGCGGCATGTTAGGTTTTTTTAATGTGGTTATTTTATATCCTACTAATTTTCTATGCATCGCAAAGTGGAAGTCGGGAAAATATCCACAAAATAGGGTCTTGGAGAAGATGTAAAAAATATGGAGTAATTATTTTGCAAAAGTGACTGGGGATTTGGCATCAAAATTCCTATATTTGATATATTTTTTGCACTACAAATGTTTAAATTTCAAATGGATTGGATTTATTTTAATGGTGGAATATTATGAATTTGAATTTAAGGACGTTTGTCCGTCACTACACTATGTGAGTAGGTTACCTGTACATATACTATAACGTTCGATTCATAAAGATTCGGTTAAAATGGGGATCGGGATGATGCGGAGGCTAACGTACAGCCTCTCCACCGTGAAGGCCCGGGTTCAAATCCTGGAGACAACAAATATTTTTCAGTGTTATTCCGATCCCTAATTGAGGTGCTTTGTGTAGAGCACTTTGAGTGAGTACGCCGTCCGTCGGATGGAACGTTAAAATGCGGACCCCTTGGTGCCTTTCGACAAAAGTAGGCTAATGCCGACGCCGGGTTTCTCTCCACCCTTCCTTTCCCACCCATCCCTAATGTCGCAAAAGACCTTAGCTGTCGGTCGCTTCCCCAACAAAAACTAAAAAACTCGGTTAAAAATATATTTCCACATTTTGTTGCAAAGGAAACACATTTGACAGTAAGAGTTTCATCGATTTTGGTTTTTGCATCAGCCGAAATTCAGTATTGATTTTTAAAACGCGTAATTAAATGAAATTTCGATAAAATTTTAGGATATTTTATTCCGTTCTTTACTATTTTTTACGAAAAATATTAACCAAGAAGATGGATCAACATAAAAAGGGATATTCTTCGAAAAATCTCTTGGGCAGCACCTTAATTAGCAAACATAAACTTGCCAACGCTGTTCATGGATTAAAAAAAACTTCATAGCAATAATAATAAATCATCTGTTATGAAAATTACTGTTGCTTTGTGCCATTGCCTAAAAGTTTTTATCTACAGTGTAAATGAGGCTCCAAATACATTCATCTCATGAGTTTACAATCCGGTAAGTTTACCTACATACGCGAAAATATAAGCAAGGTTGCCAGTTCATGTCGCTATATAACATTTAAGCATACTGTCAGTATTGAAATGAAAGGAAATTATTGACTACGTAATTCCACACACTTTAATTAAAAACACGACATAGGTTTCGTCGTTGAACGTCATTATGTGATAAGTATTTATTGAGCGGTATTCCATAAGTTACATTGAGGATTTGTGGTCAGTCTTAATAATTATTAACACATATAGATGTCTCTATGTATATTGCGTAGAATTCATGTGTTTCTGGTGTACCTTTCTTCTTTTAATTTTTTCTTCCATAAGAACCCATACAAAATTTGTTATTTTTAGCTGCAAACATTTAAAAATATGGTTGGAGGAAATATGTTCTTCAAAATGTCAGGCAATAGATAGTAATTTCCATTAAATGCATACTAAGTTTGGTGAAAATTACATATATACGTGCACTTATCGTACGGGCGACTTAACATTTGTTCTTTTCCAATGAGCAGAGATTTTGTCCTCGGAAATTTTAGTGTATGTGTCTAGAATTATTGTTATTTGCAGTAAATGAGCTGTTTTACATATTCATTGATTGCTAATAATTAAGAAAAGTTTACTTTTTGATGTTCAATACCTGGTGCCGAATCATCCCCTGCTAATCACCCAAGCGTTGGCTTAAGAGGGTACCATGTACATCTAGACACTCCCTTCAGATTTTTTGCAGCTTGTAGATACGTTGTTGGAGTAGGAATGACGCGAGTAAAATCTGAATTTTTGAGTAAACTTCGGTAGTTGACTCCTTTATTTTTCAACGTAATTGTTGTTTCAGCGCGCAAAAATCAATGTTAGTATCGTACGGGACATGATTAGTTATTAAAATATTGGGTATCGTCATTGTTTATTTACTGCAAAATTTAGTTGTGAGTCTTAAATTTCGAATGTCTTCCAAACCGCAAGACCACAGAAAACGGTTAGACGTCTACGATTTGAGCAGTGTAGGAAGTCTTTTTATTTATTGAATATTTAGGTCCTAGTCTCAATGTTAACACCGATGAAGGAACAGTCAGGATTGATTACGCAAGAAATGCGTTTATCCCCAAACAAGTCGAAATAATTTTTTTTATGAGAAGGAAGGGCGTCGATAAGCACTGTGCATACATTCCTCAACTATTCATCTCGCCAGAGAAAGCCATAAGGGTTTATTCCCCTGGCTTCAGCTATGATACTGCCCTTTGTTAAAACAAAGATGAGGGGGGTCTCCTCGGCTGTCATGATAAAAAAGTCGCTGATGCCTTCGGGTTTGTTTGCGTCATAAGTCTTTGAGAGATGCTGCGGAATTTTTTTTTACTCAGGGTGACAAAAATAAAGATTTTCCATTCTCTTCTCGGGAAAACTCCCATTTCAGTTTTCACTCGATTTTTCTCTCTCAAATAGCCAGCGTGACTTAACAAAAGATCCATTTTTGTCGAGCCGGACGCTAGAAAGCTTTCTTCAATAAATTATTTCTTTATCGTACTCCCCGGAGTGCAAGAAAGCAGTGCGAATAGTATTGCGGGGTCAGCAGCTAAGAGTACAAGAGTGCAATAAACAATGAGTACTGCATAAATGATATTCTGATGGGTTTATGATACAAAGATGAATCAGGATAGCTACAAGTAAATATTGGATAGAATGAAAGACCCAAGAACATTTATAAACGTAGAAAAGCTTATAAACGCTTTACAATCGGAGGTTGAAAGATATGGTTCTTAAAGATAGCACTTTTATGCATTCAAAATCATATGGAAGCAACGATTAAATTTTTGAAGTAGAATTTTAAAGACAGTTTTATGCAGACCACAGTTACTAATGACAATTTCCAAACGTGGGCCTAGGTGATGCGTTCAGTACGAGAAAGCATTGCTACACAAATTCTACGCATTGATTTACTATTTTAGCAGAGGTTAATACGTTTAAATGCCGATTAAAATAAATTTGGTCGACCATCAAGCTAAGCTACCAACTTTTTTTATTTACAGAATATAGTTCTTTTAGGTTTTGAAACTTGCGGTTTTCACATTGATAACTTTGGTCCTCCAGAATCAGGAAAGAATTGTGACGACACTGATTTTTAATATTGACACTTATTGTGCTGGATTGATTTAAAATATTACGATTATCTGCGTCAATGATACGATTACTCTCCAAAAATCCATGGTTAGATTACGAGTAATAGTTACATCATTAGAAATGTAACTTTTATGGGTTCATTGACCCAAACAATTAATCGTCATCGCTAGTTTAATTACACCCAATCGATTCACAAAATTTAATTAAACAAAAATCTACACTTGAGACATTTCTATAGTGCGACGAAAAAGTGAAGGAACGATGTTTCCTTACTTTGGTCAGACCCCACCTTGAGTATGCCACCAGTATATGGGATCCTCATAATATAAATTTGGTTTCGGAATTAGATCGAGTTCAGCGGAGGGGGGCTAGATTTGTCAAACATTGTTATGACCAACGCAGCAGCGTATCCACTTTGCTAGACAATGTAGGATGGGACTCTCTTACACAGCGGCGTTTACAGTATAGATTAAACTTATTAAAAACATTTAAATATGTGCCCTTTTCCGATGACATCAAGGATATAATACGAACCCCAACGTATTACGGTCGGAGGGATTACGAATATAAGACTAGAGAGAGAGACTGACAGGTTTAAAATGTCATTTTTTCCAAGAACGGTAAGAGATCAGAATGCTTGTAGTCGAAATCCCCCAGGAGTCAGTTCATTACAATAAGTATTAACGTACAGGTTAGGGACTGCGTGTGGATATATATATTCCTCTGGCTTCAGCTATGATACTGCCCTTTATTAAAAAAAAAGATGAGGGGGGGTCTCCTCGGCTGTCATGCTAATATATATATATATATATATATATATAATTATATTTTCTTACAGGTTCCCCCCCTTCCCCGACCTATTTGAATAAACCCCAGCCCTCTCATCCCTTACCCTTTCCTCATGGTGTTACAACCCCTGCCACACACCTTTTTTGGTGTCTCGCAGGGTATTTATGTAGATGTAATGTCGTTTAATTGAATGTAATATATGGTTTCCAATCTACTCAATCCATTGAGAAAAACGTTGTGTCCAAATAATTCCTAAATTAACTCCCTCCGATATTTTTTTCAATATTGTGATATTTTTCTGCCAAATTTTTCATCAAAAATTTCTTCATAGATTTTGTTTCACGTAGGAATTTTTACAAATGATTGAAGAATTTTTGGACCATATCGAAGGGAATTAAACGCACTTACAAGTGGGAATCGAAGGACGTTCATAGCGATAAACTTTGATTTTAAAGTATGGATTTTCTTAAATCAAAATAATCGTTCGTGTTCACAAAAATAATATATTAAAATTGAATTAAAGGTCTGCATTCGTATATTTTTCTTTGACGAGGTTCTCACACTGTAAAATATTTCCGAAAAAAGAAATTGATCAAAAATCGCGTCGAATTAAAACCTCATGACCGAGGCGGAACTTTCGCGGAAGTTGCTGCATTCGCAACTCCACTCACCCACCACGTCCCTCGGCATAATCTCGGTAGAGCGTTTCAGCTGCCGCGTACATCTAGTTATTCGTGAGGGGTGGTCGAGAAGAGGTGGGCAGCGGTTTGTTTCGAAACGCTGGCCCGGAACGACTCTCCGAGATTGAATATTTCAGGAACGGGGCGAGATAGGAGGTGGGTGTCGGGGGAACGGAAGCTGGGATGCGCCCAGTTTGCGGCGGGCCAAGAGGGAGTGAGTGAGATTCGGGGACATGCGTCTGGAAATTAGGTGGCGGTGTGTGGAGGACGGGAGAGGGCAGTGATAGAGAGAGAGATCCCATGAGGGTCGGAGAAGGGTGAAGCACACACGGACGCGGGACCAGTGGGCATCCGGAGCAGGCAATATCCCATAACGAGAGTGCCGACATCTTCGACCCCATACTCTGATCCTCAAATTTAACTTGTCACTGGCTAGGAAGCATTGCCTTTTGCTGTAGTCCGTTACACTCACTGTATAAAAAAGTTTTACCTTCAGTAAATGGACAGAACAAAGGTCATATACTCCCACTGCGAAGCAGGCATAATGGGTTGTGGTCAAATCTCCTAGCTACGTGGGAGAGCAATACGAAATAACGCTTACCATGGGTTTCCTCCCAGTTTACATTACTAATGAACGTAACGAAGGTACATACGTTCGTGTGTGTGTGCGTTCACACTACATTTTGCTCATAACCGTACTTCTTCGTAGTCAGGTGCTTCCCTCTACCATTTACGAAGTTAGTAATGAACAGATGTAACAAGATAACCGAAACGATTAGCCAAATATCATGAAAAAATCTCGAACATGCATAAATTAAGTTTTTTTCCTTTCATATGTTTTTTTAATTAAATGAGAATCAAATTTGTACTTAGAAAAAACTTTCCAAATTTCTTCCTCAAAATTTAGTACTTTGTTATTGATAATGATAATATAGTTGTTTTAGAGGCTAAGTTTGCGTAAAAAATATGATTTTAACTCAACTGATAAAACAAGGAAAACTCTTGAAATGGAAAAGTTGGCATGTATGATGGAGAGATTAGAATGTCAGCCCTTAGGATTGACGAAGAGAGCAGGCAAGACTATCATCAATAGACAAGTTATGTTATTATCCGTGCCCAGGCGTATCTCTGTTCTTCTCTGCCACCTACTCTACTTCCATCGACATCCTCGACCTCCCATTGAAAGATACTACATTGAGATAATACTAATTGAAGGATTGGTTCGTGCTTCAGGTAAAATTAACCATCTAAATATATCGTTATTTGAATACCTTTATTACCGTTTAAAGAGTTTTATTTCGAGTTCAATTACACTTTGGAGCATGAATATTTGTGATTTTTGCAAGAGGAATTGTTTGGTTTAATTCATTTAGCGTCTAGTTAGCAAGACGTGATATTTGTTGTTACCGCAGTGATTTTCAGGGTTCGTGCTGATCGATTAGAATAAGATAGTATTAAGGCAACTGAAGTGATAGATAATCGCTTTTATACACCTTTGGCCTTTTTTATTTGGTGCATCATTTTGGTTTCTTGTCATTGGTAACGCTTCCAGTCGATAATTATTACAACATGGCCAATAATTTCCCAAACAAACTTGTTTTACGACGTGGAACGAATTTATTGGTGGTTAGATAGAGAAAACACTTTGAATTGTCTAAATAAGCCTTAGGTCACTTGAATTTAGAAAATTTATGGTACGTAGTCAAAACCTTTCTTGTGCCAATATTTGATTTTCCACGGTGTTCTGTTGACAAAAAAATCGCACTATTTTCATTGTTGAGTGAGGTTCTATGAAGTGCTACCTAAGCTTTGAAAATGGGACCCACCTGCCCGTTGCCAACTACCATATCCACTAGATCAATCAACTGGGACTTTTAATTGGAAAAGTGGTTTTCAGCTCCTTATCCAACTATAAATAAAACTGATTCCTGTTGATATAATTCCCATGCGATCCAATATTAACGCAAGCGCATAATAACCACCCATGAAAAGGTCACTCGTATTGCAACCCCGTATGACACACGAAACGGTAGATCAGACATTCACCGATAATCGTATCTCAAATGTGAATATCATGAGTTTGTTCACAGTTTGATTTCACAGGTGAATATCAATTTATATTCACAAAATTTATCGATTGATTGTCTCTTCTGAGTTGGATATAGTTTTTGATGTTGTACTTCTTTTATCGTGAAGGGAATTGTCATGTTGCGGCGAATTTGATGGATATGCGAGTGGCAACTTTTGTAAAGTTCTTTTTTAATTTTCTGTTAAAGTTATTGTTAGATAAATGCTTGAACTTAAATATACCATGTGAAATATTTCGAAATTTTTCATAAGGCTTCGAATTTATAGAATGATACATTCGTATTATTCTTTTAATTAAGCGGTCGCATACAGCGATTGCCATGGTTTTACAATCGTAGCGTTTATATTTTGCATACTATCAAATCACAACATCACAGCGAGTGCTATTCTTAAGTATGATACCCAAGGAAACGTGTTTTCGAGATCTAAATGTCACATGCAAGTATCTTTCATTTGCACTTTTTGCCTTATCATTAGACACTCATTCCTGTTCGTTCCTCAAAGTAAATTCAATCGGTACACGCGATGCATTTTGGGATTTCCAGTGAAATGGACCGATGATATGCAAAATGGACAGGTAATCAAATTTCCCCGGAAAGCTAAGCCGTAGTCGTCTTGTGCGGGAATTGGACTGTTCTACGGTCCTCGGTCTTTGTAGGATCGAGACAATCTGGGTCACTAAGAAGTTTTCGTTACATTCACCTCGCCTTATTCTCTCGCTCCCTTAATACCGAGAGTCCACGAGATTGATCGAAGATTCCATTTCCTCGGCGCTTTCGGTTGCGTCCTCGCTTCCCTTATGGCTCCTTCCCCGTAATGAACGCCATTCGGCGAGGATACAATTTGGTCGCTCGATACGACGCTATGACCGCGCCGTGTTTGTCCCTTCGCGGGAAATTTTTTTTTTCATTCTCGGTCGCTTTCATTTGGTGTTCTTCCCTGAAACTAATTCAGGCTCCGGTTTTCGTTAAAAGGTACGCATACTCCGTTGTCTAAACAGCCGGTATTAAGCCCTAGTTGATCTCATGAAGCCTTAATCCTAGTTTTATCTCGAAACTCCTTGCAAATTCGCTAATATATCCAAAGAAATTATAAAAATCAATTAGAAACCTAGCAAATATGAACAAGTCGCCATGCTCCATAAATTAAATATCATAAAGTCGAGGGACAAATGTTAAAGGGTTATTATTTTTTAGGCTGAATTGCTGAGGAAAATATAATTACCCCGTTTACTTCATCCAGTGTTCCATCTTCTGCGCAGGGTTAGGTGAACCTAATGCGTAATTCCTGTTATAGAAAAATTAAGTTTAATTTTAGGCATGTTAGCATTGTTATGCTAAATTTTATGTTGATGGTATAGTCACAAAAATGTATAGCTTGTATCTCTGTCGCTACAGTAGCTATAGCTGGTGCTGGAATTTTTCGGGAAATTGTTGTTTAGCTTGGAATATTTTATTTCTCCTCTCTTACATCCAATTAAAAAAGTCTCCCCAGTCTGCATACAAATAGGCATGCAGGTCCCTCTTATGGCAAATAGTTTTTTCGCGCACATCTTATAGTCAGCCATGGATCCGGGGTTGTTCAATGGGAGAGCGTAGACCGAGGAGACTTTTGAAATCGTAACACGACGCGAGAGTATTTCGGCGTGAGCCTAATGATAATAAAATGCATTTAATTTTGTAAATATTAAAATGGCAATACTACTGAAATGAGGTACTTATTTCGTATGCCTTAATCTGTTGCAAAAATACACATTAGAATATGGGTCAAAATATTTTCTGAAACGTGCAAAATTTTATTGCTAAGTGCCTGACTTTCATATTTCGCCTTTTTCTATTGAAACAGCTTTGAAAGTGTTGTATATCACAATCCTACTGAAGTAAAAGGGCCCATATTCACCCGCCATAATGGTCAAAGGTTTTAGTGTAAACTTGGAACTCAAAGTGATAATTTTTGCGAACAAAAGTTCTTGACAATAATTGCTGTCCAAAATATACAAGGGCATATTGAAAAGTAAGGTCTCCTATTTTTTTCATGGAAAATCAAGTTTATTGTGAACTTTGCATACATCATTAGAAAGGTTAAGCATTTAGCCATTTTCCTACATTATTTTATTTTACTACAAGTTATTGATCGTTAAGCCTATTGGCTTAACGATCAATAACTTTTATCATCCTTCTAACCAGGTTTATAATACCGTACCTTTATCCCGACTATGTAGAAAAATAGCTAAATTCGCAACCTTTCTAATTATGCACACGAACTTCATAATAAACTTTATTGTCCATGAAAAAAAGGAGACATTACTTTTCAATACGCCCTCGTAATATGGAATTGCTCAAAATCATAATACTGCCGTTGCTTGCGTGAAGTTTTCACACGAATTCGTTGATAAATACAACTTTTTCTCGTAATTACTCTGTGGCTACGGACCAAAAGCAATAAATACCTCAAATGCATGGGCTTCTTCACTGATCTGCAGCGGTACTGTGCGCACTTCCTCTCCGATAGTTTAGAACTTGGCGATATCCTGATTCGGGACGGACTGGATAGTTGCGATAATAGCTAGGATATTAGTTGAATGCTATTCCCCTAATTATCTTCCCCTGACTTTATTGTTTGTGAACTGAGTTTAGGATATTTTTATACCAATGAAGGTGGTCATCTATTGCCCAGTTAATTATGCAAACGATTCGCTCACTCGTCCAATTGCCCACAAATATAAAGTTTTGTTAACACTACAACTTTGCCAAACAATTTCTCTATTTGAAAAGCCTCATATAGTTTGTTGTTAACGTATCGACTTCGGTAGATGCATATAGTTAATTTATAGAAGCAGTCAATCTAGGTTCCTATCATATTCAACGGTATTCTAATATTATTTCCGTAAATCTGTATTTTGATATTATTTTTATCTTAGTCAAAACTGTGGAAAAAGACAAATGATTCTTGGAAGCAGTTAAATTTCTTGAAAGTTTCGTCCTTTAGTTTAGTTTATTACTTCTGGCCAGATCTCACAAATAACGTTAAGACTGAAGCGTGCTAATGTCACTTAACGGTTTATAAGGACCATCAAAAATCCAATCGTGCCATCATGTAAGCGATAACCTGGTTTTTCTGCTGTTATGATATATAATAGGAAGCGATTCTGGAAAAAGTAAAATTTTTCGTGCGCTTGATAGTGTTCAATTTTTTTACCTAGTCTGGTGATTTACAACGTCGGGCGGAAATTACTCGCGCAAGGGACCTTTTAATTTTCTGTCTCTCCTGCTGCACTGTGTGTCGTACTTGAAAGCAATTTTGTGTGTGGTAGTTGAAAAAAGTCACTGCGATTGAGAGCGTGAAATAATGCACTTTGGTGTACTTCAGCAGCTGAATTAATGGCACGGAAATTGAATGGACTTAGATATACGTGTGCAAGGCTGTGCTTATAATCCTAGATAGTTTAGATTGCGGTCGCCAGCATCGACAGGAGAGAAAATGTGCTGTCGATGTAATAACATATATGAATGACATAACGTTTAATTTTTTTTATTAATAATCAGTGAATTTTACAGCATCATCTTTCTCGACAAAAGCTAGTTATCACAAGAAGGAAGATGGAGGCAGATATCACCCAATAGATTACGTTGTCGTGCCGATTGAAATCTTACGAGGGAACAATGAATTAAAATCGGAAAAATATGCGCCATACTCGATGAAAAAATCTTGGGAATGAGATTTAGTTTAGAAAATTAGTGACACTATCTAATGAGGACATAGAAAGAAATTTTATCCCTTACGGGCTTAAAAATTAGGATCCAAGCCTCGAGACATTTCGAAGGCATTGTAAAACTCCAGTTGAATTGAATGATAATTCATATTGTAAAGCCTGACTTTCAAACTAGTTGTCCCCTCAGTTGCTTAGCTATTTGGAATGATGCCATTATTCACTGGTTACGTTTGCAAATATTTGAACTTGGCAACGGGAGTAATCGAGTTTAGCGTGTTGCGCTCACCGTTCTTATTTCACACCGATAACCTAATCAAGAATGAAGTACTTTATTTCACATTACATCTGTACCTTTACTAGGAGCCTTATCCATCCAGCCTTGGTTTTGATAAACGAGTCAAAAAAAAAAGAATTAAAAAATTCATTAAAAAAGGTCCTATTCCCACCCTTAATAAAGATTGTTTTAGTATTTCAATTTAGTATTAAGACCTAAGTTTGCAAAATTTTCAGATTTAAATATATTTCTTTGATGCAGGATTCTTTGGAATTTCGAAGAGGGATGTCATTGAGGTCTAATGTATTTAACTAACCCTCGGCTTTTAAGGTACTCAACTTTATCATGTGTAACATTGGGAAAGTTAATTGATGAAAATATTTTAGTCAAAATGTGATGCTGAGAGAAAAATATTGACCAGCATTGGTAGATACCAGTCGGATGTTGACGTATTTCATATAAATATTTGGCCACTTAATTTCAAGACCCATGTAGGGCAGGTAAAGAGCATAAAATATTACTCTGATTTTAAACATTCAATTTTATTTACCACGACGACGGGTGCGTTAAAGCTGCACGGAATCATTGATCGGTATAAAACTGCGGTGGAGGTGAATTAAATTTAATTCGCAAAATCTGAGAAACACCATATGTCCTTAAAAGTGTTTTTTTTTCTGCCAGCTACGCCTGAAAAGTTTAGTTTAACGAGCACACACTCGAATAATTTTCGTGCTTCTATGTCATTTCAAAATAAGAGCCGAGCATTTCTTGCACCAAATTTCCTTTGAGGTGCTGTCCGTAATGGCGATGATAAACTCGTTCGAGAGCCGAAAATGTGGATTTTTTTGCACCGGAGAGAAATAGCGTAGAACGCCTGCTTCACTACATTTGATCAAAAGTATTTTAGCTAATTTTGAGTATAAGTTCATTTTGGCACCACGAGAACCAAAATATATTCATATAAAATCTGAAAATCGACTTAGCACACCTTGCCCGTCAGTTTATTCACATGGTTGTGAGTTTTCTCGCCGTTCATTGAAATTCCTAAGGTCTTCTTTGTTTTTGCATTTCAATCAGGGTGGCCGCTTGGATAGCAATGCCGAAAAATATTCAACTTCTCTTTAAATTCGGGAGAAAAATAGAGAAACGGACCATTTTTTTTAGCGTTGAGAATGTGATATGCAAATCAAGAGCATGATATGGAAATACGAGAAATACCGATAAGATCGACGTTTCATTTAATTGCGTGGTCAATTTGTATTTTTGGGTATGTCATAACTCTTGCATTTCCAATAAATAAAACAGAATTTCGGTCAGTACAACTACAGAGATATCAGTGGCTCGTGGAGCGATGAGGCGATGGTCAGCAAAAAAATCAACTGGATTTCGAAGATTCCTGATAAAAATTGAGAAAAATGCTGGATATTCATCGGGAAAAATGCGGAAATATTCGTCAATGGGACTCTATAAAATGAGTGACTACCTTGTCATTCGTCAGTTTTCATACCGTATCTTTCTGGAAGAAACGAAAAATGTTTGAATTGAAATTTTGTCCCGATTCTAGCCGAAGTTGATATCACGGATTGCTGTTACTCCATCAGTAAAGATTTGGGAAATATTTCTAAATTTGAAATCTTTTTATGAAAAAGTGACTTTAGATAAATTTGTCATCGCGAATTTTTCTTAATCTTCCCATATTTCTGTTAAGTTTAATGATAAAGAGATTAAAGGTGTTTAGTATTTGAGAGATATTATTAGTTTTACACAATGTCGGATGGATTAAGGCTATTTTTTTCAGTGACCGACTCTCAGGATGTATAAGACAGATGCATCTTAGATAGTCACGCACCTTTGCGTGCTTGCAGTACATTCTTCTGTATCCTCTATGAAAGTGATTTCATTTTCCAAGAAGTTTTTCTTTCCCTCGGGTCAAAATAGAAATGCTGCAATTTTCCTCCGATTTATTAGGGAAAAACTGAAATGCTGGATTCCGTACGTGCTACTCATGGCTTAAAAAAAATAGGACCATTCGTGTCTATTTCGTTTCACAAGATAGATCCGAATCTAATTGCTAGGCAAGTGTTAGGTGATCACGAGGCAGATGTTTAGATAATCTGTATCGCGTATCAAGAGCAAGCTGCCAACCTTTTGCGTTACACGTTCGTATCTGAAGTTCCTGCTGTTGCTCCGTGAGTGAAAGTTCAGCCGGAAGTCGGGAACAAGAAAATGGAGGAGGAAAAATAAGTTCATCAAGAACGGAAATTTCGTTAAAATTAGCCCTGGATATTCTTCTTGGAATGAAGTTTATCTGAGCTGATCTGAGCTAAGGTAAAACACAATTTATGACTGTTATTAAAAATTAATCGTGCTAGAGTACTGTTGTTTCTAAATGAATGAAAATAATACCTACAGAAACAATAAGATAAGCCATTTAAAACTGAAGACTAAACGGAATATTAATATAAATGAGTTCAAAAGTGAATTTTACAAGAAAAATGAATGAGTTGTAAGCAAAAATACATTGAATTTTAGTTTGAGTTTTTCATTATGTGTCCCTATTCGGTTATAAGTTATCCCCACCATTCAACGCATTATGTATTTGGCGACTTTCCTTATCTTTTGTATATACATATCTCATTAAAGCTTCTGTTTGTCATGGCAATTTTAGTTTACTATGAAATTCTAACCAAATTTCAGTTGAAAGTATTTCTTTATAATCATTCTTGCCTGTGAAACTTGATTCAATTTTCTTTTTAGATTGGCTATTAGCTCTATTAATAGTATCAATTTAAAGAAAATATTTCGAGCACCAATGGAAAATTAAGAACAGTTTATCAGAGTTTTAAGTGAAACTCATCGTAATCATGGAATATTCAGAGGAATTAGCTTGATCTTTTTTCCCAATGGATATACAAAAATCCCTGAGTGGAATCTAAAGGGGTAGAGATTCAGGGAAATTTCATTTATCGTACAATTTGACTTAGACTTCATTTCCACACACCTAAGTGGTGGTGGCTTACTGGGTATTAAAACAAATAAATAAACTTACAAGGTCTGTCACAAATGTATTGGGACTGAGTCAAATAAAAAAAATATATTGCCAGAGTTGATACATTCACTCAAGAGTCTTCGAAGTAGCACCCTTGGGCGACCACACACCGCTGCTGGCGGGATTTTCAGGCCACGCACGACACCCGGAGGGCGGCGCCTGGAATGTTGCTCAGTTCCCTCGTCACGGCCTGTTGTAAAGTCTTGTTCCACCGAGCCGTGGTGGCTTCCTTTCAGCAAGAATCAGAGGCGGGGGAAGAGGAAGAATTCTGGTGAGGCATTTTCAAAAAAAATTTGATCCTCACTCATATGGTGCGAGTTTCCTTTTGTTCGTCCGAGAGCACTCGTGGCACCGACTTCGCACACACCTTTCTCATGCCCATGTTTTTGGTCACAAGTCAATGCACATCAATTTCAGTGATGCCAAGTTAACCATCGAAAACTTAATATACGATCCCCGCGCAACAAAGCACTTTTTCAAGAGTTTTTATCACTTTTTGATGTCCAAGGGTGTCCTGAACGCTCGGCGTCTTCTAACATCTTCTCTCATCATCTCCTGAAACAACTTGTGCCACTCAAAGGTTAACACCATAAGCTGCTTTGAGGATGTAATGAGTCTCTTTTCCAGTTTTTCCTAATTTGACGCAAATTTTGGCGGCGGAGCGCTGTTCCAATAGCCGAATAAAAATTCTGACTTTGGGCTTGGGAATTTAACAGCTTTTGCGAATTACTTATCGCGTGAAATTGATTTAGCATAGACTCATATGTCATACATTATATCCTCCTTTAGTACTACGCGCTTTCTGATAGGTTTCAATAAGCAGTCTATCTTCCCTTTACCGCACTGGTATCACATTCTGCCTACCTACTGCCTCTCAACATCTCCTCACCCTCCTTTTCGGTCTTTTCCGAATATCATCTATCAACTTCCCCCACCATATACTAAACTTCATCGTTTGCCTCCCTCTTTCCCTTGATTATTTTCTCCATCCATCCGAATGCCTACAAGAGACTCCAAATTTTGTTCATCCTTTACCTAAAGGTCAGGTTTTGTTTTGTTTTGGAGCAATACAAAACTGATCTCCGTACGAAAGCCAAGACTAATGTTGTTTTCAGTTAATATGTCTGACATCAATATTTTAACCCTCCGTAGTTCCCTCAAAAATACGTTTTCTCCATAGATATAAATTGCCCGGAGATCAGTTTTTCCTTTTAACCGGTGCTGTCAATAAATCGTAGTCTATTAGATTAGATGGACCCTGATACTTGACACTAATCCACTCTTGATTAAACATGTCTCCAAATATTCTTAAACTGCAAACTTAATTTATTGATAATTCATTCTTTTTCTCTAATTCCCTTACTTCCTTTAGACTGCCCACTATTTTCCTACCTCTGCCTAGCTTTGCCAGCATTCTCCCTTCCATTAAAGTCTTCATTATCATTTTGGCATCTTCCAAATCCACTTATCCTACAATCTTCACATTTCTCCCAACAACCGTATCTCTTCCCTGTCATACCTAAACTTCAAAACTTGATGTCAATCCATTTTTTTTTCAATAAGGAATCGTGTGCTACAAGTGACTACGTGTTCTACTGTCGAGGATTTAACAAGTGTCGTTTTAGGCATATGATGAGGCAAATGTTGTCTAAATGTCATCTTGGAATTGTATTTATCTATGAGATAATTTTAAGAATGTAATCGTTTCTCTTTAAATCGATCTCCCTTCTGCTACTGAATTTTTAATTCTTAAAGCTGAAACTTTTGTTGAGGTGTTCCAACATATCGCAATACCTACCCAATCCCCAAAAGCTCATATGATTGTCGTCGCGAGCAAATGAATCTCAGTAATAAAAATTTAAAATTATCAACAGGTAAATTCAATCATAAAACCGTCATTAATACGATTGCTGAAAAATAAAATTAACCCTTAACACGACTCTTGCACCTCATATTCGAGTTGGCTCTTATCGCATCCTGCCCTGTTTTGTCTACCTCTTATTCTTCTCTGCTCCAGTTTCATCCTTGAGAGTTCTTTTCATATTGTACGTGTAAAATTCATGATTGAAAATTAGATTAAAAGTTATATAATTAGTTCAGAAATTTATCAATTCAACTTTGAACCATTGAGAAAAACTATTCCCGATGCTATGGAATATGGCTTCATTTTATTGAGAAAACATAGAAATTTGTAGGGAAAAGATCATGAGGAAGTACCACCCGACTGAAATTTGCTCTTGATTTGAAAAAATACTATAAGTCCACTACATAGACGTGGGAAAACATCCAGGATCAATTCCTAAATGTCTTCGAATAAGGACCATTCATGTTGTCTACGTGTTGCTTCATTTTATGCTACGGAAAATCAATGAAAACTCTAGGAACGCGATTTTCAAGTTATATTCGAGGATGTTCCCCAAATTAATCGCTGGATGAGTATAGTGCGTAGTTGTATAATGACAGCATGTTTAAGTAGTTGAAGTAAGTGAAATGACTCAAATGGTAGTGGAAGTGGTATATTTATAATGAAATCAAATTTTAGAGTGAAATGACCCCATACGAGGGGGAAATTTAAATGTAATGCCACTTCATCGAATTATGGCTCTGATTACTATTAATGAAGTTACCGCATCGAGCCCCCACATTTTCTTTAATATTCATGAAAAGATCCCGCGGTTGATTACGGGGCGTCGCCCCTGTCCTAAGAGAGCGAGAGACCTGTCAGAGAACGAGGTCACGTGCGATCGCCATGTGACCCACGGGGGATGAAATAAGACGGTAGCTCTGTGGGGGCTATGCTCTCTGCGTAAGAATGGATGGCAGCCGTCACGAGCTAACGGGTTAGTGGTTGGCGACACTCAGTTTGCAATATCGTTCTAAAAGAAAGATCGAGTTTTGTACAATATATCTAAATCTATGGAAGCCTCTCTGGAGACGTGGTTGGCTGTGTAACGCCTATAGCGAACGGTAACTGACTGGATAAGTGTTCCAGTTATTTTTAGGAGAGAAAGTTTCCCTGAATCTATTGGTGCTGCAGTTTATCCCGCTTTTTTCATCCAAATGATCCAATCTCCTCATGTAATAATAATGATAATAACTATAATAGTAATCATACGTGTTTAATAATATTAATCTTAGATATATGTATAGTATCTTCGGCATATAAGTTAAGTCGAGTTTCCTGTATCATTCCAATAGCATTAATCTTACCTGTTCTATTCGTTTTTGAAGGGAATCTCATCACAACTTCTCTATTAACCGGGTTATGCTTGCTTTATTATTGCAACATTTCTTCAAAAACCAAGCAGCCCTTCATTGCAACTTTGTTCTCTATTTCTGCGTATTCCATACGCAGCCTCACCACTACAAATAACACCAATCCACACCTAGTCATTATATTTTTCTAAAACTCATTGAATAAGTCTAGATATCTTCAAGTCGCATATATTTCTATATCCCTCGTTTCATGTTAAGTTTTTAGTAAGGGTACTGCCCAAGTACCTACCTTATTCAAATTCTATAAATAGACCTGTCACTTTGTTAGCGGTGTAGGGTTTACCATCGTAGATTTCCCCACGCCCAGGTATCGACGTGGTATTAACTTTAAGTTAGGTGTGTGCAGAAAACCAAAGGCTATGTTGATTTCTAGAAATAGGAAAGTTAAATTAATATTGGAACAGGAGTTCATAAACTTCTGCAGGTGGAACTGTTTTTATTCCGGAAGGGCTTTGTCATATGGTTTCAGATCTTTATCAAGACGATGAAAGTAATAGGGACATAGGAAGAAGAATGACTTTAGCCAAAGAAGGTTTCACAAAGAGGAAAGCGTGAACGACGGGGACGCTGAGGAAGGATGTTAAGGGAAGGCTCGTTCAAACTTGGATGTGGTGCGTGGTTTTATACGGCGCAAAAACATGGCCATTGAGGCAAAATGATGAGCGTAGATAGGAGGCTTTCGAAGTTGAGAAGATTGAGAAGAATGGAAAAGGGTATACGGACAGAAAAGAAAACTAGCTAAGACGTGCTATGGTGGGAAGGAGATATAATTTTTGAGGGTAATCAAAAGGAAGTAGGAAAGGTGGATACAGGGCGTTTTGGTTGTCAAAGGGAAGTTGAAGACTGCGATAGACCGGAGAACGCTGGGAAAACAAGGAAGACGTAGTAGTATGCAGAACAGAATAAAGAGAGATGGTAAGTATGCGGTATTAAACAGAGGGTTATCGTAGTTTAGGATGTCAGGTTGTCTTTAGTTTGGTGATTCGAGGAAATATATCGTTGAAGGGTCTTTGTCCATCCAAAATCTCCCATAAAAGGTAATATACCGATAACAAAAGTCGAGCAATATCGTTCATATCGTCAATATATCGTCCACGTATTCTATGGAAGTTATAGTGCTCTAACTATTTTCTTTTAAAAATGAAACCTCTACACTTTTGAGTCACAGAAATAGGAGCTATGTGGTCGCTTCAAGGCAGGTTTTTACATTGCTCAATAATAAAATAACCAACTCACATAATATTTTATGTATACGTACATCCGTAGTGTCGTCCAAATTGTTTTCCGTGTTCGTGTAGTCAGTATTGCCCATATCGGATAGTGATTTTATATTTCATATGGTCAGGGCAATAAAATATCCTCGATCTTTATATCAACGGCTATGGTCGATCGTCCATTTATTCTTTCGCAACATTAAACCCATCCATCTGGTCACAATGATCTCCAGAGAGATTTTGTGCCAAAAGGTTTTAGCTAAAGTGTGTATATTTTTCGACAAGTGGAATCAATGAATCAGAGATAGAATTCGGATTTGTCTACACGAAGCTGATACGCTATTCGTCATAATTCATGGATATTATTATATTTGGTCGTTCCTCCTAAAAAAATGAATTCAATCTCTTCGTTGCCTCACTTTGAATTATGATTGATATTAATAATGGATTGGGGCTGAGCCGGCTTTTATTGTTCTCTCCTTTGCATGTTTTTTTTGGCTTTAATTAATCGTGCAAAAATTCTCTTGGGCATACATTGTCGCTTGGTTACTCTATGGAGGTCCTATTAGTGAGTTCGTGTGGTTGATGGTACAGTTGGATACATTCGCGAACATTTTGAGGAATGATGGCAGCCTACCGTGCGTCCTACGATTAATTCTACCGCCAATACAGTGATTTAGCTATTTCGAAACCAGAAACATTTTTGTTGCCCCAGAACGTTTTAACATTTTCCGTTTTAGACCACCATGTTTCAAATGCATTTTTTGACAAACTTTGGTTGTATAAAAAAATACTCCCGGTCCATTATTAATCTAGCAGGGGTTTCGAGACAGTCATTCCCAAGCAATAAATTTGAAAAGAATGTTTGGTATTTAATGAAGAAATTATTTAATTATTTCACCTTTTCCTTGCATCCAAATTACCTCGCCTACTTAAAAGTTATTTTGAGAAATATTGAATGGAAATGTCTGAACAACCCCATCCATTTATACTTACTGGACTGGACCACCACTTGCGACATCATGGGTTTAACTGTAATAGCAGTAATAATAATGTTGGTATATTGGAGTTCTTTAGTTTTATTTGGCCAATTGTATTAACATTGGGAATCGTGTTGACGTTAATTATAATTTCTCGGTCGCTTATGGTGTTGCGTTACGTATATACTTGTGACATCGATTAGGGATTCCGGATTGAGCTTCCTTGATAAAAAAATATGAACGTCAAACTCTACAAACGAGCCAATAATGCCGATTTATGAAAAGAGCATACAACTGTCTCATGCAATGCAATTCGTAAATATTGCTCAGCTTGTAACGTAGGATACACTTTTTCTGCGGACTGTTTGTCTTAATCCAGAACTTATTACCAATTTTATGTTTGTGTAAATTAGAAGTATGAACTAGAATTCAAAGTTTGCTGTTAAATTTCATTTCTGGCTAGCATATTTAGGGGTAAGCTGTTAAATTTTGGGCTTAAAAAAAATAATCGCCAGTTGTAACACATTTTCTTCATTCTAAAACTGAGATTTAGCTGCCATACACACCCTGGCCTGAGGCAAAACATCGAAAATGACTTTGTTATTTCTGAGAACAGTTCGTCGAAAACATTGCGGATTTAACGATTAAAAGGAGTGTGTACCACAATTCAGAATACTGCCAATCAACCTGAAGAGATGTGAAAAAATCGAAAAAAAAAATCCAGGCCGGTTTTTAGAAATTTGAACTGGCTGCACGAATCCTGGGAGGCGCTACCTAAGAAACAAGAAGTGGGTTGTGTAATTAGGTAACGGCTGTCAAATGTTACGTTGAGTTGTCACAATTCATGGCCGGTTAGCGTGTCCAAGGATCTAATTCATAACCCCAGGGCCGATTATCACCATTCAACGCTTACTAACCATAAGCAAAGCCGAACGGCTTCATTTAAGGCAACTTTTAAAAAAATCATGGTGGGTTTCCACAAACAAGAAGGAGCAAATGGGATAGTATCACCCAGCGGTTAGCAGACTCCAGTGTCCACTTAAGGAAATAATGGCACGCTACCGCGATTCAGGGTCCTGTGGCATAATTCAAACCTTCCCTTCTTCCATAGATCTGTGCAAGTAGCTATGGACCAGTCACCGCAATTTTGAATCGTGTACTAAACTTCGAAAGCGGCTTTCCTAATAATGGACCACTTTTATTAAAACATGAAAATCCGAATTTCGCTTACTGAAATTCTACCTCCAGTTTTCCAGGTCGTACGTCAGCATGCAGAATTGGTCATAATATGGTTTCCAATCATAATCAAACACTAGTATCATTATTTAAAGGCGGTTATTAACAATTAGGATAGGTTTGGGAGGCCATATTGCAAATCTGTTCTTGTTAAGTGTTCATTTAAAATTTTATTTGCATTTATATAAATTCCATTACGTTTTTCACTAGTTTTACAATTTTCTCGATTCACTTTTCGATAAAATCATCAAATTATATATTTTTATTAAATAATCACTGCAATTAATTCGCTCGTTCAATTCTACGGATTACATTATTCATTTTTACGGGAACTCTCAGGATTTCAATATTTTACCATCGTTCCGTTGATTGATCTTTGGATTTGAATTGCAGTTTTTTTAAATAAGCATCAGTCAATTTACACTGAACTGAAGTCGAGATGGTTAGGTAAGAAATATAGCCCAAAACAATACGTATAACAGTAAACAGAAAAATGGAAATGAACACGAATTTTTGTATGGATCTTTAAAAAAATTGAAGCGTATAATACAAGTCCACCGGAAAATTGGGGAAGTTTATTTAAATTGTTGCTATTTTGATACCTATTTGAATAATTGGTACGTTAATGCGGCTAATTTATATTGGCGAGGCAATCTTTCAAACCTGAAAGTTATTATTTAAATGATAAAATAAATTATGGCAATAATATCATAAATTTAAAAAACAATAATTTTCCTCTTCATAACATTAAAATGAGGATAAAATATAGGCGTTCTTATTCATTTCGGAAATATCTTTTTTTCTTTTTTATTTTGGAATTAATTCTTGTGCCGCATAGGAAACCATGCTCGCTCTGTAAACAAGCCCATGTCATCTTCGTTTCGCTGTTTTTTCGTCGGTCTGCCATTATATTTTGAGTTTGTTTGCATGCATGTGATGGAAGAATGGCGTACTTTATTTTCCTAATAAATGTTATCAACGGCGGAATGGCTTTAAACGCTGTTGGACCTAAAATAAGCTATGCTATAAAAAATAAGCCCATTTTGAAAGGGAAGACCCGTTCAATAGCAGCAAATGAAGCTCCTTGCTGCTTTTTCCTTCCAAATAATTCCCTTGATGAGAGAATTCCTGTAATGTGGTAATACTAATATCAAATATTATTGAAAACAATAAATATAAAATGATATTTGTGTCTTCTTAAAGCAGAAGTAGTACAATTGCATCTGTCCTAGTTACTTCCTTCCTTTTTATTCGGGTGTTTCTTTATTTAGGTTGGATAACGTCCAGTGATTCGAATTAATGGTTAATACCTTCGTAGTACCTTGGAGAGAAGGTTAGTCACAAAAGAGAAGAGGAGTGCTGCGGGAATATTTTTCTTGTAAGGTGTCGAAAGTGGTTGTGTGTAGTGCAGACGCCTTTTTACCAAAGATAAGATGGAAAGCAAATCCACGTTCAGCGATTTTGCTACGGAAGTTGGAAGGTGAAGTGGAAGAAGAAAGCTGAAGTCCCCATCACTGGACGTGAGGGTGAGTGGAGTATAATATCGATTTTATATTGCCTGTTTGCTTACAAAGTGCCGTACCGAGCGATTGAACCAAAGGGTTGTATTTATATGTGTGCCCGTGTGACTACCAATTCGACCAGGTTATTCTAGGCAATTTGTTATTTGTCAAAGTTCCCCGAACAATCAGAAATTTTAATAGTAAGAAACCGAAGTCACTTTAGAAATATTAAAAACGCTTAATTTACAAGTCGGAACAAAATTAAACGTTGCAATGACATCAGGTATATTTGTAGGTGCATGTGTATGTTAGTTGGTAGTTTCAGTGTTTGCATATATGTGGGTTGTAAGGGTTTTTGCATGAATGTATACCATGCTTTGTTTGTGGATTGTATAAATTTGTGGCCTTTGCATTCGGTTCAAAGTGCGACAGATTTTATGCAGATTCATTTAAAATTATTATAGTTACGAATAGATGCTGATAGTACGGTGAATAATGCTGTTGCCGACCAGTTGAAAGGTATTCCCTCCTATATCACTTACTATTTAGCATTGATTAAGCTCTTAGTTATCACTTAGCCCCACGCGCATTTAACAATCCAATATTATTCTTGTCTCCCTTTGTTTCATCCAACAGGTCTGTTCTTATTACAGGCTCAACCTTGCTTTATCAGAATTCTGTGTAATATGTGGTGTTAAAGAATGGTTTATTATAGTGCAAGGCTTTAGAGCGTTCATTTCTTGTTTTTGTCGTGAGATTTAGAAGTGTAGCAGAGTTTATTGACTGGATCCAATAAAAATACCTCTACCGGTAGAATACTCTTAATAATAATGATTATTATAACTGTTTCTCATGGTCAACGTACTTCGTGTCGAAATTTTAATATACCCTGAGTTCATTAGGGTACACGCTATGCGTAACATTATCGCTATTATAAATATCTTTTGCATAAGAGCAGTTATCGATTTTCACCCACCTGTGTTGAGTAAAGGGGTGACGTTTGAAACCTCGAAACATTCGATAAACATATCGTAAATTCGTACAGCTTTAGGTGAATTTCAACGGGTTTGCCTCCAATGTACCCACATCATTAGGTCCGGTACGTTCACTGCTTTGCGATGATACAATTTATTCACACTGTAAGTGCACGAAATCGCAAATGTCACGACCGAATGACAGAAGAGTTTACCCGCGTAAAGAAGCTAAGGGCGCGCCTTCGTGTAAAAGGATATTTTAAAAGTGTTTGTTTCCCTGAAAGAATAACGTGTTTCAAGAGCGAAAAAGAGGTTTTTTGCTCCTCTGTAGGAAGAAAGAGAGAGAGTGGGGAATTGTAGCGGGAGGATAGGGAGGGCGTAGGGAGGGAAAGCGTCTCGTCGTGGGAGGACGCGGTCTAGTCTCGAGAGGTCTGGCGCCGCGGAGTTGAGGGCGTGGCATGTGGATGCATCACGAAGAAGAATATGTACAACGCACGTCGTGAAACGCTTTCTCAGGGCGGTTATACCTCGTCGCTATGGTTACAGATAGCTATTTTGGGGATCACAATTCATCGCCGAGAGCACTCCAGAGTGCCAATGCTAGAGATATGGAATAGAGATAAATCAAAACAAACAAATAGTTTCTCAAGAAAAAAGAAGGCAAAGCTATGCATGAATGTTTAAGGACGTAAATTAGGGTAGGTAGAACACTTCTCGTATTCCCCTGAGAGTCATTTTTGAGTGAAGTGGCAATGGATGAAATAGTAAGGAAATCATAATTACCTCAGGTCTTTAGGCATTAGCAAAAAGGAGGAAGTTTACGACGACGACAAGAAACCTAAGTAAATACGCAAAATAAAGATAAATACTAACTTTGGTATTCAATAATGTTCAATGTTAGCACACTTGACTGTCAAGTCGAGGAGGTAAAAGTACATAGATCGATGTTGAGGTTAAGGCATATAGGAGAGAATAATGGATGCAATTAATTGAATGGAAATTAAAATAACTGTGAAATTCTACGGGCAACAGGAGACAGGTGAGTTAAAATTAATTCAAACTAATTAGGAAAAATATAGATAAATTGAGTTTGAGATGTATTAGATATTGTGAGGAAATTAAATGTTGGAAAGTAATAGAGGGGAGGCCGTTGGTGTATATTGTGGGAGGGAGAGTAACGCAAGGGAAATGGGTTTGATGCTAAAAAGTGTTTGGAAATGTTAGTCCCAAAGTTCCCTCGAAGAACAGTCGTATTATACGAGTATAATAGTTTCCAAAACTAAGTTTTGGGAATCTAATCGGTTTGATTTTGACTAAGTATAGAGAAGCACGTGAATAAGGAAGATGAAAGTTAATAGCAGAATAACTCAAGCGTGTTTCAAGAAAAAATTGAGATGTGAACAAAATCAGCAAAAAAGGATTAATTTGAAGAGGTTGGAGAAGAATATTTTAATGACGCGAAGAATAACGAACATATAACGGACACAAAAATGCAATAAACATTGTAAAATTTATTTTCCATACACAGCTACATCCTGTGGCACAATAGTTCACTGAAGATGATAATATTTAAGTATTAAATAGAAAAATAATGGGGAGCAAATATAAATTAGAAAGAAATATAGGGATGGTCAGGTAACAGGGTAGTTTTGCAGTGACAGACGATTCTTGTTTTCGTTACGATGAGGAGAAACCCTGGATTGAACATGCTTGACTTTACATAAGGTGATAGTTTTACATGCGTTTTCTGGGTGTCACAAGAGTCTCCATAGCTCAGGGGTTAGAGCACTGGTCTTGTAAACCAGGGGTCGAGAGTTCAAATCTCTCTGGAGGCAATTTTTTTCCGATTTCAGTGGGGGCGGGGTCCGGGGTGCTTTTTTCATCCAACCCAGAGGTCGCAGGCTCCATTTCCTCGTATGTATTTTTTCTGTATAGGAATTAGATTTTAGGGTTTATTTATTGTTTTTGTAATGTTAGGTTAATACTCCAGTGCAATAGGTCAAAGGTCTTAGTTGTTTTCGAATTACTTTACGACAGTTAAAAATTCCGTATTTGCTGCTTCCCTTTCCCGACGAAATCCCTATTTATCAATAGTCTTATGTTCGAAGCTGCCTTTATTGTACTTTCAGTTTGTTTACGTCATCTTAAATGTGCGGAGTGGTGTGCAATACGGCAGAAATTCCTCGCTTCCGCTCTGATGAGCATATTTTACAAAAAAAGGCAGCGGTGCGTGTTTTCCTCGACATTTTCCGGCGAGGATGAGAAAATGGAGAGACCGGAAGACCCGCAAGATTAAACTTCCGGTGCATAGAGAATAATGTTAATTTTTGACTCAACGATGCTGGGCTTTCCGAAGGGCCGCACTTCGTCGGTTAGCGAACCCTTCATCGCTCCCACTCGTCGATCGAAAGAGTGATCGGCGAGTGCTCGTCCTCATTTGTTGGAACTAACTCTTTGGGAGGCATCGTAATAGAATTACACTATTCCTAACATGATCATGGATCATACGTATCAAATATATTTCTTGTGAATTTGTGACCGTCTCCATTGCTTTCACTGTTAATAGTCCGATGTAAAGGGCAAAAAGTAATGTTTTCGGACTAAGGCTAAGGAAATAAATAAATAAAAATCAAAATTATTCTTGTGGATCTATCTCTGGACTACTGACGAGAGGACATGAGTTCGGCTCGGATTGATGCCAATTGACATTCTTATATTCAACCAAGTTATTTGATTTTTAGGGTACCATATTTTTCTGGGAAACTGTGGTCGGCAAATATAGAGAAACATTATGTGCTGTATTATGCATGGAGTTTGGGGAAACGTACCTATAACAGACCGTTAGGCATTGTGAAAGATAGTTTATAAGTTGGGATGAAATAAATAAAACTACCGACAAAACTTTAAATGATTAAATAACAATGGGCGAACTGTAGTATGGATTCCTAAGCGATCTTGATTGTTAATAAACAACTCTGGACAGCGGTAGCAGTATCTTATTTTTTATGGAGACCATGTTCTGACGAATGCAAAATCCTGGCAAGAGGCCTGATAAACTGGCGCGAGAATTCATATTTGTTGAATTTAGTTGGGCCTGATCAAACGCTCCACACATTTTGAGGGATTATTTCTCAGGCTGGTATGAGATGATGAACCGTGGAAACTGAGCCTGACCTATAGAAATTTGCAGAGAATTATGGGAGCAGGGTTTAAATTATGGTACATGGTTCTGGTTCGTGGTAGCTTGCCATAGTTTCCGCAAGCGGGCACTAAAATGTACTACCCACTAATTGAAGATTGAAGATTTTTATTTACGTCTTTCTTGAGCACTGAATGGTTGAGGCCTTAACTTTGTAGAATGCCATTTTTAACTTAAGAAATTAGTATTATCTTTGCCTTATACAGAAATAAACTTTATTCGTCGACTAGTTTCGTTTAAACTGTAACATCCTCAGTTACTACTTCTAGTCCTGAGGATGTTACAGTGTAAACGAAACTAGTCGACGAATAAAGTTTATTTCTGTAGAAAGCAAAGATAATACTAATTTCTTAAGTTAGGTCTTTCTTGTTCGTGGAAAACAGTGGTGGTATCTTAAAACTAGCCTTAAATTAAGTCAACCGGACTTGATGATTTCCAGTAGGTGAGGACTTGGGATAGTTGGTCCCGCTATTATGAATTAGATCTTCGAACAAATTAGCCGACCATGAATTGTGGAAACTCTCTTCAACAATTGACAACCGTTTCCCAATTATGGTACCCGGTTCTACTTTTTTCATAGAGCCTGCCTTAATTTTACAGTCCGTTCTCAATCTTATAGTATAACCGGCCGATTTTTGCATCTGACCTTTTCCCAACGGCTAACCCCTAACTGTGACATCATTCACTGATTTTTGTCAGTCAACCCTGAATTCTAGTTCCCTGTCCTTATTTATGCAAACTTAAAACTGCGGTTATTAGTTCTAAATTATAATAAAAAGTCTGAAAAAATCTTTCATACGACGACAGAATCTGAGCAAATTGCACGAATTACAATATGAATGGAAAGTTTTTGAGTCGTTGATAGACAAATAGATACGTAATGGTCTTTATTTTGGGGCAAGGTTGAGACCATGAAGTCTCTTCTACCACCTAATCCCTAAATAGGGTTTTACAGGGTTTGGACAGGGTTAATAGGGTTTGGCGTTCAAATTTTTACTATTGAAACTATATTAAATTAACGTCCAAAAATGTCAATGGAATGATAATTGGATACCCGAAATCTAAGTCAAATATTCTATTTAAATCCACGTAATTATTACTGCAAATGTAAATTACGTGTATCATAGTGATCCAACTTAGTACATACAAAGGTATTATGTGGCCCAAAAATTCACAGTCAATATTTCTTAAAGTAACTTTTTCAGTAGCGAGATAATAATTACTTAATTCTCGGAAAAGGTTAATTAATGGAATATTTTCTTCCTCGAGGGACAAAGTTTCTTATAGAATTGTTTTCATGGTAGCGTTTTTCTCGAGACCTCGACGTTGTTAATAATGGACTGGGATTCTTTTTTACTTCAATTACAGTTAGTAAAAAAAATTAATGGAAGCGTGGTATTTCAAAGTTGGAACAATTCATATGCCAGAGCATGGACAATAAAGAATATCCCGAGGGGGATACCCGTTTGGCAGGAGATCAATCACTTGTAATTGAGGATAGATTTAATCATAGAACGCGCGGTATGCCGTCATCATTTCTCATGCAGTCTGCTAATGTATTCCAGTTGCATCATACATCACGCTCAATTAGGATCTTCATGAAGTAACCAAAGGGAATGTATGCCCACGATCGTTTTTCGACCAGTGAATAAAAAACAAAATATTTCACCAAGAAGAGGACAATTAAGACTGACGAACCTGTACTCCATAGTTTGCTTCAATCATCCTTTAACGTGAGGTAAAAAAGAGATGACACTTTTCAACAAACAATCCAATACAAAAAAATCCATAAATTAAGCCATGCCGTGGGCCATATTTGCAAAAAAATACGAATTCTATATTTTTTAATTAATTTCACTTATCGAAATATAAAAAAAAACACTCTGACTGAAATCCATTGATGCACAATATTCAGCGTACCATTTTAATCCCTTTTGCCGCCAAACAATAGGTGAGTTTTTACGGATGGGTCATTTATGTTACGGGGATTAGTACATTTAGGGGTCTCGATAATTTACATTTGTCGAATTATCATTTTCGGATGGATCATCTCTTCCGGGTGCCAAAATCCTTTGCCTCTATGGCCAACCTATGTTATTAAAGTTTAATGCTTAGCAGGGTGGTTAAAATGTCAGTTAAACAGCTAAAATGTTACCTTTGCAAACCTCTTGATAGGCACCAATGATAACTTGCTCTCGGCAAGAATTATATTCATGACTATCTCGCGGAAAGACTGCATTCGTTTGACCGTAATGATTCTCTCTCTGGTTATGGGTTTTTAAGTCAAAGACGTGGAAATCGAAATATACTTCAGGAAATAACACCATGGAAATCATGGTCGAAGCATGAGATTAAGAAATCCGAATTCTGAACTCCGTCGGGTAATCCGATTTTACCGAATTATACCGTAATTGAATCCACGGGGAAATCATAGCATATGTTCTCATCTGTTTTCACTGAAGTATGAGACCCAAGATGGAGTTATTCGTGCACCTGATTGATCAATTATTTCATGTAGTAACATGTAAGAATCCGGCATGAACAAAATTAATTGATATAGATTTAGGTTCAGAGCCGTTTTGTGGAAGTGACCACATGAGCCCCAGCCCTATCTTCCGGAGATTCTCGTATTTTTTAACAAGGATCATTTTCAGTGGCATTCTGGCCGAGGCAGAAATACATATTTAAGGAATTTCCCTGACGAGAGCAATAGAACAAGTGACTAGGCATCCCTTCCTTATTCAAATGGTAATAGATGATGTGCTGTGCTCCTTTGTTGAAAAGGTCGTAAGATGCCGGCGAGAAATCCTTCCTATCTCTTCGATGCGACTTCTAATGTATACAGACATGGCAAGTAGGAAGTTCACATTGTTCTCATTTGTTGAAATACGAGACCTCTTTTACTCTATTAAGTTACCAATGCTGCACATAGAAGCTGTCTCGCATTAATGTGTTTATTTCTATACATTGAAGTTTCAATTCATGGAAGAAGTTTTTTCAACAAATTCAACAAATGCCATACTATTCTACACTAATTCATTATTTAACGACTACGGTTGAACTTTTAAACCGTGTTATCATGGAATTTATCGTCCATAGTTTCAATCACTCGTTAACGTCATCGTGAACCCTTGAATCCTATTTCAATACGCAGTGTGACAAATGAAGACGTATAAATCATTTTGGTGGGATAATGAATTGGTGTGGATAAGTGTAACCTTTGTTGAGGTCATTTAAAAACGCTTGTGTCTTTTTGAAAGTGTGTATGAGGTCTTCGTGAGATCCTCAGGAGGGTCGAGGTCTCCATACCTCTCCCTTAGCTATCTTCCCTCCGAGCTTTCTTATAACAGATTGGACTTTGGACTCGTTTTTTTCTTTCCAGGTTGATATTTGTGTCAAGTGGGTCGGTTGAAGTTGGCGGAATGTCTCTCCTCCCAACTTTAACCTTACATCCCTCCAAATGAAAGGCATTGTGTGAAACACTCACGTCTTGCTTTGGAAATGTCTACTGTCTCCTTTCGTCCCCTACTAAGTTTAGGTTACCACATTTTTATACTTTTCTCTGTTGATACTTGTATCAAATTATTTAGACATCTATTATTGTTGTCTTCCCAAAGGTCGTACCTTGACGTGATGGTAGAGCTTGCGTGTTCCTTTGACCCCAAGAGGTAGCTCCATAATAAGACAGTACGGGCAAAGGTAGCAGAGGGAGATTTAGGATGGGCAGCTATTAACAGTGGAGTGAGACAGGATCGCTGGGGCTTTGCAAAATATATTCTGATGAAACATTAAGGGTGAGATGGGAAGGCTGGGCCTGGGTACAAAATTGAGAGGCAAGATGCTTCGGTCTGTTAGACTTGAGGGTGATCAACCAATAGTGAGTCTGACAGCCAGAATCAGAAAAAAGCAAAGAAAGTGGATGGAGGAAATATTGAAAGGTATATTGTATACCTTGTAATATGTAAAAGTATATTGAAGGCCCAGATAGAAGCGAGATTGTAAAGAAAGTCGGATTGAGGAGGTAAGAAGTGGTTTTTTTAAGACGGCATGAAGGCTGTGAGAAGTTACGAAGAAATGAAGAAACCAGGGGGATCGGGGTGGTGCGGTGGCTAACGTACTGGCTTCCCACCCAGAGGGCCCGGGTTCAAATCCCGGAGGAGTCACATTTTTCAGTGGTATTCGAATCCCTATTTGAGGGGCTTTGTGGAGAACCCTTGTGATTAAGTTAAGAGTGATTAAGCTGTCTGCCGGATTGGACATTAAACTGCGAACCTCTTGAAACCCTTTCGTTAAGAGAGTATTAGGCTAATGCCGACGCTGGGTTTCTCTCCACCCTTCATCCTTTCCTGTCCTAATTGCGCAAATGACCTTAGTTGTTGGTCACCTCCCCGAAGAACTACAACTATGAAGAAACAAAACAGGAAGTTCTCGCGATACTTAGAAATGAAGTCCTTAGGACCTGTTAAAAACCTATCTTTGATACGTGAAATATCTTGATGATGATAAACGTTGTTTCGTCAGCCCAAATGAACTCCATTAGGGATGTCCGGGCTTTAATGACCATTTTAAGCGGAGGCAAAATTTAGGCGGAAGGGGGAAGGAGCAGAAAACAGGACTGTAGAAAAACAACTGCTGAAAGCTTTCTAAAGAAAGGATACTGATTTGCCTAAAATGAGGCCTCAGACTGAAGAAGTCCTTCCGAACCATTTTCTTTATTCAGATGAATACATTTATCCCGAATAATAGCGATTCCGAGACCACAGTCGATAAGTTTCTCATAGATTTTAGGTGTCTGGGAAACAATAAATGATCGGGTCATGGTGTATTTAGTCTTCAAAAGCCCTTCAACCTGTCAAATTAGAGACTCCATACTCCATTAATACTTCGCTTTCTTTCTCTAGAAGTGATTAATTTATTCTCTGTCAAGAGTTGAAGCACACTGCTTCACGTTTGAATTGTTTTCACGTTCATCACATTTGTTTATTACCAAAAGGTTGATTAGAGGAAGCATCGGCCGCAGGGACGTAAATACGGGTACGGGTACTGGAAAACTTTAACCACATTCATCCACGACCAAAGCATTTGAAGCGCATGGACACTGATTTCGTTAGAAAATTTAATAAAGAGCAATTCCATTGAGTTTAAGTGCTACGAAGCGTAATTTTCGTTTCTAGAAGTTTAACGAGGCGAATCATAGCATTACGTGGAGAACATGAAAGGTTTTGATGGCATTTAAATGAAAATCATTTGGATCCTGTTGCATTGTTTACTGGACATACTCGTAGCTGCTCTGAAAAAAAAACTCATCAAAACAATATAGAAATATAGTTAGTTTTAAAAAGGAAACACTTCTCATTCATCAGCGATTTTGCATTGGATTTTCTTGCACTGATGGGAGAGATAATTCTGAAATAAATTTTTAAAGAAGGAAGGAAAATGTTTTCCATTTATCTATGTGAAAGAGATGATTGTGCATGGCGATTATTGTATATTTTGGAAGGGTACGTGAAAGGCATATTAAAACAATAGATGTCCCAGCGGCATCAGTTACCTCAACACGTTCTTCCTTGGGTCGTGATTTCTCAATTGCTTATTGCGGCGGTTAACTAACTTAAAATTTTTCTTGTTCAACACAATTGAAAGGACATCAGGGCATCCGGGCTCCAGATAAATGATTTCTTCATCTCAAATGTGTACTAAGTAATGAATAGATAAGAAGTCAAAATTTGGGCCATTCAGGGCATAGTCTACTTATAGATCGAATTCTTAAAAGTCGTCGGGATATTTCAGTGGTGGTGGAGATGGAAAATAGTGTCCTCCACGTCGTCTGAATTTTGACCCGAATTAGTAAAACTCGATAGGGAAGGCATGCATGGAAGTACAGATTTTTATATACGTACGAATATACCCCGCAAGCCACCGCTACGGTGTAGCAGGGCGTAAATATACACCAGAATAATTACACCCGAACATGACCTTACCGCGGTCGAACAATATTATTCGGATCTCCTATAGTTTGTGGAAAAAGTGACATCCTAAATCTATCAGTTCTACACATTATCTCTCTAATTTTATTAACATCATTTCTCCTACCGTAGTACGATGGGGGCAATAATATGTTTTCAACATCACTGCTAAAGAGACTCCCTTCCAATTTATGAAAGAGCTTCAATCTGCAATTTAACCTTCGCACCGTGAGTGATTCCCAGCTTAGCTGCTCTACTATTTTGAATACACTACTAAGTTTATAATAACAACGTTTAACAAATCTAGCTCCTCTGCGCAGTACGCGATCCAATTCGGCAATTAATCCAACTTCGTACGGATCCCATATACTTGCAGCATATTTCAAATTGGGTCTAACCAACAACAGATAACATTTTTCTTTGACTTTTTCATCACATTTACCAAGTACACTTCCGATAAATTCCAGTTTTTCGTTAGCTTGCCCACATATTTCCCGTGTGTGTTTCACTTAAGAGAGATCGTGAGTGAGGGTAACGCCTAGGTATTTAATTGAGTCTACGCATCCCATTTCGGTGTTTCCAATGAAGTAGAGGTTTGGGTGGGAATCTCTCTTATTCCAAAAATGTATGACTACGCACTTTTTGAAGTTTAATTCTAATTGCCAAGTCTCGCAACAGCGTTGTATAGCACTACGGTCAAAGCTTGTTTGTTCTCAGGATCACGGATATCACGATAAACCACAGCACCATCGGCAAATAAAAGAATCTTACTTGTGGCTACGGAGTCAATGTCATTAACGTAAAGTATAAATAAAAGAGGTCCGATAACACTTCCATGGGGAACTCCTGAAGTAATTTCTACTGCATTTGAGCTAACTCCATCTGTTACTACTCTTTGAATCTGACCATTCAAAAAGTCTTTAATCCAAGCCTGGGTATTTTTATCTATAACATATGCCTCTTGCTTTGCGATTAGTTTATTATGAAGTACTTTGTCGAAGGCTTTATTAAAACCTAGAAAATCACGTTCACTGGATTATTGCTCTCTCCCAAAGTAAGAATATCATGAGCAAAAAAGCGCAAGCTGTCTCGCAGGGTCCACCTTTTCGTAAACCGTGCTGATTTTTCATTAATAACTTTATTAATGACTTTATAATTAAATAACTTATATAATAGTTATGGAGGTGTCTCACAATCGAACCAGCAACTATATACGAGTATGTTCCATAACCTTTCAAGAAATGGATGCGAAGGAAATAGGTCTGTAATTGCTCGGTTTCTCCCTGTCTCCGTTTTAAAATATTGGTGTTACGTTAGCCGTTTTCCAAAATCTGGGAACCTTGTAATTTGTCAGCGACTTCTTAAATAGTGTTTCTAGAAACGGCGCAATCTCCGAAGCTAGATCCTTAAATATACACGTGGGTATTTCATCGACCCAGCAGAATTTATTAGGCTTAATATTTTTCAGCAAACGTTCTATTCCATTATATTGGTGAAGACGTTTTGAAAGAAGGAATTTGATAGGTTAGTGTTTTCCAAACTGCTGGTTACTCTTTCGCCTTTATTATTTTTGAGTGAATTAACACTTGACTTATATCCCTGAACTTCTCTTACGTATGACAAAAAATCTTTTGTATTCCCTTTTAAATTTTCCGCTAACCTTTTCCTTTTGAATTCACTTAACGGCTACCGAAATTCATTCTATGGCATTTTCTATGGATTTCTTATAATCATTAGTGATCTCATTCTTTTTGGCGCTAGAGATATCATTCCTAATATTTTTAATCTTGGCGTGACATATCCTTTTGCGTCGAAATGCCTTTCTAACATCCGCGTTATACCATCTAAGTTTCATATTATCTTTTGTGAATTACTGGGAATGAACTTGACTGCTGAGCGCGTGATCACAAGGAAGTGATTCCACGTATCCTCATTATTACGGTGATTACTATCTTTCTTAAAGCTTGTAAATTGATTCTGTAATACGCACTTTAGACCATTGTAGTTCCCTTCTTTAAACAAGTAAATATTCCTTTTAGACTTCCTATTTCGGCCCCATGCAGCGAAAACTTAGCGTTTATTGCCCTGTGGTCAATAATTTCTTTTATGGTTTCTATAATTAAGACTTTTTCGGGAATATTTGTTGCTGAAAAATCAAAAATATTATCGCCCATAGTTGGTGAAGAGACAAGTTGATTCAATGAGTTCTACGTTAAAAAAAACTCAATAGCAATTGGCAGATATCTTTGTCTTTACCTTCCGTTTTAAAACTATATGTGATCCATTCAATAGGTGAGACATCATAACATCTCCACCGATTATAACGCCGTAATCATTGTGTTTGGATAAAAAAACCTTTGATTTGCTGATCTGATTCTATTGAATTGTCTCTGTCGACTTGCGGTCTGTGAAATGCGCATACATAATTTCTTTTGGTTTGACGACTTTTGATTGAACACCATACGCTTTTAAAACCATTTCCCGGAATCACCTCAGCCCTGCTGATACAAGAATTTTTTCTGCAATAAAGACACCGCCCCCGATTCTATTTGTTCTGTCAATTTTGTAAAATGAAAAGAATTTAGGGGAAAATTTTACCTTCGGCAATATCAGTGGATAACCAACCTTCTGTCCCAATAATCATATTTGCGCCTGTGCTTTGGATAAGGTTATGTAATTCTGCGACTTTGTTTTTTAAACTTCGGCAATTTACTACCAATACAGATAATGTTCCTCTGACATTACGGTTTTCTGATTTTTTAATGAGGATCGTCTTCTTATTGATAATGCTTCTCCTTACATTCAGTAAGGTAGAGCATTTACTCAACGGTACACACAACCATTTGATGGTATCTGATTCGTGTTAAATGAACCATTGCTAGCCCTGAACCTCACTTTATTTGAAGCTAAATAATTTGGCAAAGAAGACTTTAGAGACCCACTATTTGACCCGCAAGATGACCTAAACTTTAATCTAAAAAAGCCCTGCAGTGCTCAAATATTCTACCCACTACACAACTGATGGATATGCCATTATAAACAGTAGTTTATCCAAAATATTGGAGCAGCTAGGCTGTGAATCACTCAAGGAGCGAAGGTTAAATTACAGATTGAAGCTCTTGCATAAATTGGAAGGATGTCTCTTTATCAGTAATGTTGAAAATGAATTATTACTCCCATCGTACTACGGTAGGGGGGATCATGTCAATAAAATTAGAGAGATCAAAAGTAGAACAGATAGATTTAATATGTCATTTTTTTCCACGAACGATGAGGAATCAGAATGACTCCGACCGCAGTAGGGTAATGTTCTGGTAAAAATTATTCTGGTGTGTATTCACCCCCTGCCACACACCCTGACGGTGGCTTGCAGGGTTTATGTAAATAAAGTATTTGTAAACAAATCTTTTATTTACCTGCCGGTCATCCGTCCACCCGACTCATCGGCCTAATTCTTTTTCGAACAGTCTTCAACTAATCACTCTGTATTTCACTCGGCAGTATTTTCGGGAGAAGTACACCAAAAAAAATAACCTGTTAATCCTTTACGATAAATTGTGTATTGTGTCTGATTTGAATGAGGTGAAATTGTCAATTTTATTGACAAAATTAATTCATTTAATTTATTTTATTCATTTACTCTCAAGTCCATTCGCGAGCGATATTATATTAAATACCCGAACTGAAGTGGATATGTAAATAAGTAAATAACACCTACCCTATGTTGGAGGGACTGACCACTCTTCTTAAAACTTGAAAGATTATAAGTTTTTGTCACTCGTGCAATATAAATAGTTATAAGCTATTTTTCAACTAAAAAGATAAAAATATTTCATGCTCCATCTATTGAACAAATCCATGTACCTTTTGAAGGCAGTTCTGCCATGGTTCTTTAGTTGGTATCATTGCCCTAGGCCGCAATTTTTGGTTAGATAAGATAAGATGTGGGGTGTGGATAAGATGTGTTGAACACATTATCATAAATAACTATCGCCCATCCTCTCCGAATCTGGTTTATGAAGTACACTGACTCCACCGAGACGTAGTTATACACGTGTGGAGGTTTAAAGAAGTGGAACTCGTCTTAGACGCTCACCCGACAATTCTACTTAAATAAATAATGAAAAGAGAGTAGCATTTAAAACAATAATGCCTTTGATATTGTTTTCTCGGTATTTCGTCACATCTTGTTTCTTTGAAGCACCCAAAATTTCGTAGTGGAGGAGGACCCTGGCTAAAACACTCGCCCGGACATCGAGGAATCCGGGTTTGAATCCCGCTCAAGAGGAATGATTTTTACTCTCTGAAATTTTTGAATTGCACTTTTAGGGGGTGATTCCGTAAGTAGTTACTGCAATGGTATCTCCAGTTTTTACTTAAAATTTATGAGTAAATTAAGAGTTGCATACGCCCCTTCAATGAGGCTTATGAAGCACTGTAGCTTGTGATACTGATATTTTAGTACCCTGCAATCCACCGCGAAGGTGTGTGGCAGGGGGTTAATACATTTCAGATAAATTTGGCCAAATATTTTTGCCCTTAATGTGGTTGGACAATTTTAATCTTATCCCTTATGGTTCTTGGGAAAAATAACATCTTAAATCTTCATGTTGTACCCTTAATTTTATTGACATGATCTCACCTACCATAGTACGATGGTAGCAATAATAGTGTCATCATCACTGCTAAAGAGATTTTTTTCCAATATATGGAAGATATTTTATTTGTAATTTAACCTTCGCTCCAAGAGTGATTCACAGCTTAGGTGTGTATTCAACGGGACATTCAAATTAGGGCTAACCATTGAAAGGTAACATTTCTCTTTTACGTTTTCATCAAATTCACCCAGTACTCTTCTGATAAATCCTAATTTTTTGTTAGCTTGTCCACATAATTCCCGTACGTGTTTCACCCAGAAGAGGTTATGAGTGAGGGTTATGCCTAGGTATTTAATCGAGTCTACACATTCCATTTCGTTTTTCCTGATTCAGTAGGCGTTTAGAAGGGCATTGCTCTTTTTCCAAAAATTCATCACTAAGTCCTTTTTTTAAGTTCAATTCTATTTGCCAAGTGTCGCAACAGCCTTGCAAAGCATTTAGGTTATATGATAAAGCTGCTGTGTTCTCAGGATTACGGATTGCTCGGTAAACCACTGCATCGACGACAAAATAACGTACACATGCGTGAAATGTATTAGGTCCAGTTCCTTACCTTCTCTTCAGCATTTCAGTTGCCTGCAATTTAAATCATAAAGCTACTAGAAGTTTAAACCGCATATTGTATAAACACTTATGAATAATTTTTCAGAGTTGTGTCCATATATATCCTACATAAATGCGGCATATAAAAATTTCCATGGCGCATCTATTATCCTTCACATTTTTTCCCAAAAAAATTGGAATGAACTTCATTACAATTTTTATACGATCTGTTTCTAAAGTTGTTGTTAGTATCCTCTGTTTTACTTACCATTTGAGCGACATACTCTTTTTTGAAAACTTAAAAAAAACATCGATCTTTGATTCCCAAAACAAAAAACCAAATCGAGCCGACCATGTAGTCCATCCAGTCCCCCGTCTTCTCTGTGGTCCCTTGTCCAGTGATCGCTTTCAACCTTCTCCGGAGAATCCATACGTCCATAGGCAAGCAGTGTGCGCTTCAGAAAGAATAAGGGACGATTTTTTGCTTCTTAAAAAAACCTGTATAGCTTCCAAATGCGCTTCTGGTAAACAGAGCGACGAATTTGCGTCATTCCCACCGCGGCATGAAAAGACTGTTTGGGTCCCCCCGCCCCTCGTCCTTCTCCCGCTCCTTGTCAGCTCGAATCTTTTTCTCACATGTTTTTCTCTACATCCACGGTACGTGGAATAAAAGAGTTAGGACAACGCACATATCTGAGGCACGGACGGGAAACGGTGATGAAGACGATTCGCTTGCTCGCGATAGGTCCCCTCTCTCCTTATGCCAAACTAAAACCCGTTCCCCTTCCAATTTCAGCGGACGGCAACCCCGTGCTCTCTCCCCTTCTCGTCCTTACCCCCTCTCCCCGTCCCATCATCCAATCCCTCTCCGACGTCTCTCAACACTTTCCGGAGCTCCCTTGTGTTCGCGAACGGGGCTGGGGCGTAATGGGGACGGGGATTGACGTGTGGGAGCGGAAGACGGTATGAGAGGAGTATTTTCCGCCCGCCCAGCCACCGGGCGATGAAAAGGATATCGAACGAATGCGGAAAGAGCTGGAGGGAGACAGTATCCGCCGTTGATTTACCATTTGGCGTCCTCCCTCGTGAGAGTTATTTTAGTTGAGCGGCGAGGATGAATCGCGAAAATGATATTTTGAATGATTTCGTAGCTCATTTAGAAATTTAAAATGCAACAGTGTGTTGGTGCTCTGAAAATATCGAGTTATTCAATAAATAACTCGATACTCCCAACTGCATTTTGACATTGCGCGATAAATTATTTTACTATCACATTTAAATTCAGACCTGCTCTCTATTTATTGAAAATGAAATTGCAATCTTTTGATGACAAATTGGCATACTATATGCCATCGTTATCTACACAAGTGAATTTATAAAAATAGTCCCGGTACTTAGAATGTGAATAAGAAAATTAAAAGGTTTTCGTGCAATTTATCACATTCCTGATTATTATTGATCGCTTTTGAATGATTCTAAAAATACCTTGGTGGACCGGATTAAAGTGTACGGCTCGATGACTCCAGACCGAGGACCTTAGTTAGGGAATCACCGCAATAATCTACATCTACATAAATACCCTGCGAGCCACCAAAAAATGTGTGTGGCAGGGGGTGTAGTACCATGGGAAGGGTAAGGGATTAGGGGGTTGGGGGTTGTCAAATAGGTGAAGAAAGGTGGGGGGAACCTGTAAGAAAAAAAAATATATTCGTATTTATACTTAGTTCTTTATTCAACACTTCCGTGTTACTTCGAAGAAATCATCGAAATATATGTTACACATTCATACATAACATATATATACATACATATCCTCACGCTGTCCCTAACCTGTACGTTAATACTTATTGTAATGAACTAACTCCTGGGGAATTTCGGCTACAAGCATTCTTGTCCCTTATCGTTCTTGGAAAAAATGACATTTTAAACCTGTCAGTCTTGCAGTCTCTCTCTCTTTAGTCTTATATTCGTAATCCCTTCGACTGTAATACGTTGGGGTTCGTATTATATTCTTAATGTCATCGGAAAAGGGCCCATCTTTAAATGTTTTTAAGAAGTTTACTCTATATTGTAAACGCCGCTGTGTAAGAGAATCCCAACCTAAATTGTCTAGCAAAGTGCATATGCTGCTGCGTTGATCATAGCAATGTTTGAAAAATCTTGTCCCCCTCCGCTGAACTCGATCTAATTCCGAAATCAAATTTATATTTTGAGGATCCGATATACTGGTGGCATACTCTAGGTGGGGCCTGACCAAGGCAAGGAAACATCGTTCTTTCACTTTTTCGTCGCATTTACCCAGCATTCTTTTCACAAATCCCAATTTTTTATTAGCATGACCGCATATTTATCGTATGCGTTTTCATCAGGACAGATCGTGAGTAATTGTTACCCCCAAGTATTTAAAGGAATCTACCCTCTCGATATTGGTTTGTTTCACTTTGTAACTATAAGGGAGGGATTTACTCTTTTCCCAAAATTGCATTACTATGCATTTAAAAAAAATATTTTCCAATTGCCATGTATCGCACCAATTTGGAATTGCATCTAGGTCGTTGGCTAACACGACTCTGTCTTCGTGACTTCGAATGTCCCCATAAACTGCTGCATCATCGGCGGAAAGACGGAGGCTGCTATTAACTGCGGTACTGAGGTTATTTATGTAAATAAGCAATGGGAGGGGGCCTATGACACTTCCTTGTGGTACACCCGATGTGACCTTGACAGTATCGGATCATACACCGTCCAGGTCGACTGTTTGGATACGATCACTTAAGAATTGTTTAATCCAGTTAATAATACTCTCGTGTATTCCATAAGTTTCCAATTTCGCGAGTAATTTGCAATGAGGGACTTTATCGAAATCTTTCTTAAAATCTAGGATCAACCTATCCTACCCAAAATCTATCGCATCAACTGGAATATTACTTTCACCGGAGTTCAATATTTCATGTACAAAAAGTGCGAGTTGAGTTTCGCAGGATCTACCCTTACGGAAGCCGTGTTGGTTATTAATCAATAAATCTTGCCTTTCGAGGTGCCTCATCATGGAACTAACAATGATGTGTTCAAGAATCTTACAGGAAATGGAAGTCAGTGATTTTGGCCTATAGTTACTGGGGTCCTCCCGGTCTCCGTTTTTAAATATGGGTGTTACCGAAACTACCTTCCAGCCGTTTTGAACCCTTTCTTCTGCTAATGATTTCTTAAATATTATATCAAGATAAGGGGCAATTTAAGCCGACAGTTCTTTATACACGCGCGCCGGTATCTCTTCAGGTCCCGGAGGTTTGTTGGGGTCTATGTTTTTAAGGAGTAATTCTATTCCGTGGGTGGAAAAATTGATTGCTTGCATTGACTGCTGAAATGTTTTTGGAAGGTTCTCGGGTGTATTTTGTGAGCATATGTTGAAAACACTCTGGAAGAATGAGTTTAATATGTTGGCTTTTTCTAAACTACTCGTTACTTTATCCCCCTTTTCGTTATTCAATGAGTTTACGGTGGACTTTTTTCCCTGCACTTCCCTGAAGTAGGACCAAAACATCTTTGGGTTATCGTTCCAATGTTCGCCTAATTTTTTCCTTTTGAATTCTGCTAGCGCCTTCAGGAAGGTCTTCTTGGCAGTGGACCTAGATGCTTTGTAGTTCTGTATGGTTTCGTTGATTTTATCAGGGGAGGAATCTTTAACTGCGTTTTTCATTCTGGCGTGGCACACCCTTTGCCGCCTAAGGGATTTCCGTGCTTTAGAGTTGTACCATTGGGGTTCCTTATTCTCTTTTATATATTTACTATTGCAGAAAATAGGAATGGATTGGAGGGACAGGAGACTGATCCGCAACCTGTACATGTCTCAGACTGCTCAGGTGCGAGTGGGGAACGGAGAGTCTGGATGGGCAGTGTTAGGAAGAGGTGTAAGGCAGGGTTGCCCATTGTCACCGATACTGTTCAACGTATATGTAGAGGAAATGATTAAAGAGGCATGGGAAGAACTGGAGGTAGGAATGAAAGTCGGAGGGGAACTCGTAAAATCGGTTAGGTTTGCTGATGACCAAGCATTAGTTGCTCAGTCAGCCAAGGGGTTGTAAGCATTGTTGAGTGAATTGGAGTTTCAGTGCGATAAATATGGGATGAGAATCAATATTAATAAAACAAAGGCTATGCGATTTTCCAGAAAGAAAAAGGCTAAGCTAAATATTAAAATAGGCGGGGAAAGAATAGAGCAGGTAGAGCAGTTTACATATCTCGGAAGTGTTTTGGACCAATACGGTCAAAGTGGTAGGGACGTAAGGAGAAGAATTGCGCTAGGCAAGGAGGCTTTCTCAAGGAGGAGGGAGTTGATGACGGGGACGTTGAGTAGGGATGTTAAGACAAGACTCGTAAAAACTCTGATATGGAGCGTAGCTATGTACGGCGCGGAAACGTGGTCGCTGAAGCAGGAGGATAGACGTAGATTGGAGGCTTTTGAAATGTGGGTGTGGAGAAGAATGGAGAATGTGAAATGGACCGAAAGGAAAACAAATGAGGAAGTACTGGAAATGGTGGGTGAGGAGAGGGGTTTGTTGAGAGAAATCCTATGGAGGCAGGAAAAATGGATGAAAGGCGTATTGAGCGGTAGTGGAATGTTGAAGAGGGTAATAGAGGGGAGAATGTTGGGCAAGCGAGGTAAGGGTAGGAACAGGATAGGGATGTTGGACGGGATGAAGGGAGGAAAGAAGTACACCGAGATGAAGAGGGACCTGATATAGATTAGTTTGCTAGGTGGGGAGTCACAAAATGTTTATTTGATAGTTGTGTCCATCCAAAAACCTACCTTAACCGGTAGATTACCTAAAATATTTACTAGGTATGAACCTCTGTATTGCTGAACGTGTTATCGTATGAAAATTATTCCAAGTATCCTCGACACTACTAGTTTTGCTTAATTCGTCAAATAAAAAAAGAACGTTTTAATTCACATTTTAACCCATCATAGTCAGATTTATTGAACAAATAAACCTTTCTCTTAGGTTTGTTAACTTTATCTACGCTTAGAGAAAATTTAGCGTTTACAGCCTTGCGATCACTGATTCCGTCAAAAAATTCTATATTTAAGACCTTTTCGGGTTTATTTGTGGCTAACAGATCAAGAATGTTCTTTCCTCTTGATGGTGAAGTGACTAATTGATGTAGTGAATTCGAGGTGAACGCAAATAATAGGGACTCGCATAGATCCTTGTCTTTACCTCCATTTATAAAACTGTACGAATCCCAATCTATTGCGGGAATATTAAAATCACCTCCGATAATTAGGCTATGCAATAATGATTCCTTAGATTTCAAGTTTCCCACTGTGAAAAATCGTTAAGAAAGATTAAATGTAACGTGAGATAAAATAACGACAATATAATTGGGTACTTTCAATAGAAAAAAGAAATACACGTTTTCTCAGTTAGCATGGTCGTTTGCATTTAGTCTGATCCCTTATCGTTCGTGAGGAAAAAGACTCTTAAATCAATTCTTCAGTTAATCTCACTAGTCATTTTGTAATAATCCCTCCTACCGTAGTACGATGGAGCTAATAATAAATCTCAGTGTCTTTGCTGAATAGACCAGAACCCAATTTTCTAGTAAAATATTTGTTTTCTATATAAACCTTGACTCGGTGAGTGATTCCCTACCTAGTTTACTAGTTTATACAATTAAGGTATCACGTTAACTTTAAAAAATCCAGCCTACTTCGCAGAACTCGATCTAATTTAACAATCAAACCATTTCAATTAGAATCCCGTACGCTTGATTGCAACATGAGTCCTAGCTAGCGAAAGATGCCATGGTTCTTTGGCCCTCTCCTTATATTTTACCAATATTTTTATAAATAATCTTGTGTTTTGGTAGCCTGTCCACATATCCTGCGTATATTTTTCAACCAAGATAGCTTATGAGTAAATGCAATGCATGTGTCTTTAGTGGAGTCTACGTTTGCTATTTTGGGACATTTGATACACTCTGCGTTCGAGAGAATAACTAGCCCTTTTCCAGAAGTTCATCCCTATACACTTAATAAAGATTAAAGGTAATTGTCCTGTGTCGTAGAAGCGAATTGAAGTAATCTGTTTAATTATTTAAATCTCAGGACCACGGATATCTCTTTAAACCACTGAATCATCTAATCTATCGTCAAATTCCTTTGTCATCAATGCAACCCTGGGCTCTATAACAAAATCTATAATGTTTATGATAATTTTTTTTACATCTTCACCGTTAGTCACTGTCATCTGTTTTACTATTTCAAAAAATGCTTATTTAATTATCGCGGACATCTTCCTCATGCCCTTACCACTCAAAATACCTAAATTCGTTAAATGCTCTATGTGGTTTATCGAGTTCTCAACATTTCATTTTTAACTAAGATTTTTTTATTTAATCTGTATTCCTATTTTTATATTTAGCATTTAATAAGTAATACTACACTTCAATAAATAAACTGCCTTCATTTTGGTGAAACAATCGATTCAAGATAGAGTTAATTGAGACGCAATATTTCCTCTCCCAATAAGTGCGACCTACGTGAGTTTCTTGATGAAACAATAGAAGATACGTGTTTCATATGTTTTCTTTTACAATTACAAAAATGAAATTTTAGCCAATGTTTTCAAATACTTCTATTTTCATGAAAAACACGTACACTTCCGGTTCGTAATCGTTACCACGGGCTGTAAAAATTTTACCGTTGAAAAGTACCCAAAGAAATTGAGGGAAAGAATGGAAGAGTTCCAATGGTGACCGCCGAGTTTTTCTATTTAAAAAATTATTATCGCCTTCGCAATGGAATGGGATTTTCTGGACGACTGCGGGTTGAAGACGAAAGGGCAGTCTCAAAAATTCTGTAATTTGAGAGAACTGAAGAGTAAGTCGATGGGAAGATGAGTACAAAATGAGCTGATTGCATTCGCGTGCACTTGAGGTACCTTTTGTAGGATACATCAGGAAAGGGAATTGAAAAAAAAACATTCCACCTTGCACACTGCGTCAGCGAAGGTCAAAGCAATGCGCATTCGAAAACTTTTTTCTTTCGAAATAAATGAACGGTCTTCAAAAGTTCGTTATTTTCAATTTAAGACTATTAATATTCGGATAATATAATTGGAATATATTTCAGTGAGCGCAATTATACATTTATAATGAGCTCAATTCATTTTGAAGCTATTAGATCGAAATATTTTCTCTTCACATCGACCTCGGAGTCACTGGCCTATTTACGGTTGGGAAAACGTTTTTGCCTGATGCCTGCGAAGGTAAGGAGTCACTTAACCCCATTCCGTCAATTTAATATTCCGGGGGGGGGGGAGTAACCGTAAAAAAATACGTACTACACGCTTGAAAACAACCGCGGTGGGCATTATAAAGAGATGAGCATTACCAGTGAAATATCTTCGTTGAATATTAGAGACTCCACTTTCTTCAGATAGTGCCTTATAAGCATAGTTATATCCAGTAGGGAAAGTTAGTGTTTCTTTGGAGAATGAAAGTAATAAGGAAAAGATCGAGGGGGAATTACCTTTATCTCGGATACGTCACGAGCGACCGCTGATCAGGGATCTCAGCAGAAGTTCCATGCATCTGCATTGCCGAGAAGCATCTCATCCGAAGAGCAGCGATTTAAAATTCGTATTCCTCATTTTTTTCATTCTCTTTATTTGTGCTGAATTGCAAAACTGCTTTATGCTTCAATTTACTTAAACCTTCAGATAAAAGGATAACTACTATATATATATATATTCTTTTGTGCGCTGCTTCTTAAATAAAGTGTTAACCGCAGGTAATTGAAGAGTAACCAAGCTTACATATCTCATGCATTACAACTGGATGCGTGGTGGATTAAGTATTCTTATTGTTTTAAATCATAGGTAATCAAGCCGTTTTGGATGGACACAAGCTAATAAACAATTCTCTTGTCTCTCCCATCTAATACAACCCAACATCCTACTCTACAATAAACCCCTCTTCAACTCCGTATACTTCCTTCCTCCCTCAATTAATATGCTTGGCATCCATTTTTCCTTTCTCCTTATGCTTCTTCCAACAACCTCCTCTCATTCTCCACCATACTTAGCACTTCCACATTTGTTTTCTTTTCTGGCCACTTCACCTTCTCCACACCCACCGCCGGGAAATTTTGTCAACGTAAGGAAATGAAAAATATAATATTGAAAAAAGTGACTGCCTCCCAAACTTTTTTTCTGTTCACGCCATCAGCTTGAAGCAACCTCGTTATCCTCCTATTGCGGATATGCTCGTGTTTTTTAAATGTGTAAAAATACTGAATCAGGCACCTTTCGTATAGATATATGCCAAGGTTTTACACTTGGACCCCACGAGTATCCGAATCCGGATTTGTATTAAATTTCAAGTGAAATATGAATTTTCGAAATCCCCAAATTACCTCACCCATCGGCCGTCTCCTGCAATAACTATTGCTATTTTTGAAAATTCTTGACTTCTTTTATCGACTTTCTACACCACCTATTCTTTCTTCTTCTGATATTTTTTATAAAAATGATGAATTTATCCAGATGTATATTCCATAAATTTGACTTCGATTTTCAGGAGCCCAAATGTAGTTAGTTTTCCTTGGAGTATCCACGTAATGAGATTGTAGTTTTGTTACGTAATTACTTTCTAAGTAAAGGTTAAGCGACTACACTAGCAATACAAAGAATTAGGTATACATGAAGATTCATTTCGTTTTACCTCACTTAAAAGTAGTTACGTAAGTAGGTGAAACCGGTGAAACAGTATTACAATTTTACGAGAAAATTGAATTTTAACTTCAAACTAAGAGCAATTTAAATATTAATTATTCATAAACTATTAAAAGCAACGATTCAAAACAAAAGCCAAACCAACTTAGATAATGTTAGAATAATGCTAGAATCCCTTTATTGCATGGTGGCAGCGAATGCGAGAAATCGGTTATCATAGAACACGAGAAAGTGTTGCAACGTTTTATAAAGTTATATTAGCCGCATCTACGAAAAGTATTCATTAATTGTTGAGCATTAAATTATATAAAACCGATCCTCTGTAGGTCAAAACCGAAACCCCATCCAAAAAATAATTTTTATTTAACATTGTTATAATTGGTTTGGAGAAAAGGGAAACGTCCGATCCAGCTGAGGTAAAATAAACAACCAATTAAATCACAAGTAATTTAGTGTAAAGAATTGCTCTCACGAACTAATCCACGGTTGGTGTCTTCGTCGTTATGCATTTTTTTTGAGGTCCTCTCCATCACGTTCTTACAATTGTGCTGACGATATATTTGCGTTAATGTAAATGCTACTTAGCTGCGGGCATCGTAAGTAATAAACTATGAACATAACGCACCATATCTTATATTGGACATTGAAATTAATATTCAATTGCCTCTTTCATTTTTACTTCCTATACTTTTACCTATTTTTCATGAACGTCTAAGCTTGAGCTATTCTTCGCTCGTGGGCCGAATTCTGCCTATTTCTCAAACACCTCATCTCATTTTTTTTTGAAAATTAACATATTACACTTATTCTCTTATCGTAATCTCTCACCAAATTCGAAGCCAATGAATTCAGATATTACTTTTTATTTAATATTAGTTTTGAATAAAAGATTACAGCTGTTTTAAAATCAATATACTAATTACATATTTTTATTTTCTATATTTTCGTGAGCTTATCTACTAATGCCTCATTTCATGTCATAAAATATATTTTCAAGGCTTTTGGTAGTTTCTACAACGCTTAAAGATAGGTAATAGCCTACTAATTCTATGATGGAAAATGCTTTGACATAGACTCCATTGAATCACAGCTAAATGTAGAAATGTGCTCTATAAAAGTAATAGGAGTACAGGTATATGTACGAGTATACTCGCATGTATCTGTGTATGAGATAAATTTAAGTATTCCAATCTGGTTTATCTCGACAGCCTCTCTATGAAACCCAGTTTGCTAAAATGGGAGATAAGTAATATTTTGTGGAAGTATGATATACTTACCAAGGAATAAGGTAAATGGTTTCTCGTGTAGCAACGAATAATGGCTATGCAAATGTGCTTTATGTAGGAATGTATTCATTTCTTTGGTCTTGGAAAATACGAGATTACTATAAAAATATTTCATTGCTTAAAATAAAAGTCAGTGTCATTCCTGTTTGTGTCTGCCGTTGGGGAACAGAGTTAGGTGTAATTATATGTCTGTTTATTTGTGCCCAAAATTGGTGCTGCTGTTCTTTTATACTCGAAGTCTTAGAATTTGGGGTCTTTATCAAGGAGAACCGATCGTTTGATAAAATAAACTACAGTTTGTTTTCGAACGCTCCCAGCTAATAATATTGTATCGTATGAGCTGTTCCGTGATTTTCCTTGATGTGTAGATGGTATTTAAGCTCCAGTTGTTACTTATTCATTTGGACGGATCTTATGCATCGAATTCTCAGTTTTGTATTTGAAAGAGATTCGTGATACGAGCCCTGCTTTCACGCTACTAGTGCACCTTCGTGTTCGAATTGAATTGAGTGCCGTGAGCTGAAATGTTAAGTGAAGTTCAGAATTGGTTGTTACGTGAATTAGGCTAGATTTTCAGGTACTTAATGAAATTATAGATACGCTTAGATAATATTTTAATAAGAAAATTTTTATTTCATGCGCAAAAAAATACATGAAGAATAACATGCCGTATTCCCGTTCGATGAAGATTGCATCTAAGCCACGTAGTTAACGATTTTGAGCTAGCTTTTTTAGAATTGGGTTTCATTTGAATGGAATATTAATACTCTACATGGAGCAATAAATCATATTGAATTTTTAGGTTATTCATATTAAATCATAGACAGTTTAGTCAGAACTAGTGTAGCTACTTCGCAGCGATCCAATAAACTGGAAGTTGTTTGCGGACACTGCGATTTCGTGAAACTGGTAAAATCACACTATTTCTTTGCATGTAAAAAAAAACTTTATTAGCCATACCTCGTCCGACATCAGAATGTCAGTTTCTCATCCTTCCCGAAGTGTCTATGATAAGTCATCTTTATTAAATGGGTTAATGTTATATGATACTAGATGATGAATTTAACTGGTAAAAAAAAGAAAATACGAATTTTATCTCAATTCAGTTTTACGTATATATAATTCTTTGTAGATAGCCAATATTTCTTTGGTTTGCGTTCGCATCATTCTTCTATGAAGCTCCTTGTCTGTGCTAAAAGCAAACTATTTGATTTGATGAAATTTCATGTCAAGTTCAGAGATAATTAGATTAGATGCCAATTAGAGAGACTGTCCAGATGATGCTACAGTGTAGGGAAACTAGTCGACAGTAATAAATTCTTTTCTGTGGAAACGCCAAGTCTTTCATTTTTGATTCGTGTTTCATGAGAATTCCTCTTATCTCCATGGATACCTGAAACGCTAAGATATGCGAGAAATAGGAGATGGTTGTAGTTCCTCGACATAAATTAAAATTTCAAGCATTCGTTTTAGATTTAATATTTTAACCTCCAAAGATATGGTTATGTATCCTCTTCTTCGTTCTGCCTATTTTATTTGCTCCATGTAAACATTAAGGTTTCTTTTAGCTTTGTTTTTTAAACAGAACCAGTTTATTGGCACTTAAACCAGCCGTATCAGACTTGAAATCTCTGCAGAGATACTAATATAGCATATTGTAGCATCTGATTAATTGAAATTACTTCCCACTCAATATTATTTATCACGAAGAGGTAAAAGTGATATTTAAGTTTTAACGTCAACATTAAAACAATGTCAATGAGGTACTTGGTAACGGTTTTCTTGTCGCTTTGGTTGAAATGCTAAGAAATATTTTATGTTAGTGCAGACTGTGATTATCCAATAATCGCTTTACTATTGTTTTGACAATTTTTTCTCGGACCCGCGTCACTTCATAGGATTTATATTTATTCTTAATTTGTCTTTATAAAGCTGTGGTTATGAAATTTAGATAGGTTTCAACACTGTGATCTCGATAACATTTTATTTTTTGAAGAAAAATGTATAGTTTTTAGGTGTAAAGAAAGAAAAACATTAGCGCATCTAAACAATTCCTTATTTTGCGCAAAAAATGAGCTATATACTGCTTATATAAGATGTGATTAACTAAATATACAAATTTTTAGGCATAGATGCAGTTTCATCCTAAACATAGAGAGGCTGGATGGCGGTTACGAATTCATTCTCTCAGTTTCTGTTAATGCATTTTCTTTTGAACCAATTGGACGCGAGAAACTTGCAGGCATTTATGCCCCGACCACCTTTTGGTCACAAGAATAACCCATGTCAATTTTCATCACGATAAGTTCCATCGACGTAGAAATACAAGATTTACATTAGCGATAAAGCATATATAAGGTGGATTCTCAATGAAAGAGTTATATACCATGACATAAAATGCATAAAAGTGGTAAATTTTCCAAATATCTTTTAATATTAGATCTCTCTCTCTCTCTGGCATGACCTGTGATTTGCTATACTCTCTTCCTGTGTTTGACATTTTCCACCTGATTTTGTTGACAAAGTCAGTTGACGTAACATAAAAACAGCCCAGTGATAGGTGGAACTTTAAGCCGATGTCTTAAATTTGTATTGGGAATGGGAAAAAAATTATTTATTTAATGTATTAACATTTATTCTCTCATAATATATATTTATATATGTATAGTGGTAGTTCCGCGCTTAACACAGTACGCAACATGATAGTTAAATCTATAAACATTTGTGTATAGATTTGTCGTGTCTGTTCTTTCATACAACTTCAGTAAATAACACAATGAAGAATCGTCGGTTGTCAGGAAAACACCAACAGGGTTTTGAATATTAAGATTCACAATGCTATATAATTGCATTAAAATGATGTCGTAGGAACATTCTGAGACCATTTATTTATTTCCACCAAATGGTAAAACTAATTATCAATTATATTTAGAGAATGCCATTAAGTACCGTGACGTACAGGGAAAAAAGTAAAATTTAATAATTCGTTTTGTGACAAAAAGAGAAATGTACACCTATTTAATCAACTTCTCTTATACAATCCCTGTTTGAACGAAAAGTGCATTGATAAAAATATTCATTTTCTATTTAATGATCAATCCATTGAGAGATAGGTTGAAAATTATTTGAGTTTTGAAATACATTGCGTCCTATTTCATTCATGCAGATCGTAAATGTAATAGAAATGCAACATAAAACATCGTTTCCCGAGGAATAAATTTCACTCCCCGGTTATTATTGCGTGATAGAGTTGCCGAAACCATGACTTATCTTGCGTCAGTCGCCGTCAAGCGAATCCCCAATTCCCCCGCGCGAATTTGATTCCATAATGAATCATCGAAAATACTTTTGTTTAAGTCAAACCAGGAACGTAAATACAACATAACTTATTGAAATGAAATGATTTTATTGACTTTGCCATTCCGCACAAAGTACGTGGAATTAAAAAGTCAATAATTTCATTTCAATATGTTATGCAAATTCCATAAAGTTACGTCGGACACAACAAACAGAATAACTTACTTGGAAACGCAAGTGATATTTGCACGCATCCTTACATCGTATATGCTACCATTAAAAAATTCAACTTTAAATTCTCATTCAATGTTATATTCTCACTTTTGTTTTGGGAGTGATAAACAATTATTCTACACAGTTCGATATTTAAATGGAAATAATTTGAGTGACCATCTCACGCGATTAAAGTTAGGATATTTTCCATCCCGATTTCGCTGCTCGTCCGAACAATTCTCCCTCAATTCTTTTTTTTCCGTTTATATATATATATTTATTTTTTTCAGCGCGGTGTTGAAAGAAGCTTCTATAGATGGTGGAGAAACAATTTATTTTTTTGAGATTCTTTCGCTCATTTTATTTAGTATTTGCAGAATCTTCACGCTAATTATTTTCTACGGCTTTGCAATATTACATGGAAACACACATACTATATAAATCAACTTCACTGAGTTTATTGAAGAGGAGGGGGTGGGAGTTATTTGGTGAGGGGAAGAAATGAAATGGGGAGAAAACAAAAAAACACTTGCCGCAGTCCGGATACTCCGCACGGCAGAAAGTTGAAAGAAGGAAAAACATCGTATGCTACTAGACAGTGGGGTTTTTACAATTGGGTCAGAGGTCGGGTGACATTTCCTTAAAATAACATCTGGAGATTATTGGCTTTTTTTTTAAATACAATTTCTCAACGAGGTGTCTTCCATTGATGTGAGATGGGTAATAATACACAGGCAGATATTGGGTTTCCGATCACTTTTCTTCAATCCTTCCCTTTGGTGCGCCGTTTCGTTCACTGGCTTCCACTGTGGTCGACTTCGACTTGGTTTTGGAGTGCAATCTCTTCGTCAACTCCATCCTGGTGCTTGGGTTCCATCTCGTAGCCATTCTCACCGTTTGCTGCGAAAGATAGCAAAAGAAGAGAAACATTAAAACCGATTCCCTCACAGCCTGGCTCAAGTTTCATTACCGTAACTCTATCAGCCGATCTTTTTCAGTTCATTCATCTCTCTCTCTCTCTCTCCCTTATCCAGTTATTTTTTGTGTACCTCTTTTAAAACTACTTATTGTAAAACTTTTTACGCATATTTTATATATGTTCAACTAAATTTACCCATTGCTCCGCAAGCTGGCCCAAGGGCCCGTTGGGTCGGGGCTACAGGGCACCAACCACATATGCATTAGTACAGACAGGTATTTGAATATGTATTTGCTCATATGCACAGGCACTCTTACTGGTGTTTTTTGACTAAATCGTTGCATTACAGGTTTCTAGGGAGATATATTTGGTTTCCTGGGTTCAGGTGTCGGGAATATTACTGTAATCACTTTGCTTGGAACTGGGAAAAGTATTTTTCGGCATGATATGAAATCACAGGAGCATCGCTAAATGAAATTGAAGTTACATTCGCAGGCATTTTGTAGCATTTGACATGTTTCTTAATAACTGAAGATTAATTTATTGTTAATTAAAAAAATAAAATAGAACAATTGAAAGCCTTAGATATTTTAAACATGCAATATTAAAATCAAAATATGCAATCTAAATCAAAAGCTTTACCAGCGTCAAAAATCACCTATATCTAGTATATATCTCTACTATATACTAATCACTCTACTATAAACTGTCTATCTACTATTAATTAATCTATATCTAGTATATCTCTTCTATATACTAATCACATCTTAAGGTGACAAATGTTACGAACTATAAATTCATTTTTATAAGAGTCAATTACCAGAAATTCAGGCTGCAGTCTTCAGTAGTCTTCAATTTTTGAAAATTAAGAAATATAGTATTTGTGATAATTGTCAATGTTTCGTTAACTTCCTTCGTACTTCAGTATCATCGTTCATTTTTTGGCAAACGGCAACAGTAGAGAGGATGAGAGTTTGTGCAAACCAAACCTCCACCTTCCTTTCAGGTCTTAGATCCTTGAAAACGATGTATTTATGAGGCCCATTGGCAAACCTATTGTTTCCTACCCTAAAACCATAGACAACATCAAGCTCCAATGAAAACTGTTGGGATTATATACTGGACATATAGACATAGGTATATTAGACTAGGTATAGGTGTTAGACTGGTAGACATATAGGTATTTTATTTTTAGGTAATTTACCGGTTAAGGTAGGTTTTTGGATGGACACAACTATCAAATAAACATTTTGCGACTCCCCACATAGCAAACTAATTTACATTAGATCCCTCTTCATCTCAGTGTACTTCTTCCCTCCCTTCATCCCGTCCAACATCCCTATCCTGTTCGTGCCCTTACCTCACTTGTCCAACATCCTCCCCTCTATTACCTTCTTCAACATCCCACTACCGCTCAATGCGCCTTTTATCCATTTTTCCTGCCTCCATACGATTTCTCTCAACAAACCCCTCTCCTCGCCCACCATCTCTAGTACTTCCTCATTTGTTTTCCTTTCGGTCCATTTCACCTTCTCCATTCTTCTCCACATCCACATTTCAAAAGCCTCCAATCTACGTCTATCCTCCTGCTTCAGCGACCACGTTTCCGCGCCGTACATAGCTACGCTCCATGTCAGAGTTTTTACGAGTCTTGTCTTAACATCCCTACTCAACGTCCCCGTCATCAACTCCCTCACATATAGGTATATTATGGTATAATATAAAATGTGCGAAATTAGGAACTTTTCTTATTTTTTAAATTTAACACATGGAAAACACAAAATGAAGATTTAAAAATGCGAATTTTCGAAAACCATACCATTACCAATTCCAATTCCATATTACGTGCAATTTGTACCCTCAAAATTTGAGGAACAAAAGAAATATCTTGAAAACTTCTGCGAATGGTAGTGGAGCATATGCGATAGGGGGACTGCCTCTAATTGAGAATTCGTGCATCCGTATTCAGGTCAAAAAGTTTGAGGTTCCAAAGAATCCATCTAAATTAATCCTCTACCAATTGTTTCTCAGATTGACATTTGAGAAATTATTGAATGAACTTTTGTTTAGTTCATAATCCTACTTTTTTCTTTTTGACTCTAGAGCGAAGGATTTGAAAAGAAGTATTTTAACCGCTTTTGGTATGTGAAAAATACCACTCTGACATACGCAATATGGAAAATACTAAATGGGCTGATATCAAGATCATCAAAAAACTATAGATCAAATCCCATAAAAGTAATTGGAATTGGAATAGTCTTTTATAGAGAGAAAAATATTTTATTCTCCACACACGAACGTTTCCTTTTGCTATTTCAAACGTTTCTTTCGCTCCATAATCGCTGAAACCTATGAATTAACATAGTGGAGGAAATAGAACATCTCTCAAAATCTTTAGAATTCACGGTCGTATTTGTAATCACTATTAAAAACACTCGTATATGTCATATAGTTGGACAGTGTGTATTTAACAGTTTTTGTAATTTTAGCTACTCATGTTCAAATTTAAGACTACATATTAGCCTTTAAAATAAAATAAGTCAAAATTCTCACACTATTTCATTTGAAAGGCAATTATTTCACCAAATATTTCGAAATGTATTTTTCTTTAAATGTGAGATCATTCTTCTTTGGAGTTAACTTCAATTTTGTGTATGAAAAGTAGTAATATCATAAAGTTAGTAAAGCACGATTTTTCCATTTATCGATTTCTTTTTCGCGGACGGTAAAAAGTACTGATTACTTGATTGTTCTCTCATTTAATTTCCCTATAATGGCTGACATTCAAGGAATTTTATTATAGGAAGGAAGTTTATAGAGCCTAGGTGAAATATCTCTTTAAAATTTATTCATTGCGTTCTTGCAAGATATCCGCTTTACAATTTTAGTCAAAAAAGAAAAATATATGACAGCCTTAGTTTCCAAATTGAACGGATTCACTAATATTCACTAATGAATTTCATGTCCATTCAATTTGGAATTGCATTTCAAGCCGACCTTGGAGCAAGGAGTAGTGCGGTAGGCATGACCACGGTTTCCGCAATAAGGGATGTAAAAAAATGCCCTTGAAAATTTTATCGCCATAGCTAACTCAAGGAGTTTCTCGGATGAGGAAAGTATGTGCCTGGGGGCGAACAAGGCTCCCTTATTTTTATTTATATTCAGGAATCCTACCAAAAATGGGAATTTATATAGAATTTCTTTGTCAAAATTTGTTAGGCAGCTACCCTCACGGCCTCTTTAAGACGCAAATCATTCTACAACATATTTTATACTTCTAAAAATATCACTGGGAGTTCTTAGAATAAAAAATTTGAGCCCTGCGATCTCGTAAATTAATAAAATAAAATAAAAACTCCCAGAGTCGTAATAAGGTAGCAACACTCGTCCCGCAATGAAAATAAAATTTGTTGTGATGGTTTGTGGAAAAAAAATCCCACGACAGTGTCTAACCACAAGCTCTCAATCAGTACACCCTTCTGCAGTAGTTTGCGGGGATGTTACTTCCTCGATAGTGACCAACTACAGACCCAAAAACTCAAACCCAATTAGGATCATTCTCAGAGTCCAAGGGACTCCGTTGAGGATACCTGGGTTTATGAACAGATATACACTATCCGTGACTGTTTATGGGGGTAAATTCCGCGCCAGGGAAACACAGAGCTGACACACTCGCATGCACTCAGGAAAAAACACTCACGCATTCAAAAAGGGCATCACTATTGGGAGAATATTTACTCAAATTGAGCCAAGTTAAGAAAAAAACGAACGGAAAGACGAGCGTGTGCATCGAATACGTGGATTTCGTCTACAATGTATTCCTCCCCAGCAAAATAAAGGAAAAAAGGACTTGCAACAAAAGGTGTTACTTAGTTTTTAGAATGTTTTACTATTGTTCTGTAAGATTTAGCTCATGTTTTAAATATTTAAAACCGTTTAAAAGCGGAGAGAATCGGGATGGTGTGGTGGTTAATGTACAGGCTTCCCAGCGTGAGAGCCCGGATGTAATTTCTGGAGACAACAAATATTTTTCAGCGGTATCCCGATCCTTACTTGAGGTGCTTTGTGGAGAGCACTTTGAGTGAGTACGACGTCCGTCGGAATGCACGCTAAAAATGCGGACCCTTTGGCGCCTATCGAAAAGAGTAGGTTAATGCCGATGTCGGGTTTCTCTCCACCTTTCTTTTCCCATCCATTCCTAATGGCGCAAATGACCTTAGCTGTCGGTTGCCTTCCATAAAAACTACTACAACTACTAAGGATAGGAAGAAATGGAAGTAAACTTCTTCTGGCCACTCTAAGTCAGTCAGCTTCTATTTAGTCAGGAGGGAGCAGATGAAGAAGAAACAAATGCCACAAGATTCTCCGTATCGTCCGCAACTTAATTTAGTATCATTTTATTTAGCTGTTTTTCCATCAAAATCTTCCTCTCTCCTTCAGTCCATACACGCCCATCGTATCCACCCGCCTTGTCTCTCTATTGCACTCTTATATTCTCCTTCTCCCTTGTACTTGTTGCTAAATTCCTCCCTAATCATCCCCCTCTACCTACCCGCCCTTCCAATCCCATGCCTCGACCTTGTTCCTTCCCACCGCCTCCTGACTCTTTTCCACGTCTCGTCATCCTGTTTGTCTGGAAGTTAGCCATCCTCACCCGCCGTCACTAACCTCCCGTCGCACTTAGGGAGAATGAGGAAGAATAAAAAGTTTTCTTAGCGTCGTGTAAATACTATCCTGAGAGTCGACTGGTTCAGGGTCGCAGAGAGGAATAGAATCGTTGAAGGGTAGAGAAACACAGATGTAATCTCAGGGGACATCCAAGATATAATTAAATAGATTTCCAAGAATGAAATAGGCATAAATAAAGATATCAGAAAAGGAACATTCAGCATAAATAAAATTTCAAAGAGAAACAAGCATCCGAGAAATCAGTAAACGTTCATTAAAAACGAATATGGGATCGATAAAACCCCATTATTCTCAGAGTTCTTGGTGAATTAAAAATAAATCGCGAGACGAGAGAAAAATGCAATCAATGACCCATATCTAAAACCCAGACTTGAAGATGCAGCCGTTAGGTTCGGAAATTAGGACGCGCACTTAACATAATTCTCATTGCTATTTCATTGCTAACTAATAATGTAAAATTGAAGGCTACGCTGACCGTATTGAGAGTTATTACATGCCTTTTCCGGTTCGGGAGAGTATCTACAGTACGGAAGGCACCATAATTAAATAAGTATCGGGCAGAACTGAACAGAAGTACTGGGCAGAACCTACTTTATTATAAATAATACAATCAATAATTCAAAAAGTTATTATTGGTAAATTTTTATTTGATTGTGAAAAAAAGATAAACCTCTCCGTATTGTCTCCGTAGCATATTTAAAAAACTGTCCTAAAAATTTAAACTCCCAAGGAATTAAGAAATTGTTTATGTATCACTGTTTTTTATATTATGATAAACATTGCAAGAAACCAAACTTATAAGAACGCGGGAAATTTCTTTTCCCAATCTAATAGAACAGGTTAGGTGGAAGGAATTTGCAATATTTGGGCTTGGCTTTGTTATACAATGATCAGACGCCATGAGCAATACTTCAGTTGTGAATAATTAATTATGCTGCATACTTTTTAAATCTGAGACATGTAAAGGTTGCGGATTAGCATCCTGTCCCTCCATTCTATTCCTATTTTATGCAGTTAATCCATTAATTTTTCTCAATTCTCTCTGTGGAACGCCTTTTTGAAATCTACGAAGCAGACACGTCCTGATAAATAAAACAGTTTCTGGCGTAACTTGGTGGAAAATCTTCATACTGACTTTTAATAATCAAACCACTTTACTTTTCGGCATAAATTTTTTTAATTTTTCCAACCCAGGTTTCGTTATAGCATAACATCATCTGATGATGTTATGCTGTAACGAAACCTGGGTTGTAAAAATTAAAAAGTTTATCTGGAAAAGTAAAGTGGTTTGATTATTAAAAGTCAGACACCTCCTGATTGTATTCTATATTCCTCTCGATTAGTGATCTCATTACTGCAATGGCATCACGCGTACCTCTCTTCTTCCTGAACCCTAACTGATCATCCCCTAAGTAATCATTTACCCTGCTTTCCATACTTTTGTTGATGCTCCTGAGAACAACTTCAGCTGCGTGCGAAATCAAACTTATTTTTCCCTAGTCCTCATATGATATAGCCTTTACTCTTTTGCAATAGAGGTATATATTGAAAAAGCAAACGGGAAATCAAATCTCCATCGAGTTAATTGAAAAACTGAAAGGTTAAACTCAGCGACAAAAATTTAATTTTTATTACAACGTTAATTATTAAATGGTAGTAGTAATAAAGGGGTGGCAACCGACTGCTTAGGACGTTAGGGATAGATGGGAAATTTGGTAGAGTTTGAATGTTGGGGTAATCGAGGAAGAATGTAGAGAAACCCGTCTTCGGCATTAACCTACTCTGTTCACGAATGGTACCAAGGGATCCACGTTTTAACGACCCATCCGACAGACATCGTCTTTCCGTTGAAGTCCTCTCCTCATAACATTTCAAGCAAGGATCAGGATACCACCGAGAAATCTTGCCAACTCCAAGATTCGAACCTGAACCCTGAAACACTGAACCTTGAAGTGGAAAGTCAGTACATTAGAGATCCCATCAATCCGATCCTCTTATTCATTGGTGTATTAAAAATATTTTTTTCGTGTAGAAGGACATCTTTTTGATGTTATTCCTCACTCTCACTCGATTCAGTATTTTCAACCCCTTCCAACGCAGAAAGTGAATATTATTTGAATAATTTCTCTAAAAAATACTAAGTGAGCTTAAGAAGAAAAAGGAACTATTGTACTTCCATTGAAAGATGACATTTCACCTCTTGCGACCGCTCATCCTAATTATCTGCTTTTCTGAAATCATGATTCACATCTCCTGAAAGCAAGGGCTTCATTGGTGGCTGTATGGGATGGTTGTTTTTCACGATAGTGTCAACGCACCGGACATTCCGTTCCGGTCGGTGTAAATTACAATTAATTTAGTGCGCGTGGCCTTGTCCCATTCTCACGCTATGCGTCTGTTCCTTACCAATGATTTCAGCGAAAGCTGCTCCTACTCTGTTGAACCTTGAAATATTTCCGGAACGTGGAGAAATGGTCAATGGCTGCGCATAAAGCACGCTTACGTTTGTCTCTTGTTTTTCCATACCTTAATCGCAATTTATTGCTGGTCGGCTGGATATTCGATCGGTCGCAGAATCCCGGATGAGTTCGCTTCGGCTAATTAGGCAGTCCAAGTTAACTGGTCTTGTTGCTCTGGTATCGGCTAATCAGACGTAATGACCCGGAATGGTTACCCTTTCCATTTTGGTAATTTACGATTTTTATGAATTATGGAAACTTTTTACAGTTCCAGCCTGACGAACCTGTGCTTGTTTTTAATTAGCGACCCATGATATTGTAAATACGATAATCTCTCGTGGATCTCAATGAAAACACTGATTCAAGCGATTGCGTGACGGAGCGTTGCTTCAAATGTGATTTTCTTCAATAAATCGAATCCAGCTCTGAGTATGTTGCACTTAAGATTCTGGCGAAAGTTTTTTTTGCGATATTAGTATTAAAGATTGTTAAGTGGACTTTCCCAAAACATGTTGCATTAATGTAGCATTATTTCTCTCGCATTATCGAGGAACGAAATTCTTAACCTGCATATATTTATTAACGTTGTTAAAAGAGCAAGGGGAAATTCATGTGTTGGAAGGTACTTTGAGCATTAAAAATGTCCATGAGTTGCGAAAGTTAATTGTGTTTGCATAAAAAATATTCGCAAAAATTTGGGAATTTAAGACCGATAATATTTAAAGCGATACAAAGACAAGATTAATCCAGAAAATAATGTGCAAAGACATAGGAGCTCCTAAAGCAGGAAGCTTTGTAAAATGCGTATTTATTATATCAGGGTAAACGTCGGGATGCAAGTATTTAAGGTGTAGTATACAAGGGCGACATGGAAAAAAGAAGTAAATTTGGTGGACATAAAAATAATTGCTGAATACGGTAGCGTAAGGGAGGAAGGAATTGATAGTACAACTTGAAGAATAGATATCAAAAGTATGGAGGGCATACTGAGTAGTTAAAACTTGGAGAGAAAGTATTATCCATGGTGGAAGAGAAAGAGATTATGCACTTTGGTTGGCAAAAAAGTGAGTGGAAATAAATTGATGAAATCAGTAACAGTTTAGAGTAAGAAAAATTATTCTTTTCGCCTATTAAGTCGTTTACTGAAATTATTTTCCCCACTGCTTTCTATTTATTACTTACGATTGTAATACCTAAAAACTAAATTTTACAGCGGATATAAAAATATTTCCGATCCACCTATACGCAAAGGATACGTTGTGTGATCGTTGAAATGTCATTTTAATCTTTTCCTTAGGCTGATTTTCTGTGGTAGTTTTTGCCTACGCGTCATCCGATGATAAATTATTTCTTTTCATTTCGTACATTGCCAGCGGTGTTCCTAAGGTAAATCTTCTGTCGAAGTTAGAACACGTAAAAATTTACACTTGCCTCAGCATGACTTCTCTGACGAGGTCTCCCAGAGTGCACATTGGCAAATGTCATTGAATGTCAAGCCTGTCCTACGCATGACATCGTAGAAAAAATATTTTTTCTAAGTCCACGTTAATTCTCAAAAGGCACGCTTCCTATATTTGCATCGAAATTCTCGGGTTCTTTGAAGAAAAAAGTAAAAAAAAAGGCGTTTCCATCAAAGGGAAGGCGTTGCTTTTTTTTTAAATCCCGAAAGGGTTAGGAGAGATGCCGATTATTTTAATTTTAGAATTATTTATTTGAATCGTGGTTTCGAATGTTGAATATTTTCGACGGACTGTAGAGTCACTTGACTCGGGCAAAAATTCGAAAGGCAATATTCGAGGGGTAGAACTGCATGTTGTGGGGCTGTACTTCTCCCTGAAAGCGAAAATTTCCAAATAGAAATTGATTTGGATGCCGTCGTGACTTACACGAAAACGTTACGGGAAAAGTGTTGACAGGAATTTTGTTAAATTTCCGTATAATTTCCATGAATTATCAAGTCGTCTTTTTAGTGACCTGTCGGCAGATATTCCGGGCATGATTCCACTTTGCCTTTACCTGAATATTTAAGAATATTATAGTTAGTAAATGCTGTGCAAGGGAGAATATAAGACTGGCTATTATACAGAATGGATTAGAGCTTGGAACAAAATGTGACACAATGTATGTAGCTTTATAATTGAAACACTTTTAGCTATCATTTTTGTTTTTGTAGTACCTGCTGTCAAGCCAGACTGACTGGCTTAGCAGGAAAAGAATGAATATTCCATCTATAAATTTTTAATTTATACTACTATTGCATACCTTATTACGAAGATCATATCACAATGGTACATGATAAAGATTATCTGTAATTGTATGTTGTATTGATTGTCCTAATTCTTTGTATATCATATATGATGAAGATTATACTACCATTGTAAATTTAAAAAATACATGGAGTAAACGTAATCGAAGATGATAGTGAACGAATTGAAGGCGAATTAATTATTCTATGTGCGTATTTAATACGCATATATTTCGTACGCTATTTATGAAGCTCTAAATATACAAACAAACATTTTTCTTCAATAATTAATTGGAAATTAATTTGCTGGAAAAATTACTGAAGTTTATAGAAAACGGCCCTCAATTAATATTAAAATACGAAAAAAGCCCGAGATACTTTTGGTGGACCAACCTTAAGCCCAAATTTCGTGGACATGAATAATATCGGCTTTTAATTAAAAATCAGACAAATGGCATTTAACAATAATTTTAATAATTGATTCCTTCAAGTAATAAAAATGCGTAGTATTGGATTATCAAAATGTAATGGTGAACATTTGCCGAATTAGTTCAATAATAATAAATAATCACGGGATTCGATTTTTACCGATTAAAAGTAATGAATCAGGGATAAGCCCCTACTTAATACCCTTTTATTATCCATATCATTATACTTGGAATTGCATATTTTATAAATGAAATAATTTAATCATTTTTTATTTGCAATTCTTTTGCGCACACCACGGAGTTACATCTGTTCGAGTATTATGCAATTTAAAAATCTGTTGCAATCGGGATTGCTGAGAGAGCATTTCCACGTACTGCTAACTATTAGTTCAAATCCACATGGTGGTTGATTGATTTCTTTGCGTGGTATTCCTATCCTCGCTTGAACTCTTTGAGCGGAGAGCTTTTTCGAGTGTAACACTGCGTCCGTCGGATCGAGAGTTGAACCTTATTTGGCCTTGACGTCTTCCGAAAAGAGAGGGCACATTCCAACGCCGCTTTTTTCCTTCTTTTTCCACTCTCCAAAACCCTACCTTTCTTCAAAGCACCAACCTAATGGTCCGAAATGACCTCGCGTGACTCAATGGCTAACACTTTTACCGCAAACTTCGATGTTTGCGAATGACCTCGGTTCCCAATGCTTTCAGTTTTCTTTCACATAAGGAGTAGGTGGCGAAAAGGGGATTCTTCGGATATTTTGCGAATACGGAGAAAGCTGTTTGTTGCTTTCCACCGCGCGATATTATCTCCACCCCAGCAATGCCCTGCAATCTGCCGTAATGGCATGTGGCGAGGGCTGTTTAAGGCACCATTCATTCAAATTCAAATCCGTTGAGTCATCTCTGAATGAAATTGAAAATTTATTAATGTAACGCCAAGTACGAGAAACGTTGTTGATTCACAGAATGGATAGTTGATACAGTCAAGATTAATACGCACATTGGTTTCAAAATTTCTGACTTTTGCTGGCATTCAATTTTATTTGGCAAAGCATGCTCGTTATCGATTTTTACGAGTTTATTTTCTTATATTGCAAAGTTTTCTTAAATGTTTGAACTAAAATTTGCTTTCATGAATTGTAATTGGTTTCAGAGTCTTTCTGTAATGGAATATGTACATTTAAATCCTCGGTTGTTATTCTTAGAACTGTAATTGAACTGGAAATGAGGGTGGAAGACATGAATATGGAAATAAATAGGATACCAAAACGATAAATATGTCGCAAAAAGGGTTTCATAAAGATCGGACTAGGAAACTAAGTAGGTTAGGTGCAATGGGAATCGAAAAATGTAAATTATTGACACTATAGTTTCCCTTGAAGCACGGGCGGGGGCTTTAAAAGACGTGGGTGCTCGTTGAATTATCCATATAAGTTAATTACAACGAGTGAATCGGTTTGTATACATCAGTATTACGCCTCGTTCTTTGTGATCTGTTTCCAACACCAATGACTGAACTGAACTTTGGTTTAATAGATGTGGACAGAGCGCAGACTCATGCCTACAGTTTGAGAAGTCATCACCTCACGAGTGTCAGTTCCTTCCCTTTAACCACTACCGGTTTTCCAGGAGGATTCGGTATTCGAAAATTTCCTCCGCTTGGTTGAAGCTGGGGCTAAAGGTGTCTAGATTAGAACCCAAGACCTTCGGCTATTATCCCAACAGGTACTCACCTGGTACCACGCACCCCAATTTGTTCCCATTGATTTTAAATATAGAGGAGCTACTGCCACCTACCAGTGACCAAATTGGGGTTGTACTAAGACAGTGTTTGTCTTTTCAATCAGTAACTCGAAGATTGAATGATATGAAATGCTATTGATTAGGCAATGCCGTTTATGGATCAATGATGTAAAATGTATCGCGAAAACCTGAATGCGATGGTTTTGTAAGACAATATCAATTTGATGAACGTATCTTTATGGTGACTTCGACGGTATAAGAGTTAGGACGTTATAATACAAACGGTGTCTTTATGTATCCGTTTTTGATTCCAGTTGATGGATAGCATTATACGGAGCAAGGACCAATTCTCCTTCCGAATAACACCGATATAAAAAGAGAAAAGAGCCCAGATAACAGCGGTACCTCCAGTTTCACTCTATCATGTCATTCGTTTCATTTCCCCCTGTCTTCAAGTAGTCTTCAATGCCTGCACTCTTCCCCTTTCCTAGGGTACGCAATATTATCAATTCCTCCACAAGACTTCGTCATACGCTCGCTTTTTTAATCACTAATTCACACTTATGTAGTTCACTTTGCACACACATTTGCTTTGTTTTTTTTTTGAAACTTTTCTCAATACACATCGTGCGTCTTAATTTACGGAGAAGTTATTGATTCCAAAGAAGGATTAGTGTTTTTAAGTCGATAGCTAAACATGCATCCGCTCAAGTTACTTGCGAAAATATTTCCCCGAGGTGGATTTCAAGTTTTAACGAGAAGACGACGTAAATTTGCTTTATTTATGATGACTGGAATTTTCGTGTGGAAAAAAATTGATTTTTGCTCGAAAAATATGAAGAGTTATTCCATAAATCTACAGTTACAAAAACATGCTACCCTGCAAACCTCCACTAAGTGTGCGGCGGGGAGTGATTTAACATTAGGCACTGAACATGAAACTTAAGTTTTTCTTTGTTGTCAATTGCAATAATTATTTTAAATAATTAAAATAATGTTAATAATGATAACAACAGGAATGTTTAATTCGGTATCTAAGCATTAAGCACTTCTGCACGCATGCGAGACGAGTTATTTGTAACAAGAAGGTCAACAAACTAAGGTTAGATGAAATAATGGCAACATACTAGGCTGATTGAAATGAAGTAAAATATTTCCCCCATTCTTTGCTTGCAGTGATTCGGATCCCTTATCGGTCGTGGGAAAGATGACCTCTTAAAACTGTCTGTTTTAAATTTATTTTCTCTAATTTAATTGTCATTTCCCCTCCTACTGTAGAACGGTGGGCCCAATACACTTCCGAAATCATCGTCAAAGAGACCAGGTTCTAATATGTACTAAAGGTTCGATCCGTATTTATCCGCAGAAACTAATGCAGGGGTTGTTTGTGATTGGGAAAAATAGAGCCCGCCCCCAATCAAGCCGCAAGGGTTGTGCCAATCACACGCTCAGGAGAGGCGAAGCCCCCTGAGGGATCACTGAGTTTTCCAAGAGTTTCTGGTTAGCATTGCGCTGCCATCATCCGAAATTACAATTCAAAAGTTTACGAATAGCGCCAGCCATACAGGGGTACTTAGCCCATTTGCAAATGTTTGGGAATTTCATAACGTTGGGTATAATTTTGGTACCCCAGTGACCTGCGTGTCAATTACATAGTCAGTCGGGCGTAAGGGCCAACGGAATCGGGGGAATATGAATTGAATGCCCGGGATGTCCCAAGGGGACATCAAAGGTGCGATCCCCCTCGGTTTGTATTCCGCGTGTTTTTGGTGCCAAGTGGCCGTCTCGAGCAGAGGTGGGTATCCCGAATGGAGCCAGAAGGCTGGTACCAGCCCTGAACTGAGTACTGCCTTTTGATCTCGTCCTCTGTACCGGGTGCCACATCTCTTGTCCCCCAGCTATGTTTGGCGGAAGATCCCCGGGGATACGAACTGCACCAGAATGCGTTGCGCGGATGCTGCGGGGGGAAATATGCCCTCTTATGAGGGTGGAGAGATTCTGTGGGAGTGGGAGAGAGAAGGGGTGGAGACCGGGGAGGTATTTTGGGCGGGGCCGGGCCGCGTGTAAATGTCATTTCGATCCCGCGTCATTCCCTCTTGGTAAAGGTTTGATTTAGGATCGGAAAGAAGAGTGGGTTATAGTCCCGGCCAACGTTCCAATGCTGAAGGGACTCAGAGAGTGATCAGAAAGAGTGACGAATGTCATGGCTTAACGACGACGCGGGTCAAAAATAAATGAACGGGCTCAACGTCCGACCTTGGATCAAGGACTTAAAGTCTCAAGTTACAGGATTTTTTTAATCCCGGAAAACATGGAACAAGCTTAAAAATTATTGACAAAGCCAAGTTAATGTATGGCTGGTACGCACAGCGTGATTTCTTTGCCGAAATAATTTTGCGAGAAATTCATGCACACTTGAGGCTTTTTACACCAAAACCTTTTCTCGTTCTATGAAAATGGGTTATATTAAAATTATAGAATATATTTCTGATAGTGTATTGGCTCAACGACACGAGCATACACACTATTTGACCATGTTTCTTTAGGAAAGTTCACTTTGGAAGCTTTCCTCATTTCTTTTCGTGTACCTTATTCCCAAAGACCTCATTTTCCCCTCTCCTTTTGCCTTTTCTTTATTTTGGCCTCGTCACTTTCCAGACGAAATATTCCTAATTTCATACGACCACTCTGTCTTCGTTAAGTCACTCCGCCTGTTTATGGAGAATAACACAGAAAACGTGCTCATTGAATGTTACTGTGTTCATTCATGTCTTGCCGGCCTTCTCTCATCTCATTTCCTCACAATACGCTAGATGAGCGACGTTCCCTTTCCTTTTATTTTGCTATGCTCATCATTCTATTTTATGCTATACCGAATAATTGCCGTTGTGATTTCATCAGGCTTCTTTTCCATGGGTTTCTCTTTTGTTTAGCTCACGGAATTAATTTATATTAGGCATTCTGCCTACTGAGGTGCAATAAACGCTCCATTAACTCTAGTACGGGGGTTTTATTTTCACAAAAACATCGGTTAAACTGTAGAATTCATTTATTTATGAGCGTCGTTTTGATGCTTTTTTATTGGTGTTTTTCCGTGTTATTCAACAATTAAATGTTACCGGATTTCTTTCCACGACATTTAGGTTTATAACATCATCCACTCGAGTTGGGTGAGTTATTCTTGCTTACTTATTGAAGGAATTTTCAAAGAAATTGCAATAGGGGTGAAGTTACCCTTGTTTTCTTGTTCATGGGAATTTCTGAGAAAATTCAGCTAGATTTTTATTTCCATTCTTATTTAATTTATTTGTTTTACGCCTACGCGAGAATTTAATCCAAACATATTTCACTTTTCTCATTCATAAAATTCTTTATCTCATCGCCGTCTCGTAGATACGTTTCAACGACAAACCTCCATCTTCATTTGCATGTTAATTAAGATTTTTCTCAAATTTATTCGAGGGACCATTTATTTAAAAGAACCTCCCGCTCAGGATTTTTGCGATCGATTAGAGTCTATTCTTGGGAAATGAATCACGTTGTTTTCATTTTGAGGAGTGTAAACCTGGATTGAAGGGCGATTTCCTACAGCTATAGCTACTGACGCCATTTACATGAATGATGCGAGAGTTCATTATTTGCTCAGTTTAATTTTGCATGAAATATATAGTCTTAAGTTTAATGTAATTGCTGTATGAAAGATTTCAAAGATGTCAATTTATCCATATAAGTTACGAGCACGTGGTGCTAAAGCCTGAAAACAAAAAAACTCCTCATCAAAACATTCTTATAAGTGGTTCTATAGCAAAGTTAAGCCGGTGTAGGGAGAGTCAAGTAGAATGCGGAACGTTATAATTATATAAAAGACAATATTAATAACATCGCCTGGCTAACCCTGGTCATCAGCGGCAGAATGCTCCTAATATACTACACCTACTTATATATAATACCGCGCAAGCCACCTCAAGGAAGTGTGGCGGGAAGGTGGTAGAGCTCCGGCCATTTACAACTACTAATTAAATAATGCATTTCAATATTCTATATTAGCTCATAAAAAGTAGCTCTTACATCTACATCTACATCTACATAAGTACCCTGCGAGCCACCAAAAAGGTGTGTGGCAGGGGGACCATACTCAATTCCTCTAAATAACTTTTCTATCGAATACCTATATACATTTTTATTCGTATTCCTTGCATACTACATTTGACTCCATTACAATCATGCGTTTTTATATGTATTTTTTTGATATTCCAACCTTTCAAGGTCTCTACGACCACATTTAAGTTAAAAATTTTCAATCTTCTACTTCATCTGTAGATTATTAAATTTTATCCCATATATCTGCACCAATGTTGTGATTCTCGAGGAATGTGCATCAGTTCATGAATTTGGGCAGTATTTTGAAGATAATTGGACGCATTAATGGGATTATGGGGGAAGAATGGTGCCAGCAAAATATATTTACAAAATGAAAAGAATCCATAGCAAGATAATTAAGGGAAAATCTAAAGAAAAGATTGGAAAAGATTTTTTATTGCTGCGTAGAAAAATAAGTTGCACAGAGAGGAAGACTAACTCGGAGGCTGAAACAGGGTGGACGCAGAGAGGAAATTGTTGGGATAAATCAGAGAAAGACATGTAAAATGAACGAAGGAGATACAGCAAGATCGTAAGATAATAGAAGATTTCAATAGAAGAGATAATATTAGATGGGCGTGGTGGAGAAATGAAGAAAGTAGACTTTGCAGCAAGTTAAAACGGGCAGACGTTACGAAGAAATGAAGAAATTTACAATTCAGGATAATGAAAGAGAAAGTTCTCATGATACGTAGAGGGATACGTAAATATTTGTTAGAAACAGTCCAAAACCCACCTTTAATAAGTAGTAAACCTTGAAATGAATTCCAAATTTATAAAACGTGAAAAGTATTGGGGATGAATGGGAGAAAAGGTTGATCAAATAATAGGGAAAGATTCATAGAAAATAAGCTACGTATTTTAAATTACGACTATAATAATGAAAAAGTGAGGGGTATGCTTGGAGAGTAAGTTTGGGAGTCCCTTCATTCCGAAGAGAGCAAGCGAGACTTAAGCTGTTCAGAAAGGTAGTAAATACCTGATTTTTACTTGCGATACCGAGAAAATTATTACGGCAACAAATTATGTTAATAGATATGACCATGGAGGGTAGAAACCTACATACATAGTTTCACGTACTCGTTCAATCCTCACACAATACGCAAACAAAAATCGAACCCAATAACGCGAATATTTTTACTTGAAAAGAAGAAGAGACTGATTTATTCAAATATAGCAGGATGTTTCTAGGCATACAAGGTTTTTTATAAAAAGTATCGGTAACATGTTGTCATGACATGTGCGTGAAGTGACCATTAAACTCGTCCCGAAGGTCTTGACGGACGACCCAGAACAGAGTCGAGTTTCTGCTTGCAAAGATCTTCTGCAACGGCGTCGTGACAATTCCACAACCTCCTAACAGTACCGACTTAGCACCAATAGGAAACTATTCCCAAAAGTGAAATCCTTCCTCAAAGGACACCACCAGAGAACCCTAAATGCCGTAAATGAAGCTTGCACCGGTACCCTTAAGGACCTTCAGGAATCCACCTACCAGGGAGCTTTCGAATCGTGGAAAATTCGCTGGAAAAAATATCTACGCTCAAGGGATGAACTTTAAAGAATTTGAGACATAGTAGTATTATCTGAAATACATCAAACCTTTTCCCGATACTTTTTATACAAACCATGTAGATATGTTTGTGGGGACGAGTGTCGTTGTATTTGAAATAATGTACATTCATAGTAACATTTATGTGAGCTAATATTTCTGCATGAATAACATTTGGTTCCCTGACAAATGGTGCCCTTACATTTCTCACCACTTGACATAGCGACGACTTGAGAGGTGCTGCAGATGAATACCTGTTAAGTAATTCGGCTCATATTTAATGTTGCAGAAATACAACAGTACGTTTCATTCACAATTGTACATTACTGAACCAATTTTCGGATTTTAAACACAAATGGATGACTCAAGGTATTGGAACATTTCGTGAATGAATGAATTTATCTGCCTCCTGTTCCGAAAGAATCTATTTGTGGTCACTTAGGGCTCCAAACGGGTCGAGATTCGCTACATGGATCGCCCCGCAGAAAATTCATCAACACCACGTCGCTCTAAAACCGCCCCGAGGGAGTAACTTCAGCCGGTGGGCGATAGAGAGGGCCCCGAAGGGAGATGGTGCCCCCCACCCACCACCTTCATTTGTGGCGTGTTCCCAGGCGATCACGCGAAGGCCTCCGCCCCTCTCCAACTCTTCAATCTCCTCTCCCTTTTCGGGTTCTTCTCGAGCGGGCAAATGGTCCGAGATCGTTTAGGATGGCTGAACTCCGTACGGAGTATATCGTGAGAAAGGAGTGATCAGCCACACTTCCACCATTTAGGTTGGGAGGAGAGCGACAGAAGCTACTCAATGAGGAAACTAAGTGAGTAGGAGGAAGAAAAAACATATGTATGCATATATATATGCATATATACACATATATAAATATATACGAGAGTAAGTAAAACGATTTTTCCTGGCGAAGTGGACGACTGAAGTAGGACGATTTGTGATGGGAAAAATGGTGAGAGCTCTTGGAAGAGCAACACGACTTGCGTCAGTTGTCTGTGGGCCGTTACTGTCTGCGACTCGCTGCTAGGCTGAAATCCTGTTCGAAGGTCGCGTCACAAATCCACTTTCATTATCACTTTCCATGGAAGAATGACATGCGATAAAATTTTGTGTTACACTCAGGAAATCGGGTTTGGAGACCACGACCATGGTTAAGGATGCTTATGGAGGTGCAGAAATTATCGACGCACAAGGGTTCTGCTTCGAAAAATTTTGAGTGAATTAATTAATTCGGGCAATAATTTTTTTTTAAATCGACTCAGTCCTTTTACTTTTGGGACATACCATGTGTAAATAAGTATCACTGCGTGGGAGAAAGGACCTAATACGACTTTCATCTCCAACTACTACTTTTCCTCGTCATCTTTAAAGTGAGGAAGAGTAAAAATTTCAGAGTGAAAAAATCATTCGCGAATGATTTTTACACTCTGAAATTGTTGCAATGAAATGCATGTTAGCGGATGACTCCGTTAAAAGTTACTGTTGCGGAATCTCCCGCAGTTTCTTGGAATTTGAGGAAGAGTAGCTGATCAACACGCGAGTTCAATTGTTAAGTACTTGGGGGTTAAAAAATGGTTAGTTTCTTGATGCTGGGCACCTAAAAATGTGGTGATATTTCGCGTTGATGCTCGGGGAAACGGTGGTATTGAAAAGAGAAATTCCAGGCATGGCTAAGCACGTATCGTCACTGTAGACTAAGTTTAAACAATATAATCCAATTTAATCCGAGATACTTAAACTCTTCCAACTACTCTAGTTTTTGCCCTCTTATTTTAGTGTTTAACTTGGCTATCTTCCTTCTTTAAAACCTCGTTACCTTTGTCTTAAATTTATTCACGTCCCCTAGCTATCACACTGATTTTGTTATATGCTAAGCAATGACCTCATCCTCCTCTCTATCATAATTTTCAGCATTCCATCGTCATTCAAAATCCTTAGCACCCACCAGCATTTCCTGCTTTTGACCTTCCTTCTCTCAGGTCGATGGAGAGAGGAAAAATAAAGCGCCCGATTTTCCTCCACGCCGATATCTTTCGCAAAAGAATTTCACTCCCACTTGTGGTTCGGTGACGGGCAAAGCTTAGGCGTCTCCCCCCAATGCTTTCTCTTTTTATTTTATTTCGTAGCCGGGAGCGCATTTCGGTGTGAGCTCGAGGCATTTTTCCCGCTTCAAACAAAGAGATCTCTTTGAACATACCCTGTCCTCCTTTCCACCTTTGCTCATTCTTCAATGAGTGGAGGTTTACCTTCAATCATTCAATCACATTCCGTACCTGTGTCCTTGGGGAGGAGACCGTTGTATGTCCATGTCCATGTGGTAGTGGAATTTCGCTTTCTTACTTTTCAAATTCCAGCTCGCATGTTATTGGATAAATTTCTTACTGCATCGTAGGGTGCAATTATTTGTTAGATGATAGTATATGTATTTGCATCCGTGTAAATTTAAAGAATTTTTGCGTGAATGTAAACGATCCTGTGTGTATAGGTTTGAATGGACGTGTTCATTTTGCATGTAATTATGTTCCCTTTTACAGGTGGTGACCTAACACCCCCCGCCACACGCCCTTGCGACAGCATACGGGGTATTATGTAGATGTAGATGAATCATTCCTCTCGTTTCTCTTCTCCTTTATTTTAAATCCATTAAAATACTAAGTTCAATTTTTTAGCACCAAAAACGGAAATTTATGAACTTGTAAAGAAGGATTCCGCTGTAATAAAAGGTAGAGTAACATCATGGTTTACCGATTACTCCCGCGTTGTTCTCTACGGCTGGATGAAGGCTTCACTGGCCTTGCAGTCAGCATCTTGAAATCCGTAGTGAATTTGAGCAAACGAATCGTTCATGACACAATCATTAAACACATAAATCATTAAATGCCGATCTTTAGGTAAATATTTCGGATGCTTAGCTTATTTTTTGTTATGTTTACGTATCGTGGGAGGGAAGGACGAGTTCTCGAATCGATCCACGATGTTGTCTGTTTCTATTATATTGTCTCGGTGTTCCAATCTATTAATAGTTATAGTCCTGCGGCTTGCTAAAAGTCCAAGTCTTGCTTATTCTCTTCTTGAATCAAGGCGAGTAGATTTGGATCCCATGTTATATTTGGAGTTGAATAAGGATGAATTACTTTTTATGTTTTTCCATGACATAGCGGATTTTAAATCTCATATTTCATTAATGTACACGTATGTGACGAGATAAGAGGAGAGGGATAAACGTATTACAAAAATCTCTAAAGGTTTACTTTAGTTGCGTAAGGTTTTGGTTCCTCATCGGTGCTTTCTCTTTCTCCCACCAGCTGCCTTATTATTTCTTAAAAATAAGTTGACGGAAGAGAAAACACTCGCCTCCGTTCATTATTAAGACGAGGTTACCGTCCGATATGGTGGATATACCCTTCGCTAAGAATATTCTCAAGAATTGAAATATTAAAAAAGGGACTCTCGATTCTTCCTTCATATCACATTAAACGTTTTATTTTTGTATTCCCGTGTCTTTCCAGGTAAGTAATAATTTGAAGAAGTTTTTAAGAAGAAGAGAGTTTTTTAGGGATAAAAAAACATCAATTTAAATGGGTAGATCTTCCAAAAATGCACGACGTTTTATCTAGGGATTCAATTTAAAATGCCGTGCATGTCCCTTTTGCCATTTTCCCCATCTTAATCTTGAGCAGGGAGCTCACCGGGACCTCTTCCGTAAATGAGGGAGAAATGAAAATATAAACGTGGAAAAATGGAAAATAAAATCGTAAACATTTTCTCAAATATTAGTTCCTTCACCTGTGATATTTTCTCCTGTTTTGCCTTCCTCCTGCTTCATAAATGTTTGTGAATTATCCTCTTCTATTGAGAATTAAAGACTGTTAACCCATCTGTTAGATTTTCATTTTTATACGCTACACCACCGTAAACAGACATTTTCACGGAAATGCGGGGGTGAGTTATCAGGTAGCCAAGCACCCCACTAAAACTTGGACCTTGTGTGACCATATGTGAAAAATAAAATTATAACTAATTTTCCACAAATATTTTTCAATCATGTAAATTTCAAACAACTCGGATTAATGTAGAGATCACTGCGGACCCTGCTGTAGATAATTTTATTATTGAAGGGTAAAAAGCATTTAAATATAGTGTCGGGTATATAAGTAATTGATATTAATCTTTAATTTTGTATTTATCATTGGGGTGCAATAACCCCTCACGCCTCCTAGGATCCACGCTAGTACCCGAGCGATGATAAAGAACACTGCAAAATGAGAAAATGTTGATCCACAGGATCAATACTTCAAGTTAAAACGAATTCGAAATTTTTATTGCGAAGAATAGGGGACCAATGTATAATCATTGAAGAGTGGGTCATATTGTTTGCCAAATGGAATGATAGGGAGTGAGAGGGAGGAGGCGAAAACAAAACCCTTGCGTAATTACAAAAAATCCCTTAATAGAAATCAGGCTCTCTTTGTGCAACTTTATGTACAAAGATGACTAAATTACTGTGGTAGTAATATGCTACCAGGTTATTAGCAAAATAAAATTAATGATACCGCAGATTTATCACAGAAGCGGTGGATAAGCCAAAATCAAGTACAAACTCAAGAGGGAAGACCGATAACAACTACCCTCGACCTGGAAAATTCATCGAATCTTCAACCAATCACAACGTCCGTAAAGGACCATTATGACGATGAGCCAATCACATCACGTTTAGTCAGCCAGGAGTATCTATGTACACCAGGCTACGAACCTCTTCTATATGCCTGAAGAAGTATATAGAGGAAGGAGCGAAATTGCTTTCACAGAGAAATGGAGTACGATACAGAAATCACGTAAGAGATCAACAAATCCAATAAACTAACAAGTGTGGTATTTTTCGGGGATTCTCTGCCAAAACTTATGTACGATGTCTGTTTCATCTCATCTTCTGTGGGGATTGGGATAATGCGGTGGCTAACGTACTGGCTCTCTCCCAGAGATCCACGGTTCGAATGCTGAAGACGGTAGATATTTTTTCAGGGTAACCCGATCCCTACTTGAGGTGTTATGTGAGGAGCACTTGGAGTAAGTACGTCGTCTGTCGGATGGGAAGTTAAATTGCGGACCCCTTGGGGCCTTTCGTTAGAAGTAGGCTAATGCCGAAGCAGAGTTTCTCTCCACCCTTCCTCCTTTCCCATCCCACCCTAACAGCCCAAATGACTGCAGCTGTTAGTCACCTCCCCGAAAAACTATTTCTACTTACTTTCCGCCGTTTTTTTTTAATATTTCCCTCCAACATTGTACTTCGCAACTGATTCGAAGTTCTCAACATCTGCGGAGACGATGAATAAAGATATATATATATATATATATATATATATATATATATATATATATATATATATATATATATATATATATATATGTATAAACTTGGAAAAGACGCTCTCCGGCGACGCACAAACACACAAACACTAACACAAAAAACACTACACACATAGAAACATAAAAGAAGGACACTTACATTGGATATTTACGTTTCGACGGCACGGCCGTCGAAACGTAAATATCCAATGTAAGTGTCCTTCTTTTATGTTTCTATGTGTGTAGTGTTTTTTGTGTTAGTGTTTGTGTGTATATATATATATATATATATATATATATATATATATATATATATATATATATATATATAGGGTATATATAGGGTTAGGCACGAGGAATGAACGCGGGGAGAAAGCAATTGAATTCTGCAGGAGACAGGGGTTAGTCATCACTAACACATGGTTTAGACACCACAAAAGGCGTAGGTATACATGGAAAATGCCAGGTGACTCAGAAAGGTATCAGTTAGATTATATTATGGTTAGGCACAGGTTTAGGAACAGTGTGATAAATTCGCACAGTTTCCCAGGAGCGGATGCGGACTCTGACCACAATTTAGTTGTTATGAAATGTAATGTTCGTTTCAAGAAGATAAGGCAAGGGCGGCGGGCTAAAAAATGGAATTTAGAAGCAGTAAATGAATTAACGAGGAAGGAGTATCAGGAGGCTGTAGAGAAAATGATGGATGACGGTAAAGAACTGAGTACTATCGAAGAAAAATGGGAATGTATCAAGAAATTGATATTGGAAGCCGCTAAAGACACTATAGGAACCGTTAACGGGAAAAGGATAAGGAAACCATGGGTAACGGATGAGATGATTGCAAAGATGGATGAGAGAAGAAGATGGAAAAATATAAACACAGAGTTAGGCAAAATGAAGTACAAAGAGTTAAACAATAAATTGAGAAGGGCCACAAATAAAGCAAAAGAAGAATGGTGGAAAACGCAATGCGAGGATATGGAAAGTTTACAGAAGAAGGGTGAAATTGGTGCTCTATACAGCAAGGTTAAGTTATTATCGGGAAGTAAGAAGGCAAGATGTGTGCTAACAGTTAAAGATAAATGGGGTAAGATAATAGTTGAACCAGGAAAAATCCAAGAGAGATGGAAGGAATATATAGAAACACTGTATGGTAAAGAACTTAGGCCGACAAGGTTAGACATAGAAAAGGAACATGACGTAGAAGAAGATAGCTTAGGTCCAGGCATACTCGACGATTAAATAGAAAGGGCATTAAAGGAGATGAAAGCAAATAAGGCTGTGGGGGTGGACAATATTCCTGTAGAAATGTTGAAATGGTTAGGGAAAGGTGGGAAGAAGGCCATATATGGACTGATTCGTAGTATCTATGAGGAAGGAATCTGGCCGGAAGATTTTGTGAGATCGGTGTTAGTTCCTATTCCAAAAAAAGGCAAAGGCTTCGTCATGTGAGGATTACAGAACAATAAGTTTGATATCCCACGCAGCTAAAGTTATTCTCAGGATCATCAACAAAAGGATAGAGAGTAAGGCAAATGATTACTTAGGGGATGATCAGTTTGGGTTCAGGAAAGGAAGAGGTACGCGTGATGCCATTGCAGTAATGAGATCACTAGTCGAGAGGAATATAGAATACAATCAGGACGTTTTTGCCTGTTTTGTAGATTTCGAAAAAGCGTTTGATAGAGTGAATTGGGAAAAATTAATGCGTGTATTGCAGAAAATAGGAATGGATTGGAGGGACAGGAGACTGATCCGCAACCTGTACATGTCTCAGACTGCTCAGGTGCGAGTGGGGAACGGAGAGTCCGGATGGGCAGTGTTAGGAAGAGGTGTAAGGCAGGGTTGCCCATTGTCACCGGTACTGTTCAACGTATATGTAGAGGAAATGATTAAAGAGGCATGGGAAGAACTGGAGGTAGGAATGAAAGCCGGAGGGGAATTCGTAAAATCGGTTAGGTTTGCTGATGACCAAGCATTAGTTGCTCAGTCGGCCAAGGGGTTGCAAGCATTGTTGAGTGAATTTGAGGTTCAGTGCGATAAATATGGGATGAGAATAAATATTAATAAAACAAAGGTTATGCGATTTTCCAGAAAGAAAAAGGCTAAGCTAAATATTAAAATAGGCGGGGAAAAAATAGAGCAGGTAGAACAGTTTACATATCTCGGAAGTGTTTTGGACCAATACGGTCAAAGTGGTAGGGACGTAAGGAGAAGAATTGCGCTAGGCAAGGAGGCTTTCTCAAGGAGGAGGGAGTTGATGACGGGGACGTTGAGTAGGGATGTTAAGACAAGACTCGTAAAAACTCTGATATGGAGCGTAGCTATGTACGGCGCGGAAACGTGGTCGCTGAAGCAGGAGGATAGACGTAGATTGGAGGCTTTTGAAATGTGGGTGTGGAGAAGAATGGAGAAGGTAAAATGGACCGAAAGGAAAACAAATGAGGAAGTACTGGAGATGGTGGGTGAGGAGAGGGGTTTGTTGAGAGAAATCCTATGGAGGCAGGAAAAATGGATGAAAGGCGTATTGAGCGGTAGTGGAATGTTGAAGAAGGTAATAGAGGGGAGAATGTTGGGCAAGCGAGGAAAGGGCAGGAACAGGATAGGGATGTTGGACGGGATGAAGGGAGGAAAGAAGTACACTGAGATGAAGAGGGACCTGATGTAGATTAGGTTGCTGGATTGGGTTTTGTTTGGAGTTACAAATTGTTTATTTGATAGTTGTGTCCATCCAAAAACCTACCTTAACCGGTAGATTACCTAATAATAATATATATATATATATATGTATATATATATATCGATGATGCGGAAGTACTCACGAGAGCAATATAACTTTTGGACGACACAATAGAACACAGAATAAAACAGATAACACGTAAAAGGACACTCACACTGTAGATGATTGGAGCTTTCGGCCTACTCCGAGGCCTTCTTCAGGTCTGACCTGAAGAAGGCCTCGGAGTAGGCCGAAAGCTCACATCATCTACAGTGTGAGTGTCCTTTTACGTGTTATCTGTTTTATTCTGTGTTCTATTGTGCCGTCCAAAAGTTATATATATATATATATATATATATATATATATATATATATATATATATATATATGTGCTGGCGGGAGTATTAATAATTACTCCTGGAAGGGTCACCCATGCCAGATAGGTCGAAGGTTAGAAGCCAGACGAAAGGTAGTCCACGCAGCGTCTGTTCCTCAGTGAGGCGGCTGCAATGGCGTCTGACCCCAGTGGGGCGGCCATTAAGGATGGTGTCACGTTAAAAACACTATTGAGGAAGGCAACGGGAAACCACCTCAATTATGATTCCCAAGAAAATAATGATGGACGAAAAACAGAAATTGAGTCCTGGCAACTGCGGGACTCGGCCCAAGGGGCCGTGTGTCGTGCCCGGCAGCGGGGGAGGCAAGGCTTCCGCGGTCGTCGTCCCACGAAACCCTTGCAGGGAAGAAATAACAGCCGCAGGACAGAAGACGCAGAAGAAGACGAAAGTAGTTAGAATAGGAACATGGAACGCCAGGACAATGTTGAGGAGAGGAAAATTAGAAAATATTAAGCGAGAGATGGAAAGAGGTAATATAGATGTTTTAGGTCTCTGCGGGGTGAGATGGAAGGATAGCGGGGATTACTGGAGTGACAATTATAGAGTGATATACAGCGGCGGGGACGAGAGCCGACGAGGGGTTGCCATAATATTAAATAAAGGGGTAGCAAGAAGCGTAGTCAACATAGAGCAAGCGACAGATAGAATTTTACTCGTAGAGATTAAAGCAGAGCCGACGAACTTGGTCATTATTCAGGTATACATGCCACCGAGCAACCACAAGGAGGAAGAAGTCGATAGGATGTATGATGAGTTAGAGGATATCATCGCGAGTGTTCCTGCAGGGAAACATTTGATAGTGATGGGGGATTGGAATGCGACGGTAGGCGAAGGAAGAGAGGGTGGTGAGGTGGGGGACTATGGGTTAGGCACAAGGAATGAACGCGGGGAGAAAGCGATTGAATTCTGCAGGAGACAGGGGTTAGTCATCACCAACACATGGTTTAGACACCACAAAAGGCGTAGGTATACATGGAAAATGCCAGGTGACTCAGAAAGGTATCAGTTAGATTATATTATGGTTAGGCACAGGTCTAGGAACAGTGTGATAAATTCGCACAGTTTTCCAGGAGCGGATGCGCACTGACCACAATTTAGTTGTTATGAAATGCAACGTCCGTTTCAAGAAGATATGGCAAGGGCGGCGGGTTAGGAAATGGAACGTAGAAGCATTAAATGGATTAACGAGGAAGGAATATCAGCAGGCTGTAGAGAAAATAATGGATGACTGTAAAGAACTGAGTACAATTGAAGAAAAATGGGAATGTATCAAGCAAGGGATATCGGAAGCAGCAAAAGACACTATAGGAACCATTAACGGGAAAAGAATAAGGAAACCATGGGTCACGGATGAGATGATTGCAAAGATGGATGAGAGAAGAAGATGGAAGAATGTAAACACAGAGTTAGGCAAAAGGAAGTACAAAGAGTTAAACAATAAATTGAGAAGGGCCACAAATAAAGCAAAAGAAGAATGGTGGAAAACGCAATGCGAGCATATGGAAAGTTTACAGAGAAGGGTGAAATTGGTGCTCTATACAGCAAGGTTAGGTTATTATCGGGAAGTAAGAAGGCAAGATCTGTGCTAACAGTTAAAGATAAGTGGGGTAAGATAATAGTTTAACCAGGAAAAATCCAAGATAGATGGAAGGAATATATAGAAACACTGTATGGTAAAGAACTTAGGCCGACAAGGTTAGACATAGAAAAGGAACATGACGTAGAAGAAGACAGTTTAGTTCCAGGCATACTCGACGATGAAATAGAAAGGGCATTAATGGAGATGAAAGCAAATAAGGCCGTGGGGGTGGACAACATACCTGTAGAAGTGTTGAAATGTTTAGGAAAATGTGGAAAAAAGGCCCTATATGGACTGATTCGTAGTATCTATGAAGAAGGAATCTGGCCGGAAGATTTTGTGAGATCAGTGTTAGTTCCTACTCCAAAAAAGGCAAAGTCTATATCATTTGAGGATTACAGAACTATAAGTTTGATATCCCACGTAGCTAAAGTTATTCTCAGGATCATCAACAAAAGGATAGAGAGTAAGGCAAATGATTACTTAGGGGATGATCAGTTTGGGTTCAGGAAAGGAAGAGGTACGCGTGATGCCATTGCAGTAATGAGATCACTAGTCGAGAGGAATATAGAATACAATCAGGACGTTTTCGCCTGTTTTGTAGATTTCGAAAAAGCGTTTGATAGAGTGAATTGGGAAAAATTAATGCGTGTATTGCAGAAAATAGGAATGGATTGGAGGGACAGGAGACTGATCCGCAACCTGTACATGTCTCAGACTGCTCAGGTGCGAGTGGGGAACGGAGAGTCCGGATGGGCAGTGTTAGGAAGAGGTGTAAGGCAGGGTTGCCCATTGTCACCGGTACTGTTCAACGTATATGTGGAGGAAATGATTAAAGAGGCATGGGAAGGACTGGAGGTAGGAATGAAAGTCGGAGGGGAATTCGTAAAATCGGTTAGGTTTGCTGATGACCAAGCATTAGTGGCTCAGTCAGCCAAGGGGTTGCAAGCATTGCTGAGTGAATTGGAGGTTCAGTGCGATAAATATGGGATGAGAATCAATATTAATAAAACAAAGGTTATGCGATTTTCCAGAAAGAAAAAGGCTAAGCTAAATATTAAAATAGGCGGGGAAAGAATAGAGCAGGTAGAACAGTTTACATATCTCGGAAGTGTTTTGGACCAATACGGTCAAAGTGGTAGGGACGTAAGGAGAAGAATTGCGCTAGGCAAGGAGGCTTTCTCAAGGAGGAGGGAGTTGATGACGGGAGCGTTGAGTAGGGATGTTAAGACAAGACTCGTAAAAACTCTGATATGGAGCGTACGGCGCGGAAACGTGGTCACTGAAGCAGGAGGATAGACGTAGATTGGAGGCTTTTGAAATGTGGGTGTTGAGAAGAATGGAGAAGGTGAAATGGACCGAAAGGGAAACAAATGAGGAAGTACTAGAGATGGTGGGGGAGGAGAGGGGATTGTTGAGAGAAATCGTATGGAGGCAGGAAAAATGGATGAAAGGCGTATTGAGCGTAGTGGAATGTTGAAGAAGGTAATAGAGGGGAGAATGTTGGGCAAGCGAGGTAAGGGCAGGAACAGGATAGGGATGTTGGACGGAATGAAGGGAGGAAAGAAGTACACCGAGATGAAGAGGGACCTGATGTAGAATTGTTTGATAGGTGGGGAGTCACAAAATGTTTATTTGATAGTTGTGTCCATCCAAAAACCTACCTTAAACGTTAGATTACCGAATAATAATATTAAATATATATATACACATACATATAATTAAATTAATTAAATTGTTATTTGGATTGATGTAGCTGTAATAAGGGTATAAGAAGACTGCAATGTGCCTTGGTTTTCCCTTAAGGATCGGGTAGGAAAAGGGGGGTTCAGGGATGGGGTAAAAGACACAAAGGAAGGACACTCACGGTATATACGTTTCGACGGTGATTGTTCTTTCTTTGTGTTTCTGTGTGTCGAATATTTTGTATCTGTGTATATATAATATCAACCCCAAAACTTGGTTTGGTAGGTGATAGTGGAGTTCCCCCAGTGCAAAGTCCGACGGCGTGTGAAATTCACACATCAGAGTAGGGGGGCCAGTTCCTTTTTCTGTGCCGGTTATGGTTTCCCAGGAAGATCTGGTACCCAGAAAATCACATAGCATGGGTGGAGCTATAGGTACTCAGAGAAGCTTGCCCGGGAATCGAACCCCGGGCCCTCTGGTCAGTAGTTCAACGTTCTAACCCTAGAATACCGTGACCCACATATTGAGGAAACGTAATTTACACTGAGACCTGCGGTTTTTTAACGAATGCAACCAAGGGCCTCGATTCTTTGGCCAAGAGATGGCGGCAGGGAGCTGTTTCACCCACCAAAGGAGAAATAGACGACAAAAGAGCAAAAGAAAGTAGGTTAGCAATCATACAACTTCATAAATGATAGGAACAGTGCGTTTCGTGGTACGCATAGCCAAACAAAAGGGACGAACCACATTGGCCAAACACACATTTAAACATGAAATCCCGACTTACGGCGAACAAATTTATCCACGATAAATACAAATAAACCCCCCCCCACAAAACGGGGTTAAGGGTTTCGAGTGACGTTTATCATTAATCCATGCTAATTGGTACAGTGAAAGCTTCTGTTTTGAGCGTGCGTCAACCCATGATGCAAATGTTTGACGAGAGTGATGGCAAATGTAAGTCAACCTGTCTAGGGAAATCTCTGACGATGTTTTATTGCACCCGAATTATCGGCTTGTAAAGTGAGTACTACATATGTGCAGCTCCAGCAAGGGCCTAGCATCATAGTTGGTGCGATTGGATACTAAAAATTGATTAAATATCAGCACGAGACGATACAAACGTTTTGAAAGCTCTCAATATAAAATTTTGATCAAAATAATTTACTGGCTTAATGTCATATATAAAATCTTTCTTTCGGTTTAATTCTCTACAAACGTAATTATTGCTCACATTGATATTTTTATCGTATCCCGTGATTAATTGGGGTAGGGGACTATTATTATGTGGGCATCTCGATGTGATAAATATATTCCTACATTCATTAGTCATAAAAGGGAGCTGATGAGGAGAATAAGTACTTTAGGACTATATTGTGGAAGAGATGGAATATCATTGTGTAAAATGATACGGTCAAATGATATGCGTTGTAATATTTTATTCTTTTCTCCTATTGTAAATTGGAAAAAACTCAATGCAGCCACGGTTTATTATTAATGAATCAATTCATTTACGATATACTTGTTTCCAAAATCATTTAATTAAAATATAAGGAAATCAGGTGTATAGAGAGAGAAAAATTTTGAAAATTTCACGAAAAAATCCTTCACAAATCGCATGTTTCGGCGTTGCGTTTAGTTGTTAATGAGATCTCTTTGAAATGACATACCGTGTATCTAAATTTAATATAAAAATATTTTTTTATCATAATTTACTCTATAATAATAAATAAACGTGGTACGATTATAGTTTAATGCCATAATTATTTTATTTATTAACTATGAATAATACGAACAATGTTGATAACTTTAATCTCCTAGTTGTTTGGCAGTTATGCTGCATATATTCTTATTTTGTAGTAGTTCCTATAATTTGTCAATAAAACTTCGTTCTGCAGACTATCGTGACTATTTTTCCATATAACTATTTATTTTGATGGAAGGGTGGTAAATGCTCTAACATTTCAAGTAGCATCACGTAAAACAAGCAGTTATAGTGCAAAACCAATCTTTAGTTAAGCACTAAAAAAGCAACGAAATAAATTTTAAAAAGCTATTACAGCGTTTCGCTAGCTCTTAAATATATCCCAATGGAGCGAATTTTTTTAGTGCTGGGTGAATTAATTCTTTTTCATTATTTGTAATATTTTCGTAGTAGAAACGTGATAAAACGTGATTATTTTCATGGCCTGCGATAAATTAAGTTACGAATGAAAATGTCTATCCAAACATCAGTCCCCTTGCTTGATTATAATGAAATTAATAAAATAAAAGTTTAATTTTCATTGATCTTAGTCATTTTTCCAATGACCCGGTGTGTTGACAGAAGACAAGAAACCACCAAATCTATTTTACATAAAAATTTTGAGTTTAGAATGCATTTCATTTAAAAAAATATACGTTTGACCTTTTATTTATCTTTCTGCTATGTCTTAGTTATATTTGTATCTATGCTTACTCATATTTATTCACGAAGAGTTACATTTACAAGGATATTGGATGGGAAATGGGTTAGGACACGGTTGGATGGCTACAATGTTATTTGAGTCGGTAGAAGGAAAAGTATTTCATGCAGAAAAAATATTCTGACCAGAGAAATGAACCACGGACCTTAAAGTTTTCCTGATCGATTCTGTGAACCACTTGGTTATAATTCAGGTCTATCGTGTAAGCTATTTATTACAATACGAGTGAAATTACCTTTAAGAGTGGAGTATTTCTTATTTGTTGATGTGTGCGTACATTAACAAGGAACATAAGTACTGATTGCTAGAGCATAAGTCGTGCGATTTTCATCTCACTCAGTGACATTGTCGTTATTTCTTCGACGTTCGTTGTCACCGCATTTTTATTTATCGATGCGTGACACGGTGACCGCGAGCTGACGGCGGGGAAAGGATTTTTTTTCATCTTTCCCCGCCCTGGTTGGCGTTTCGTTCCAAATTTATGGCGCGGTGAAAGCAGGAAGAAGAAGGAAAGGGTGATTCCTACTCTCCTCGAACGTGTTCGCGAGCGTTTGTTTTGTGTTGCATCGGTCATTTTCAACGGTGTCGTCGATTCGATCTCACGCCTTTTATTTGGACCGGGGAACGAGGGGATTCATCTCCCGGAGACATGGGTATCATTTTATCAAAACCTTAAATTTATCGGCGCAATTTTTTTCGTGTCCCTTGCTTTTAGCGTTCCCTCTTCCCAATGGCTCAAGAGACATACGTGCCCTGCTTGCCTATCTCTAGCGTAGAATCTCAGAAACCTCCCCCGGCCCCCTCGTCACCTCGACCTTTCTGACATCTTCGGAATTTTATTTATTCTTGGCCATGTTCTCTCTTTACCTTTCATTGTACTTCAATCCTGGGAGTTTTCTCTGACCACGTTTAAGTGAGCGTCATTCCAACGCGAGATACGATATTTACGTCTCCATGGTACTCTGAAAGCAACCGTTTGTGTATGTGGGGGGGTCGATTCTACATTAAGGATTCACCATCAAAAATTGACTTTTTCTTCACAATAAAATAGTCAAATTTATTCAAATTATGTAGATAATGATAACTACAGGCACATAAACTACGGCATTTAACTTTTAAACACTTATATAGGACTATATCCAATATTTTAAAGGTTTTATTGACGATGAGTTACCAATTTAATAAAAGATAGTCTCTAGTATTCCACTCGAATTTCCAACCACGATTTTAGTATTAGAGTGGCATTATCATGGGTTCATTGTTTTTACAATTTACAGCTGTCTCCTTTACATAGTATTCGAAGGTAAAAGAAGGAAGGGAGAAATTTCCTCTGCATACTTATAAAGGAGACGTCTACAAATTGTCAAATCTTTGAGTCCTAGCTAATGAAGTTTTCCCTTTGGAACCATGGTTGGGAAATATTGAATTTGTGCGAATAAGTAAAAAGTTTGCTTGATTCAATCAACAATGAACTTCTTTCACGAAGAAAATTCAAAAGGTGCAGAAATAATTGATAAAAAGGGAATGTGCCATTTTTCGTACCGTGTTCTAGCATAGAGCAAAAGTAAGCAACTTAGTCGGTTTGATTTGTGTCTAATCAGGCATTAAGCCTGCCGCATGGAATTTAAATCCATGAGAAATTTCTTACTAAGTGTCAAAAGCCTTTTCCCAGGAAGATCCGGTTACTAAAAATAACACAGGTCAAGTGAAACTGGAGTTATGCAAAGTTATTACCCGAGATTTGAACCAGAGACCTTCCGGCTATTGTACCCGAACACCATTCCACTGTACTATTCCCTCGTGTATAAACTGCCCATTTTTGGTGTAGAAACATTTAAAAAATGGGGACAAAATTAAAACCTCTTCAAAAAACTAAAAAGATGTTATAATTACATACATGCCATAAGACCGAAGTTGCCGACCTGAAGGTTGGGTTGATCATAGGGCTCACCTAGTACGAAGCCCAACAGCGTGCCTTTGGACTTTGTCGGACGTTTTTCACCTTTTTCGCCTATACTGCCCCAGCAAGATCTGATACCAGAAAAAAATCACACAGCTTGGATAAAGCTAAGGGTGCCCAGAGGCCTGCCCGTTAATCGAACCCTCCGGTCTGTAGTATAACGGTCTGCCCACTGGACCACATCCCAAACTCACCACAACCGAATCTCCAATATCATGAATCAAATATTTAAAATTTAGTGCATGTATATTTAGAATGTATGAAATTGCAACATCATATCCGGAAACCTCTCTTGACCCGTGTGCCCTAGGGATTTTGATAATTCACGTTTAACCTGACATCGGCTTTTCCGAAACCGTAACCACTAATGTATATTTGATAGAGTTCATGCCAATTGCATCTCCAAAGTTGGATTCGAACTCTGTACATTTGGTTTGGAAGCCTAGTGTTAGCAGTTGTTTAATCCTAGTAATAATAAATTCTGAGAAAATGCGGGAGATGCCGCTACAGCAACTTTTAAATCATCCACTAAATGCGCATTACAATGCAACAATGTCAAACTGCATTAATATTTTGCCTTGACCGGGGTTTAAACCCGGATCCCTCGATGTACGACCGAGTGATTTAAGCTTGTTGAGGACAGAGGCATTCTCTGGTTCGAATCCCCGTCAAGGTGAAAGACTTTTAAACTTTGAAATTGTTGCACGCTGGTTGGTTGAGCACAAACCCTGCAGAAATGGAATACTCATCAATTATGTGCTTAAGTACCCTGTAGTCTTTGGTGTTTTTTCGTAGAAATCCACCCTTCTGAGATTTATATTTTTAGTTTATCGACAACATAAACGTAAAATTAATGTCTTCCTTAAACTTAAGCTTTGAGTGAAGGAGTTTTTACCTACTTTTTTTAGGATGAATCAAATTTGAACACGTGGTCGGATGAACTGCACTGTTAGAACTCGCTTGAGGAAACCGCTCGGATTCAATTACTGCCGCAGCGCAGTAGTTTTCCAATTTAAACGCCTCTGTATTCGGTATTCGAAATCGCTGACCATTGAGTCTGTTGTGCGCGCGTAAAGAATTAATTTAAAGCGTTTCAAAAGTGAGGCGTGTAGGTTAGCTCATTAATATTTATGCCAACATCCTTTGTTTGAACACGCTCTATTTCCAGCGGAAAAAAAAGTCACCGAGTGTCGTGATTCGCAGGCTGAGCAAATGCACGTTGAAACGTGTCCTCATCGCTCTCATTTCACCTTCCCCTTCCGTCGCGTCCTCTTTCGTTATGGTCGAAGTCCCCCTTCTCCCCCCACCCCCCTCGTTTCACGGCTATTCTCTCCCATGATTCCTTCCCTCACACCCCCCTACCTTCCTCTTCCTCCTGATTGGCATTAATATTTGAACGAGGTGTCATTCAAACGGTTCATTTAGCCGGAAACCTGCGCTTTTGTGCGCACCTACGGAGTTTTTCCGAAAAATCGCCCTTTATTGTTCCCACGCGGCTTCGAGATTGATGAACATTTTGTGATCGAATATTTCGTATTCCCTCCATAATCGAAAGGTTATGGGATGGCTTCCTTTTACTCGAGAGCGTCAACCCGGTTAGGAATCATCGCGGTCATTTTCAACAATGGCTAATACATTGTTTCGTCCGCTTGATGGTCGTTTTAGGTCGCTCGTATCTATCATATGCGTGGTTTTACGATTACTATTCTTACGGTTTTATTTTTTAAAAAGAGATTTTACGGTGATAGCTTTAACGTTGCTTCAAAATATCAAAGGGAATTGATATCAGTAGCATTCAGGGATTTAGTGTTTCGGGGCCAAAGGTGTCTGAAACTGGGCTCACTGAAACATCTATATTTAAATCTACGAAATACTCTACGGAATACCGCCGTAAGGGCGTGTGGCGGGGGGTGTTAGGTCATCACCTGTAAAAGGAAACAAATCCACATGCATAATCAACACATCCATTAAAACCTATACCCACAGTGGCGCATACATTCATGCAAAAACCCTTTCATTTAACACATATGCAAATACATGTACTATCATCTAACAAACGATTGCACCCTAGGATGCAGTAAGAAATTTATCCAATAACGTCCAAGCTAGAATTTGAAAAGATAGAAGGCGAAATTCCACTACCACATGGACATGCAACATACAACGGTCTCCTCCCCAAGGACATAGGTTGGGTATGTGACCCAACGCTGTAGGTAGGGGGAGGGTTCCCCCACTGAGAAAGATGAGGGATGGAAGGGGAAACATAAAAGCAGAAAAGGCAGAGCAAGCAATACTCTTAAGAGGATGACACTATTCAATGAATTTTTAATACTGTCATGCGGAAAGAAGGGTTTTCACAAGAAAACTCACACAGTCAGTGAAAGTGCATGCAACTGATTAGACCTAATTATTCCTTAGACGCTGAGGGTGTTCAGTGGAATTTTTGCTATCTATGACCCCACAGTTGCTATCCCGTATTGTCCGTTGGAAGGAGTCCTCGAGTCTGCTAGTTCTGGCATCTATTTCCCGAATTTTATATACTTGATCCAAGCGACCAATTTATGTTCGAGTGCGAATTATTTGCGAGACCTCGGTGTTGAAACATGCGGATCTGAATTTATTTAGTAATTTCAACCTAGCATTCTCATTCATAAACTACTATATTCTTTTCATTTGGACTACACCACGCTTTTCATGGGGAGCACATATCAGAGCAATATACGGATCCGCTTTAAAGAAACTCGGCTTCATTAAATGGGTGGTGGGGAAATTTAATGAGAAAGTTAAAGAGAGGTGTTATTTTGCTCAAGTTAGACCTCAGTTGGAATATGCCGCAATTTTTTGGGAGCCTTGGGAGAAAATTTGGCAAGAAAAATTAGGTAAAGTCCAGAGAAAATCCGCCAGATTCGTTCAAAATTGTTATAATAAGAACACAAGTGTGACAGATATTTTAGGGAATTCAGCCTGGGAGCCGCTTGAAATACGAATACAGCAGGCGAGACTTAGACTTCTAGAAAGATTCAGAAAAAATTAGTTTAATGATGACACTAAAGGAATTATAATGGCCACACACTACTTAGGTACTTAGGGTCATTTTAGAAACATCAAAAACATTTAACTTACAAGTCGGAACAAAATTAAACATTGCAAAAGCATCAGGTATAGGTGCATGTGTAAGTAGTTTAAGTGTTTGCATATGTGTGGGTTGTATGGGTTTTTGTGTGAATGTATACCATGTTTTGTTTGTGGATTGTATAAATTTGTGACTGTTGCATGCGATTTCTTTTTCTTAATTACGGGTGGTGCCTTAACACACGTTCCCGCCACACACTCTTGCGGGGTGCAAGGTAGAAGTAGTCTTGAATCGCCTTTCTTCTAATGATTCGCACCACAATTCCATAAGCATTTTAGTGACGCTCTTTGTTTATTTGTAAGAGTTTTTAACGAAACGGGCTGCCCGGCGTTGGACCTTCTCAATTTCTCGAATGATGCCTTTATCACTCGGATCCCATACGTTACATGGATACTCTAAATAAGGCCTCACTAGAGCGTGGTAACAAAGCCTTGACCTTGGAGTCACTTCTGCCTACAGTGCGTCTAATAAATCCCAATTTTTTACGTGCTTTCCCGCAGACTTTACGTACGAGGGTCCCCCAATTTAAATCTTTAGTGAATGTAACACGTAGGTATTTTACCGTATCAACTACTTCTAGGGCAACTCCAGATAATTTGTAAACAAATCCCGTTGATCATTTAAAGAAATTTACCACCGATTATTTAATATATAATGATAATCCCCATTTTGAACACTATTTAGTATCGCAATATAGATCCTGTGCTAGAATTAAACGATCCTCATCCCCAGATATCTCTCCATAAATCACCTTGTCATCCGAGAACATCCTAATCTTACTTTTCACTGCACGGTTTGCGGTTCAAATCGCTGACAAAAATCAAGAAAAGCATAGGCCCGATCACAGTTGCCTGAGGTACCTCCGAGGTCACTCGTAAGCTGTCGGAACTAGCGCAGTCAAGGACTCCCCTCTGCTCCCGCTCTGAAAGAAAGTCTTCAACCCAATTAATAGCGCCCTTTTTTAAATCTGCGATCTTAAATTTATGAACAAGTTACCATGGGGAACCTTATCAAATGCCTTTTGAAAATCTAAAAAGATCGCCTACCACTTTCACCCAATAAAAGTAAGTCATGTGTGAATAAACCTAATTGGGTCTCGCATGAGCGGGTATTTCTGAATCCGTGTTGATTGTCAATTAAAAATTCAATGTTATCATTATGGAACTGACAAGTACACATATGTGCTCCAAATGTTTTAAACATATAAAAGTGAGAGAAATGGGCCTGTAATTACTAAGGTCCTCCCTGTTATCACTTTTAAAAATAGCGTTTATTTGCGCGGTTTTCCAAATCTTATGGAATATATGCACAAAGCAAACACATAAATAAATAAGCAATGTGTGATACCCTAATTTTTTTCAACATCTTTCCTTCCATTACAATTATGTTTGCAATTTTCTTATTGTTTTTCATAAGATCTTTACATCCTATGTACGGTACGTAGGAAGGAAGAAACATCCATTGTTGAAGAGTTATTAATGATATTTGGACATTCAGCGGAAGTTTATCGCCAAAAACCGATCACAAATAGTCGCACTTATTCGGATTTAATCGTTTGGGAGGTCATTTATCAGTTTTTACAACTTATCAGAATTAGAATTTCAAAACATGGTAAGTTCTCATAAATCCGGCATCCTCGGGACCAAGAGCAAGCAGGATTTTTCAAAATTCCGATTTTTAAAAAATCGTTCCATATTTCATACCCGTCCACTTGGGTATGGTACATAAATATGCACCGCGATATTAAATGCCCAGCGCAGTCTTATATTTCCATACGTTACCCATAAAAATTAGATGGATGTAATGTATTTTAAAAATTGATACAGTGCCAATTTAAAGATTACTTCAAGTACAAGAATATATGGGCCATATTTAACTTAACATTCCATCTAGATAAACTTATACAATGAGATAATTTTAGGCATTAGGAGAGTTGAACCCCCCCCCCCACAATCTCATCCGAAAAAGAATTATCTACGCCCCTGACAGCATAATAGCAGTGTATTCTAACGTTTCATTTCGTTCTCACTTGTATATTCCAGCTCGTTCACATTTTACCGTTAGATGAACCATTGTTACACTATTGAACTTTAGGTTTCAGGATGTGCTAGTATTAATATTCTTTTTAAATGTACTCCTTCTAAATATGCTATGTGCATTTGGATATACTTGTGTTAGTATTATCTTTATATAGCCTATTGCTGAATATCCTATGCAAATTTGAATATAATGATCGTGTAGACTAATTTGTATGGGAAATTTACTTAGGATAACAGTTTAAAATTTTAATATCTATAGTACACTCTTCATATAGAAAGCAGGCAGCAATGATTAGGTGTGTTGGAAGTAGAGAAGAAGCTAAAGTAAAGAAATTATTGACGTAAAGTCGTATGTGCATATTGAGAAGGCAAACAACAAGGCCAAAGAAATGATAAAAGGTGGCGTACGAATTCAAAGAGAACCCGATAAGTATGCTGTGATTTGAGTGCAACTTAGCTCTGCTTACTCTGAAGAAGGTAGACTTGCCAATAAGACTAGCCAGTATAGAGAAGGGAAAATGGAAATTATATATATGGTATAATGAAAGGGATTAATGACATACTGTCGAAGTAGGGAAGGAAATCTCACAGTAAAAGTAGGGAACTGCCCACTTAAAAATAGAGAATGAGTTTTCCTACAGAGGCAAAATGATTACTATTCATGGAAGAATAAAGAGAGTTATAGTGAGCAGAATAGGATTATTGAAGGAGGCTATTGGATGAAACAACTACCAACCTCCATCAATTCTAGCAAAGACATAAATAAATGTCGTTAAGAGTAACTTATGGAGTCTCCATTGCTATGGTTTTGAGACGGAGACGATAGGAGAGGCGCAGCCTAGAAGTTAGGTGATGGAAATGTAATTCTATTGGATACTGAAAATTAAATAAAAGGATAAGGTAGCAAAAGAAGAAGTTACTCGAAGAGTAAATGGTGATAGAAGCCTAATGAGGGTAAAAAAGGAGGAAACTAAATGGAAACATCCCGAGGTATGATAGTTGGGGAAGAAGTATAGCAGAAGACTGTGGATGAACTACCAGGAGCTGGTGATGGAAAATGTCGGTACAAGAAGCAATGAGGAATAGAGATTGACCAGAATTGTGCCATCGTTTATAGTGCTTCTACGAACCGATTTCTGGATACATAACTTGTGATTGTAATAATGAATCCTTAGTACACACATATCCCTAAAGCTGTTTACTCCTAGGGCGATGTGTAGCTTATTTTAAGTCATTTTAGGCAAACTACTTCATTTCCCTGCTCTCCTCCATTCTACCCTACACTTACACGCTCTGTCACTTTCATGCATTGCTTCATTCAGTCTCTTTGGCTCTGAGAATCCGATCTTATTAGTAGTAGAGGGAAGGTGACCGACAGCTAAGATCATTTTGTTTCCATTTATGGATCAGGGTATCCCTGAAAAATCCTTCAACCATAGAGAATTGAACTTGAGGCCTCAGTGTTGGAAGCAAACCATTATCCACCCTATTCTTCGACTCCAAATCTTCCTTGTTTTCTTGATATTACTTAGTATCAATAGTCTCTTTGGCCACGCTCCCCCACTTGAAATTCTCAGCCAATCCCTTCCTATCAAATCATTTAATTGATCTCATATGTCTATCTGTTTTGCTATTCGGCTAAATGTTGAAATATATTTAGGTTTTCTTAGTACTGGAAATAAGTCCAGAAATGTTTTATTTACACATGCATTTTTGAAGGCCGAACGCTGAGATAAAGTCATATTTTCATGCAAATCTTCCTATTATTTTTCAAAAATTAATATTACCATTACCATTAAGCATGGTTAAATTTTCAACATCTCAGCCGAATGATTTGATAAGAAAAGCAATCAGTTTTTTTACATGAATCCTAAATGGTAGGATCTTGGTCTTCTGGAAAAGTAGGCTAAATTAATGGAATAATTATAATCTCCCCTTATTCACTCGGTATGCTCGTACCACAAAGAAGGGTTTTCGAAACTCTGTAAATAGCGTGAGGAAGTACATTTCAAAGGTCGCTTGAGTGCTGAGAGATGAAAGATGTATTCAGGGCTATATAGCATCATTAGGCCTCCCTCATGAGGGTTCAAGGTAAGGGGTTATGCTGCAATCATTCTAGTGCCTGGAGGCGTTCGGACAGTGGGTCAACTCCCTGGAGGCAAATGAAGCTCCAAATGAACCGGGTTTTTATTCCGCGTAAAGTGTGGGGAGCATAAAGTTTTGAAAAAAAAATGTGAAAGAGTGTCCCAGTGATTTCCCGGGGGACAGACCTCTGGCTTCCTCGGACGTTTTGCGCTTCCGTCAGCGTTACCGCCTCCTCGCTCACCGTTTCGTGCGCTCTTCCTCCCTTCGGGAAATATCACTCAACGGAGTCATTAACACCTTGATACAAAAGTGCAGAGATTTTTTTCACTGACTGCATTCCAGCTTTTAGATAACCCTTTCGGCCTTATGCATTGTTTTTTTAAGTACTCATAAACTCTACACGTGCTGGACGTTTTAATCCATTTTAGTTGATTCTTACTGCCATATTTTCCTGTGACCATGGCAATGATTGAGGTATTTTACACAATCGTCCGTCTAGTATTCCTTTATACATCCAAATTTGACGAGGTTTTGCTGATTTTAATACAAAGGAATTATATTTTTACGGGTCGCTTCAAATGAGTCGAATGCACTATGATGCATAATCCTAATTCAGAGGGACGTCGATCAGTGGATTAGTGAGATGGCCTATGCATTGGATGGTCCTAGTTCGATTCCCGGTGTCCGACAACCCCGAGGACTCGTGAACTTTCATTTATAAATACTGATCATGTAATAATGCGAATGTTCTACTAAATGATTGAACATTGGTCTAGAAATTAAAAAGGTAATGTGCTTTTGCTCGATTTTTTAATGAATTTGAATTCGAGCGTAGCGAGCGAGAGAAAATTGAGTATTTGAATCTAATGGTGACAATTTCTTTCTCTCTTATTTTTATCGCATATCGATCACATCGAAATTTATACCGGTTACAGTCTCTTCCTACGCAATATCTATACTGGAATTAGGTTAGGTTGCGGACGCAGTCAGGATGGAAGACAACTTCGGAGATTCGAATTAGAAATAATGAAAGCGACCGAGTGGTCAACTACATACAGTCTGGATGAGAGTCGCAACAAAAAAATCTTACCTTTTACGCAAAAGATCCACTGCGTTTTCAGATGCGCTGAATGCCTCTCAGTCACGCAACCTACTCCAAGGACCTGAATCATTTTTGTCATTCAAGGTCTTCTAATTCTGTCCCATAAAATTCTGTCCCTCTTAATGTTAATGTTCTAATTCTGTCCCTCTTCACGCCACTGGAGTAAGTTTCTTCCTCTTTGAGAGCGTTCTCTGATTCCTCCTCCCGTTTTCCTGTTCTCTTTTAACGTCAGCGAGGCCGTGTGAATCAGGAAAACTCATGTTAATTATTCTTTCCAGCTTGACTGTGTTGATTGGCTGTGACATGTGTTTTTGTTAATTAAAACTTCGTAATTTTCCGCACAGCTTTTTATTTTGGCCGCGGTTTTAAACGTCGTATTATCATTGTCAGGGTAAAATCGCATTCACCACGACGCGTTCGTGTCAAAATCAAACAGTAATAATGGAAACCGTGTGGAAAATTACAAATTGTTAAATTAGCAACAATGAATTGGGAAATGCATGATTAAAATCACTTGCATGCATACAACAAATTTAGCGGCGGTTTCCGTTGGGGGAGAACAATTTCACAGACCACCTGAGCCATTCAGGCCTAGGTGTATTGCGACGGGAGGTTTTCCAACGAAGGGGAAGAAGGGATCTGTGTGTTAAACATGCAATAGTGACACAAATATTCAGTTTCCAAGTGATCGGAACATCTAAAAAATGTCAAATACTCCCTACGTGATGAGGGTTAGAATCAAAATGTCATCAATGGGAATCAAAGTTAAGCGTGTGAAGCCCAACGGGCCGCGATTCACGTTAAAATTTCTCCCCTGAATAATGTATGTGATTTTTGAAGTTTCAGTGTAAATCATAACTCAGCTTACATAAAACCATTAGATTCATTCATGAGAGTTACATGCGCGGTTCCATTGATAAGCTGACCCTGAAAAAAAAACTGAAAATTACAAGGGACTCGCTCCTTCTCTAACGGTTTTCTCAAAGGGTAAACTAAATGTGAAAGTCTAGACAAGAAAAAATTGCGACTTCGTAAATTTCACTTAATGCTTTAATCTTACTACCCGGGTTTCAACGGTATCATTTCCAGGTAAATATATGCTGTGAATGGATTTTGTATATGCAAGTATTTATGTATTATGTGTATGCATTGAAATATGGGTCGTAAGTAAAATAAAACAGTTTCTGGCGTAACTTGGTGGAAAATCTTCATATTGACTTTTAATAATCAAACCACTTTACTTTTCCACATAAACTTTTTAATTTTTACAACCGAGGTTTCGTTATAGCATAACATCATCATCAGCATAACACCTGATGATGTTATGCTATAACGAAACCTGAGTTGTAAAAATAAAAAAGTTTATGTGGAAAAAGTAAAGTGGTTTGATTATTATAAAAGTCAGTATGGGTCGTGAGGTTAAGCATCAAATATAATTAACAAATTTGCATTTTTTTCTATAATTTATGAGTTCAACAAAGTCAATTCTGAAATTACAGTCTTGTCCTGTTTTTAAATTCTACTGATTACTAAAGAATTAAATCACAGGTGTAGAAATTACACAAAAATGTCGGAAGAAGGTAGGCATTTTTTTAATACATAAATGTTATTATATTTTTCTAAACTGCCTATAATTATTCCAATTCGGTTTATGTTTTGAAAAAAATCACCAAGAATATTCGTTCTAGGGAGATGAGGGGGGGGGGGTCTGAGCTTGGCTCTGCAAAGATGTGGCTGATAACACATGATGACCGAGTCTTTCAATTTTGTTCCTATTATTCGGATGCCGAATCACAATTTTTTTTGCCTGGATATTGTTATTTTTAATCGGGGCGGATGCCTTGTTTTTCCGTCACGCGTGCTGCGTCCTCTCCCTGTGAAAACACCCATTCCCGGACCCTTTTGCGTCCCGCCGTGCATTGCGCACGAGTCGCTCAGGTGAGGAATGGGAGCTATTCTTCTCTCCTCCGCGAATTATACCTCCAGCGCCGTCAACACTCGGGAGACAGAAACAGAAAGCGTACAAACAATGGACGAGGGAGAAGAGACTCGAGACTAACGCACACTTCTTCTCAGTCTTCCGTGGGCGCGCTCAAGAAAACAAAAAAAAAAGCCCTTGACGCGGCCGGACTACTGGGGGAGGGGGTAGTATGTGAGTGAGTGTGGTGGGTGAGCTGTCGGCCACTCTCGCTTATCTGTTTGCCTATTTCTTCTTTCGGTCTCCGAATTTCTTTCCCTTTATTTTCCTTCCTTCTCGCCGGAAGGTGACCGTAGAGGAGGTTGAGTGGTTGAGGGATTGGAGGGAGGGCATGAGAGAGAGGACAGCCGGGTAGGGCAGCTTTACCCAGCTCCTGCGTCACTTCGTTCCTTTTTTTGTCTTGTTCCCCACATGCCTCCCTGTTACGTCGCTGGTTTGGATCCACGTTACTACTTAGCAGTGCGTTTCTCTTCTATTCCGTCTCCCCCTGCAGTGAGCCAAAGATAGGACACGCGCGGGACGAAATCCTGGGCGGTAGCATTTTCTAGTTAAGCAGAGAGAGAGAGAGAGAGGGAGAGATAGGAGTATATATTTTTGTCCACTTTATAACACTGGAAATTCCCAGAGATTTCACCGAGGCGTGTGCGACATCCGAATTTAAATATCGTAGACATTTGCAAGTTAAAAAAGTGCAAAAGATAGTGGAGTGCTGGAAAGAAATATGTACGAGTACATGCACACACAATGATTTTACAGTAAATGCAAAGAAGCATATGCGGATGAACGAAAAAGATAAGTGAATTTCACGGAAAAAAATGCATCTCACACTATTGCAACCGCGTTCTGAGCCAGGACCTTAATTGTAATAGTATTAATATTTTACCATTTATAAGATTTTAATAGGTTTTAGGGTCGACAGAGACACTCTTACTTTTCTTAGCCTCGTCTTATAAAATAAAATCCCAACCCCCCATCTTCAGTAAACTGTTTTTTAACTCCGCGTACATTCTATCTCCCTTTATTACGTCTAACAAGACAAAAACTGGCACCCAACATTAAGTTAAAATCTTCCTTCATTTTGTCTAAAAATTCTATCCTTTTCCTCCCCTATTTCGCTTTCCTTTTGTCCATCCCTCTATCACAGTCTTCAGCATTCTATCGGAAAACAAACTGCTTTGCATCCACCTTTGTTACCTTATATAGATATTTCCCATCGATACTCTCTCCTGCGCCACTATTCCTATTATTTTTTTGATTGCTTTACTTTCTGTCTATTTCACCTTTGTGATTATTCTCCACTCCTACATTTCAAAAGCCACCAATCATCATCATCTTGGAGACACGAAGTTTCCAATATACGGAAATTACTCTGTTGCAGATTGTCATTGCTAGAAAGTCTAATTGTCATAGAGGTGTCATTGCCACCTTCTGCAGTTTTTATTTGAACAAATGCCACTAGGCCAACAGATGCCTTATTATGGTGAAACCGGTTGTATTTGATGATATAAAATTGTGGACAAATACTATTTTTGTCATTTTTTTAATTGATGAGCGTCAATACCAACTAATTAAGCTTTAAACTAATTTTTGTTATTGCCATTTGCGAAGAATATTGGTATCCATTCCGAAAAACTGCGGAAGATGCCGTATCAGTAAATTTTGCTAAAATTGTTGCATTATAATATTGGTATACATTATTAGTTTGCTTGGAGAGATGGAAGTCACATTATTATAATTCGACATCAGTGAAATAAACCATGAGACAAAGTAATTCGGAAGTTCGGATAATAGCGACATAATCATATCGAAGAGATTCCCGAATACCTTTATCATTTGTATAATATAATCCTCTATCCGCTAATATAATGAAGCTATATTGCGCTAGGCAAGAGGTTGTCACAAGGAGGAGGAAGTTGATGGCAGGGACGTTGAGTAAGAATGTTAAGAAAAGACTCGTAAAAACTGTGATATGTACGGCGCGGAAACGTGGTACTAAAGCAGAAGGATAGACATAGATTGAAGGCTTTTGAAATGTGGATGTGAAGAAGGATGGAGAAGGTAAAATGGACCGAAAGAAAAACAAATGAGGAGGTGCTAGGTACAGGGTTCGTCTGGAAAATAAGTGTACTGAGCTCAGGAAAAAAAAATATTACACTTTTACATATCTTAAGCTAATATTCCTCAAAATAGGACCCTTGTGGGTCGATACACTTGTTCCAGCGGCGTTCCCATTCCTGGAACGCTCCCGCGAAGGCATCATCGGGAACCTCTCGAAGACACGTCGTCACGGCCTCTTTGACGGCGTCCAAAGTCCCGTATGGCGTTCCTTTCAAACTCCTCTTTATCTTCGAGAACAGAAACATTCCCAAAAAAATGTGGATCATTTTTGCAGTGATCCGCAAGTTGTGTCGCGATTTCCAAACGATTGAGTCTTTGATCATCACTGAGCACTTTCGGCACCAACTTTGCACAAATTTTTCGCATCTGTAATTGGTCCCTAATAATCTCGTGCACTATTGTTTTTGGCACATTACACTGCTCTGCTATCATCCAAACACTAAGACGACGATCAGAGTTCAATGCATCGCGAACTTTTCGCACATTTTCGTCGGTGAGTGTCGTTGATGGGCGTCCAGGCCGTGGTTCGTCGTCGACCTCTTCTCTGCCCTCCACGAACATCTTGTGCCACCGAAAGATCATGTTTCTGGACATGGCTGACTCCCCGTAAGCCTGGTTAATCATACCGACAGTTTCGGTAGACGATTTCCCAAGCTTTACCGCAAATTTGATGGAATAACGCTGCTCCAAAAACTTCGGCATCGCGTTCCGTGACGTGGGTCGAGCGTGGAGGTTCGCGTTAACAGAGCTCCTCACTACACCACAGCTCAGAGCCGACTGTCTTTTTCAGCGTCGCTTGTTAACATACCCCCCTCCAATTGCAGCCCGTCAGAGCGGTGCTGGGCGCGCCTGGAGCGACGGGAAAAAATCAGTACACTTATTTTCCGGACGAACCCTGTATGGTGGGCAAGGAGAGGGGTTTGTTGGGAGAAATCCTATAGAGGTAGGAAAAATGGATGAAAGCCGTATTGAGCGGTAGTGAGATGTTGAAAACCGTAATAGAGGGGAGAATGTTAGGGAAACTAGGAACGGGCAGGGACAGTTTAGGGACGTTGGACGGGATGAGGGGAAGAAGGAAGTTCTCAGAGATGAAGAAGGACTTGATGTGGAGTAGGTTGCTGGATTATGTTTTCTTGGAGCCACAAAATATTTATTTGGTAATTGAGTCCATCCAAAACGTACCATAACCGGTAGAATACGTAATAATAAATCCGTTATCACAGCATGTGGATAAGGGACGCAATTTCGTGGATATGCCTTAACGTAATGTATTTATCCTCTCAGTGTATACAGTGATAAATGGCGTACCTTGGTGAAACTCCTTCATGACACGTAGGAAAGAAACACGCTCTACTATTGCACACAAATATAAATTTACTGCGCTCAGTTTAGATAAAGCGTATCATGATGATGATGATACACTTCATCGAAACCGGTCGCAGTAAATTTATGCGGAACAGAAGAGTGTTTTTCTTTCCTATCCTTCCTCCTCTCGTTTTTATGGGTGGTGTCGTAACGTCAACAACGATCACGGCGCCTTGCGGTGCATTGGTTAGTGTGCATTTAAATGATCAGTATGCATTGTATGTAAGTGAACAAAACTGTTTTAAGATGTCGTTGACCAGAGTCTTGCAGGTTGAGCAGTGAGCGGTTTGAAACGATGAGGAACTCAGTAACTCGATCGGTAATTGGTCCAATTCCCAAACTAAACTTCTATGTGTGTAGACTCGATTAAATAATAAGGCGTTGCCCTCATTCGCAACCTTTCCTGGATGAAACACATACAGGGAATATGTGGATAAACTAACCCAAAATTAGGTTTGATCGGAAGAGTATCGAGTAAATGTGATGAAAAGGTCAAAGAGGAATGTTATCTGTCGCTGGTTACGCCTCATTTAGAATATGATGCTACTTTATGGGTTCCCCACGAAGTTAGATTAATTGCCGAAAAATCGCGTGCAGCTTAGAGGAGCTAGATTTGTAAAACGTTATTTTGATAAACTTAGTAGCGAATCCAAAATATTAGAGAATGGGAATCACTCACGGAGCGAAGGTTAAATTAAAGATTGAAGCTCTTGCACAAATAGGAAGGATATCTCTTTAGCAGGGATTTTGAAAATGTAGTTTTACCTCCGTCGTATTACGATAGGCGAGATTATTCCAATAAAATTAGAGAGATTAACCAGAGAGAACAGATAGATAAATATAAGATATAAGATGTCATTTTTCCCACGAATGATATGGGATCAGAATAACATTGCCCTACTGCGGTAGGGGTCATATTCGGGTCAAAATTAATCTAGTGTGTATTCACCTCCTGCCACACACCCTAGCGGTGGCTTGCAGAAAACCAAAATATCTAAAATTCGGAGTAATTAAAGAATATGGTGCAGCATAACCAAAAGTGCGTAGAAGTGAACGGATATTATGTGGTAAAGTGAAGTAGGTTTGTAGAAAGCTAAACCCGTCAATAAAAATTTTTCTAACTAATTTATATTTTGAAATTACCAAACGGAGCTAACTTAAAAGAGTAACCCATAAATAATATATATATATATATATATATGCATATATATATATATATATATATATATATATATAATTTCTTTGAAGTAACACGGAAGTGTTGAATAAAAAACTTAGTTACACACAGCACGAGAACACATAAAAAGAACACTCACAATAATATCTTGATAATTTCGACGGACTCGAGCTCCGTCTTCTTCGGAAGATAAGATATGACCATCTTCAGATAAGATATGACCTATGAAGATAAGATATGACCTAAATGAAGATATGAAGATGGTCATATCTTATCTTCCGAAGAAGACGGAGCTCGAGTCCGTCGAAATTATCAAGATATTATTGTGAGTGTTCTTTTTATGTGTTCTTGTGCTGTGTGTTACTATCTACGTTATATATATATATATATATATATATATATATATATATATATATATATATATATAAATGAAACTCACTAAATAGTCACATTCACTGTGACTATTTAGTGAGTTTCATTGTGCACGTTCGTGGCTTTTCCTGGAAAGTGAATATATATATATATATATAAATTCACTGATAGTCATAACAAACACAGAAACCAAAACACAAAAGAGGAAAAACTCACTGGTTCTCGAATTTTCGGTGGTCCAACCACCTTTCTCAAGAGGAATTAGGAACAGAACTGAGGCAGAGGAGGGCCCGAAAGCAGTGGTAGGAAGGAGAAGGGGAAATGGGGGAAAAGAGGGGAAAAGAGGGGAAAAGAGGGGAAAAGAGGGGAAAAGAAAGGAAAAGGGGGGAAGGCATTCGAAGTGAGGAGTTTGGAGGGGTAGTGTATGGCGCGGGAATTTTAAAAAAGGTGGGGATGATATGGAAGTTGTTGGGGGCGGAGGGGGATGAAATAATATGCATAAAGGGGGCAATTAATGTCTAATATTAATACCTGGGCGATTCCAGGAATCCAAGAGCCAGATGAAAGCTAGCTCTAATGTTTTGAGTTTCAGTGGAGGGTCTGAGTGTGGGAGGGATGCTAAGACGGATACTTTAAAACATTGGTCAAAGGCAGCGTTGTGTTCGGAGGCATGTTTGGGGATTGGGAGCATACCAATAAGGGAGGAATTGTTGCATGAGTCTCTATGATTATTGATTCTAATATTGAGGGGTGTGGTACACTGTCCAATGTAAAAGGCAGGGCAAAGTTGGCACTTGAGTAGGTAGACAACATTGCTGGAGGTACACGATGAGTAGGGAATTGGTGGGAGAGAGTTAAAGAGCGGGTGGGAGAGGGATGGGATTCTGGTTAGGAAAATAGGACATGTTTTGCATCTAGGTTTATTGCAGGGTCTGGGAGTGATTTTGGAACGGGGCGAGGATTTAAGAAGTAGATTGGTAGATTTTAGAAGATCTGATAGATTGGCGGGGCGTTTGAAAGTGACAGAGGGGCATTTGGGGAAAAGGTTGGTGGTGGAATTGTGGTTTTTGAGGATAGGATAGAGGTCCTTTAGGATAGAACGCAGAGATTCTAGGCCAGGGAGAAACGTGGTACAAATTGAAAGAGGGTGGTTTTTCGCGGTGGTGGAAGGTCTGGGAGTGTAAGTATGCCTACGGATCCTCTTATTCAGGAGGGATTCAGGATAACCTCGTTTGAGGAGGGAATGGTGTAAATTTATGAGGAAATTGTCTAGGGAGTCAGGGTCATTGCAAATTCTGTGACCCCTTATGGAAAGGGAATAAGGAATGGAACGTTTGGTGTGGTATGGGTGACAGCTGCTAAAATGTAAGTACTGTTGTTTATTTGTGGGTTTTATATGTACGGATGTGTGAAATTTATGGTCTATAAATGATATGTTTACATCTAGGAAGGTGATTTGGGAGGAGGAAACTGTAGACGTGAAGGAGATAGAGGACGAAGCATTAAGGTTGGAAATGAAAGTTTTCAGGGAATCAGGACCATGTGGCCAGAGAAGGAAAATATCGTCAATATATCTGAGCCACAATAGCGGTTTCAGGGGTTGTTGTGACAGGAATTTATTCTCCACGAGACCAAGAAAGAGGTTTGCATAGGACGGGCTGAACCTGCTACCCATGGCACAACCCTTGATTTGTAGGTAGAAATTATCATTAAAGGAGAAGGAATTGCGGGTAAGAATGAACTCGGAAAGGCTGAGGAGAAAATCTGTGCTGGGGATGTGTGGCTCAGGGCGTTGGGAGAGGTAGTGTTGGAGGGCGGAGAGACCTTCTGAGTGGGGAATGGATGTGTACAGGGACGTGGCATCTATAGTGGCCATAATGATCTCGGCATCTGGAGGGAGGGAGATAGAATTTAATCTATCCAGGAAATGGTAGGAATCTTTAGTGAATGATGGTAGGGCCTGGACAATCGGCTGGAGATAGTTGTCTACAAATGCCGAGATTCTTTCTGTTGGGGAGTGACGGGAGGATAAAATCGGTCGACCAGGATTACCCGGCTTGTGAATCTTCGGAAGGATATAGAAATGAGGAGTGCGTGGGTGGGGAGGGGAGAGGAGGGCTAAGTCTGAAGGAGATAGACCCTCATTCGGCCCATTGGCACTAAGAAATTCAATTAGGTCCTCCTGAAGTGCGGGATTTGGATCTTCGGGGATTTGCTGGTAGGAAGAGGTGTCAGAGAGTTGTGTTTCAGCTTCCCTAATGTAGTCTGATCTGTTTATATA